>OX387422.1:93253538-93853538 GCA_947563755.1 Lochmaea crataegi | reverse complement strand
ACAAAGTACACAAAGTATTGTTACTACTTTCACTTTCTTAAACTTTCTTTATTTCTACAACTTTACCAATTCAATACTAATAAATAACGTCTCACTATCAGAACACAGAACTCCACTCTGTAATGCTACAAAAACTCCTATGTCATTTGTTCCGATTTTTATACTTTTCACCTGTTCCAGACAGTTCTCGACAGTTCTAGATGAATCCAGATGTATGTCTTCTTCTAGTGGGTGGCTAGTGGAAGTTGTCTCGTCGTTTTCTTGGAATCTTATTTTTCCCAATTTGGGACGGAAAGATTTTGATATGCTTTTTGCTTTCTCATATTCCTGAGCTGCAATCAGAGTTTCATTCAACGATTTGCGGTGTTGTAGCCGGAGAGCTTGTTGCATTTCTACATCTTGTAATCCATCAACTAATGCCTGTGGTCCGTTTTGCTCTAGGAAATCCTTAGGTGCCTGGTGATAGGCAAGATACAACAATCTTTTTATATCGGCCTCAAACTCATGTAGGCTTTCATTTGATTTTTGACTGCGGACTTTTAGCTGACTCTGGACTACCTGCTTCAAGTGCTGTTGGCCATACCTTGTCTCTAAAGCATGTACGAGGGACGCATAATTGGGCGTATCTTGTGGGAGAAACTGCAAAACGGTTGCTGCTTGCCCACGAAGCGATACTATTAATGAAGCCGCCATCTGTGTCTCAGTCCAACCATTGGCTCCGGTCGCAGCTTCAAATTGGAGTCGATATGTTTCCCAAGCCGTTTGGCCATCAAATGTGGGTGGTTTCAGGGTCTTGATAGAGTGGCTTTAATACACTATAATTTGAATGGGGCCTGGTTCGATTATAGAAGAGGACGAGGTCGTGCCTTCAATTTCAATATTAGGTACTGAAGCTTGGGTACGAATTCTTCTTTTTCTTTAGAGACCTCTACATATTCTCAGTACAGGTCCGACGTAACAGTATAATGCTCCGCTGTTTTATAATCCCCCAGAAAAAGACAGCACTTTTGGATCCTCCGACAATCCAAGTCTTACTATATGATTCAAGCAACAGCGGCCTGTTAAGACAGCGTAGGTCATGTCTGCTATAGTCTAAATCCGCTGGTCTGATTTTGCCAGTGGCCAAATGTCGGATCGAAAGAATCTCCGCCACATAGCGAGTAGCTCTAATTAGTTTGTTCATAACAAAAAAGGTCTCGAGAAATATCTAGAAATTATTTAAAGACATGTAGAACCACCGCCATATACCCTAATAGAATTCTATCGTCGTCAAACATTTTCTATTAAAGCCATTCAGAAGCGAAATGAGCAAGTCAGCTCGGTGTGGTCAAATTTATTTCGGAAGCCATTGTATGTTCTGCCTCTTGTGCCGCCGGCCTAGACAAGTTTGGTAAAGCCCCGCCTTGACACTTGTTTAAATATATTCTTCAAAGGAAGGATGAAGTCCTTCGAATGAATCAAACCTTGTGAATTATGCCGGAAGTTCTAACCCTTTTTACAGTCCAGATAGTTAGTGTTTGTATGGAAAAGCTTAATAAATTAAATATCTCTCTCTATCTCTCTCAATTAAAAGAATGGAGTTTATTGTAACAAGTCAAGACTCGTTATTTATAAAGTTGAAATTGTCAACAAGAGAACGAGAACTTGCTAGAACGAAGCTGGCCACTGCCGTCCGCGATTTTGGAGAGCCGTATCTACAAGAAGTTTTCTCTTATGTATGTTAAATTTTTGGGAAAACTTTTGTTCTTCATTCAAATAGTATCTTATAATTTCTCTTTGTTTGTTATTCCAGGCTGTGCTTGTACACACCGCAGAATCTATCCGAGTAAGGTATTTTTTGGATCTGTTACTAAAACAACGAACTCCTGTGATGTTAGTTGGAAACGCAGGTTGTGGAAAAACGGTCTTGGTAAACGAAAAACTCGTGTCGCTATCTGAAAATTACGCAATCACAAATATTCCGTTCAATTTTTATACCAGTTCCGAGATGTTGCAGAAAATTATGGAAAAACCTTTGGAAAAGAAAGCCGGTAGAAATTATGGACCGCCTGGTAATAAAACAATGATCTATTTCATCGACGATATGAACATGCCGGAAGTGGATACTTATGGAACCGTCCAGCCGCATACTTTGATTAGACAACATTTGGACTACAGGCATTGGTAAGGGAAAAAAATATTTTGAGGTAAAAACGAAACCAAATTAAAAAAGCTAGACTAAATATCAAAACATTTTCACGCTTTTTCAATCAATCTAAATCAATAGAGCCGTTTGTTCGACATAATTTGGACCATATCAAACCTATTAGCGAGTAACTTTATGGTACGTATGACACTCGACATTTGCAGGTTAGTCCAGTATATCACGTGAAATTAATTTTTAGTACATCTTGTACATCATAATTTCTCAACTTTCCTTGGTTTAAGTCACACAAAGTGTCCAATGGTCTTAACCCTCCTAATAACACTTCATCTACGCTGGAAAGCTAGACTTTCAACACACTAGATGCATTTTTGTTCAGAATGCGATGGGAACTCCTCAATAATTTCGATCACTTCTTGTCTATCCATATGCAAGCATACAACTTATCCGATGTTCTCGAAAATGTTAGTTCTTGGATTGATTTATGATTTTAAAGAGATAAACTGTTCATATAGTTAGCGTCTCTAACGTTACTTTTAAGCGACTTTTAGTTATACCAAATTTAGCTTTAGTGAATTTAGGTACTCAATTTTTAGCAATCCGACACTGTACAAATTAAAAAGTATCAAAGAAAAACATTGTTATTATCACTGGCAGTCGAACAAAACTAGCAGCTACCCAGAAGTGACTTTACAAAGTTTACTTTTACTTGGATCCCATACCTGAGGGAGAAAACGAAAAGGTCGACGAATTAGCTAATGAAGACATGATAGAAACTATTATTGATACTGAGGTGCAGCGAAAACAGCTTACAGAATTTCAAGCTTGGTGGATTAACTAACCAGGAATCAGACTGGCCAAAAAGTTTATGAAGAGGTCACTGGCAAAATGTATGATGAACTTGTTGAGTTAATAAACACAGATTGTAAAAGCAAGGAAGAAAACGAGTGTGTACCTATTGTTTGTAATTTTTTTTGTCGTCAGCATTCATTGAGACTATTGATCTATTGTGACTCTTCTTATACTTAGTTCCTAATGAAAGTCTCGGAGACTACTAGTTCCATCAGACCGATTCCTTGAAGGAATTTTGGATATCCTTAGGTTCTAGTTTAAGCAAGTATTCCTCTTCTATGCAGTAGTCTCTCAGGTGTAGTGCCCTCCACCTTTGTAATGCCTTGCAATCTGCAAGAATATCTATGAGGGTTTCTTCTTACATTCCGCATAATCTGCATTCTTCCTTTCTCCACTAGTTAGAACTTTTTGAGGTACCCATTCAACTTTTTGTGCAGTATTACTCTGGCTTATGTATTCTTTTGATCTCAGTTTATCTTAGTTTCTTAGAAGTATACTTGATTCTTTTAGCCCTACTAGATCTTTCCTATGGTCCAATCTTTTCGATTTTTCGGTTTCACCTATTTCTCCCAATATTGTAGCGCTGATACCGCGAAAGGGTTCCGGCCCCCAAGAGGATATTTCAGCCCCTCTCTTCGCTAGCTCATCTGTCATTTCGTTTTCTATTATAGTGTATCACGGTACCCACAGTAGGACTACGATGTTGCTCTTGCCTGGTTCATTAAGTTTTGGTAGGCATTTCCGTGCTATTTTAGAACTGATTACACTGGAATTCAGCGCTTAAAGGCCGACAAAACAAGTGTAACAAATCTATCAAAAGAAGCAGCTCCATCTAGGTGTTATTTTATTGTGAAGCTCTGCCTGGGTCAAAATTTCTCTACATTATTTATATAGAAGCCACTGTCATGGCTATCAAGTCTGATTAGCAGGGTAACTCTGGATCTTCAAAAAAACAAGTTATCAACTAAATCTACACTAATGATGAAATAAAACAATTTAATTTGTTTAAATCTTCATTTTTTATTTTGAACTAACGTTCAAATTAAAATTAGTGACGCGTTTCGCTACACAGTACAAACTAGTTTGAAAAAGCTACTGTGTAGCGAAACGCGTCACTAATTTTAATTTGAACGTTAGTTCAAAATAAATAAGATTTAAACAAATTAAATTGTTTTATATCATCATTAGTATGGATCTTCATCAAGTAAAAGCCTCATCTATTCAACTAAATCTACACCCAATTTTATTGAAATAATATTGGAAAAAAACAAAACTTTGATAATTTTTAATATAAAGATATACAATTTTAACATCGTTTTCTCTTTTAGGTATGATAGAAATCGATTAACGCTGAAAGAAATCCACAACTGTCAATACGTATCATGTATGAACCCAACGGCTGGAAGTTTCACCATAAATCCCAGACTTCAACGACACTTCTGCGTATTTGCTATTTGCTTTCCTGGCGGAGATGCGCTAACAACGATATACAAAACGATTCTTAGTCAGCATTTCAGTAATCCAGAGTTAAAGTTCCCTTCTGTCATAACCAAAATGGCGGATAACGTCGTTGCGGCGACTATAATTCTGCATCATAAGGCTTCGCAAATATTTCTTCCGACAGCTGTAAAGTTTCATTATATTTTTAACCTTAGGGATATATCCAATGTTTTCCAGGTAAAATTCTTGGAAAAATGTACTGTCCAATTGATATTTAATCTATAAACGCTACCAATAGATATATACTTATTTGAAGTTATTTGAATAAAATCGATGTTACATCGCAATTTTTAAAGAGCTCTTGCTCTTCTAGGAAGCATTTTGAAACAACGATATTCACGCAAATTTGTAATGAAATGAGTTCTAGATTCCACTTGCGATTCTGGACACTGTATAATCGCTATTAATTACAGAAGAGGTTAAGAGTTGTACTCTGCCGGGTAAATTTGGTTTGTTCATTGAGAAACTGTTGTCTAACAATTAGACTTGAAAAACTGTCAGCAATTGACTAGCTTCGTTGTTAGTGCGTAATAATTCAATAAACTGTTGACAAAAATGTCAAACCAGTAGTGCATTTGTCGCCGTAAATATTTACAGGTAACTTTTGCTGCTGTCAATTGTACTGTTCCATATGCGATTCTATCTACATAATTTATACTGTCGCTACAGATTTTATTCAAGCTCCTGGGAGACACAGGTCTCCTCTCCGACTGTAGTATTTGCTGATGTAGTTTGCTAGAACAACATGACACACCGGCATCTGCTAGTAATTAACTCACATAGGCATCCAGTATCAAAGTTTTTCTGGAATACTATTTTGCAGTCATGATGCAGTCCAGATGCTCAGCGACTTGTGAGACTTTCTGTTTCAAAAGATATTTTTTTCAGGGTTTGCTTTTTAGTACAACTGAATGTTTAGTTCAACCGACGGATTTGGTTCGTCTTTGGATGCACGAATGCCAAAGAGTATATGGAGATAAGTTAACTGAGGAAAAAGATATAGACGCGTTTTCCAAATTACAGTTAGATGTACTTAAAAAGAATTACGAGGTAATTTTTAATATTTAATTCACAAGTTGTAGTATTTTATTTAAGATCTTTCATTGAGAATTTACACCAATAAACAATTCTTTACCCTCTGTTTAGTCAGCGCTGTCAAAGATGACGTAATATCCATTTTGTAATCTTTGATGCTGTCAAAATGTTGGATTAGGTGACGTTGTTTGTTTTTGGTGATATATATTGTTATGGTGTGAATAGTTACTCAATAATAAATTTAAATACTTAATAATCATATAATTTAATTGATATTTGTACAACCAGCTCTATCACTTGATATTCAGAATCATTTATTTTCCATAGTGGAAGAATATAAAACATATTGAGTAAGTCCGTCACAAACCTAAAATAAAACGTATAAGAGAAACATTTAGAAGAAAAAATAATAATATTTAAAATTAGTTTTGATACACCCTGTATACTGAATAATTGAAGTCATACAATGACAAACAGTAAAATAGGAACACAAACTTTAAAATAAAGGATTAACAGAGTACCAACTTAAAAAGTGATGATTGTAAAATTGAAATATAAATAAAATAAACACCACAATAGAGAAAATTATAACTTAAAATTGAAATATAGATAACATAAAATAAATCATATAACTTAACATAAATAAACTATCAATATAATTAAAAATAGCAATAATAATTTAGTAACTAAATCTTTCTAAGACAGACATAAAGGCATATTTTTTAAAATTAATTAAAAGTGGAAAGCAGAAAAATATTGAAATCGTTTATCCAGCACAGAAAAAACTTTCCAAGTGATCCAGAATTATGATCCAGGAGTGCTGAGCATTGAACTTCAGTATGACCTTCAAGAAAAGAAAAGTAATGAATACTTAATTACAATACAAAGACAGTCAGGTATCATTTATCCATATAATTAAGTGTTTGAATTTGTTGATGTAAAAATTTTAAATTGTTCAAATTTAAAAAGTATTACATAAGATTATACTTACTGATACAAATTTTCGAAGGAATCAAAGAGATATCGACCATAGTTAATGTAGACGCCATTTTATTATAGAATTTGTCAAATATCACTTCTTCATATATAAAATTAATTTTCTTCTTTGTAGTTTTTATAACCATAGAAATATAAAACCATAGACTCTGATAAGTATAATCTTAATTTTGTTGCGAATGAGAGAGTGAATGAATTTTAGATAAGAAATAATTAGAGTTAACCATTTTTGAATATTTTTGAAGTTGATTAAGCCTTTAAACAGAATTAAATAATAAATCGAACGTTTCATTTGTTGAATATTTATTTACATTGAATGTGTTTGTTTTTTTATATCTATGATATATTTTTTACAATCAACACTGGTTATCGGCGTTGGACCTTTTGAAGGTCAAAGGACAGAGTTGGCTTTACAAGAATTTGAACTCACAAACAAAATATAATTTCCCTGAGATAATTCAAATGAATTTATAAAATAATATTCAAATTACACAATAGAGTCTCATAACAATCATAATAAAAAAAAATATATAAATGAATAATAAAATAAATATTATTGATAGTTTTCGACTGAGCTAGTTTGATAAACAAAGATAAGTATTAAAACTAAAAATAATACATAAATAAAATTTTAATTCATAAAAAGATATGGAATTATTACAGACATATTATTATTATTATTATTATTAAAAACCATATCAATATATATACACTGTGTTCATTTGAAAAGGAACCACCCTTAATATTTCAAAAATGGAACATATTAGAAGGAAATGTCGAAACACGTCAACTTTTAACTTGAGGGGGACACTTTTCGGCGCTAATGTCATAAACGTCAGATTCACCCCCTCCCTACTGGAGACACCCCTTACATTTTTTCAAATAGCATTAGGTATCAAGTCACACCTCATTGAAAAGGTCTGGTAAATCTCTATTCAATCATTTTGTTTTGCCATTCATACCAGCCTTCCATTGTTATTTAATCGTTGTTTAAAACTGGCTCTTTTTCAACTTTTATTGCCCGAATGTTAACGGTGGTCACTTTGAACACATGATTAAATAGCAGTTTTTTCTTTTGTTAACACTTGTCTTTTTACTATTTGTAAATTTTTTATTCTTTAGAGTCTTTCTATCATAACGCAATACGAGGCCATACGAAAAATTGAATTTTAAACAACGATTAAATAACAATGGAAGGCTGGTATCAAAGGCAAAACAAAATGATTGAATAGAGATTTACCAGACCTTTAAAATGAGGTGTGACTTGATACCTAATGCCATTTGAAAAAATGTAAGGGATGTCTTCAGTAGGGAGACGTTTATGACATTAGCGCCAAAAAGTGTCCCCCTCAAGTTAAAAGTTGATGTGTTTCAGCATGTCTTTCTAATATGTCCCATTTTTGAAATATTAAGGGTGGGTCCTTTTCAAATGAACGCAGTGTATATTGTATATACATATAATGGAAATAAACTTAAAATATTATAGAGTTGCTAGCAAAGTACAAGAAACTATCCCTCGTACAGGTCTAAAAAATTCCATATTTGTTCTCCAGTTTCGAATAATGTTACAGGTTCATAATATAGGTATATGAATATCACGCCGCAGTGAATAAAGAATTGAATATTTAAAGAAACTTTTCATACATAGGCAAAATTTAAAATATATGTGTGTAGTTTCAATAGATTTTGTGGTATAGGATAATTGAGACACGTTTTATTATTTTGATGTAAATTATTCCGAATAACACACATGAAATCATTGGTGATAGATAAAAATGCCTATAATTCATTCATTCATTCATAAATTTGGGTTGTGCTCATCAGCCCAGGCACTTGAACTGAGTCTTTGTACCATTTCCCATGTTATCTACTTCCATTCCAGAAGCTTATGCCTGTAATTTTATAATGCAGTTTAAAAAATCTTTCCAAAAATTGTCCCTAAAAAACCCCGAAAATCCCTCGAATTGGCATCACTGTTGTGGCTGGCGATCGATAGAAGAGTATTACACAGCTGGGCATACTACTGTTCTACGTCACTCGCTTTAGCGCGCTATGGAGGTCGTTTGAAATGACTTTGAATAACACGGAACTTCAAACTATGTTTTCAAAGTTTTGATTTTAAAAAAAGCCTTGAGGATTAGGATTTTTAGATTCCACTTAATGATATTATTGAATAATAAAAAATGGAAAGTTCCCTATTGATGGCAGAAGCTTTCCTTGAAAAGCGTCTACAGCTCTTCTAACGAGAGAAATAACTTTATTCATATCATGAATGGGAAACACGCGTCTTATTTCTTGAAGAATTAATATGTTGAAAATTTTATTTGTCACAGGGCTCTTTAAAAGACGAGAGCCTGGATAAAGACAAATAATGTACAATGGGATTTATTGTTTGTTCGGCATTTTGTTTCGTTACAAAATCAGCCGTTTTATAAATTGTATAGGCGTTTTATGAATACCGCCCAGATTGTCAAATTTTCATTTACCTTTCATTATTTTGTTATCTGCCTAGTCCGATTATAAAATGCCTAAGCCACACGCGGCTAGATTGTCAAATGCTCCAAGATTCTCCCCCATTTGGTATTCCTGGGGATAACGAGTTCCAGTCGTATTTTTAAACATCGACGTGAAAATCTAATTCCAAATTTTCTTTGATTCAATTTTCAAACAATAATCAAAATGAAACCGAAGACTAACGTTAGCATTGCTATGTTAGCGGTTAACCTAACTTTATTAAAATATTTTTTCATGCCAGTCGTTTCCATGCAATGTATTCTTATGATTTATAGCACATTTTTGCTAATTAAACTTTTAGTCAAGTTCCCTATTCTTCGTCCAATACAACTGTCTGAGGACTTTCAATGGTTTAAATCCTTCAATATACTCATTCTTTCCTTCCCCTTCCTCAAAAGATTTCATCACTAACACTTTTATTGCCAAGTAACGGGCCATTCACTATTCACGTAAGGACGATTTTGGCCATTTTTAGCCCCCCCACCCCCATGTAAGAGCGCCCCATCTACCGGAGATTAAATATTTTAAAAACTTTCATCAGGATTAGAAATTTTCAAAATAAAAAGTTGCATAAATAACATTGTACCTACATTAAAAAATATATCTTAGAGTTGTTTTCCCCGCTCTGCTCTCAAATAATATATAGTAAATTTTATACCCATTTAGAATAAGACCATCCTTATTTATTATTAATAAATCGGTTGAAACAAAAAATTACCAACAAAAATGAACGTCGTAACTAATTTATTAGATGTCACGTTTTTGAAGTTACGTCAAATTTTGATTTCATGTTAATGTCATAACGCAAAATAAGATATAAAAATGCGATATTCTGATGAATCCAAAAAACTTATGCTTAATGTAGTAAACTATTTTCAAAACGATTTAGGATCTCGATTTAAGGCAATTCAAAGAGCGTCCGAAGCACTAAAAGTTCCAGAAAGCACATTATATAATCTTGAAAAACCAAACAGAGCTACAGATTTCGAATTTAGAAGAAATATGTCTGCAAGCGTTTCCCGGAGCAAAACCCGAATTACAAAAAATACCCTGCATTGTTTGAGGGAAGTAATTTATAAAATGTATGCGCGAAAGGATAAAATCACAGTAGAAACTATTTTACGGCAATTTATCGAAGAGTCTCCAGAAAGTAAGATTTCCAATGGGTCGTTATATTTGGGAATTAAAAAAATGGGTTTTCATTTCAAAAAACAGGATGGAAGAAAACATTTATTGGAAATGCCTGCAGTCAGATTAAAAAGAATATTATTTTTGAACAAATACCATGCTGCTAAAAGCGAAAAGCTCTTTACACCTGTTTTTCTGGATGAGACATGGGTTTTTAGTAAAAGCGGGGACAGAAGAATGTGGCAAGATGGTACTAAACACAGTGATTTAAAAATAACTGGAAGTGGGACACGATATGTAATTGTTCATGCCGGTAATAAAAAAGGTTTTGTGGCAAATGCATCGCTTATTTTTAAATGCAATAAAAAAACAGGCGATTACCATGATAACATGAACACCGAAAATTTTGAAAATTGGTTTAAACAGCAACTAATTGTAAACTTGGAAGAACCATCGTTAATTATAATGGATAACGCAACGTATCACAGTCGCCTGGATGAAGAAATCCCAAGAAAAAGTTGGAGTAAAACACGCATGTTAGAATGGCTCAAAAAAAAGAATATTCCTTTTCCAGATCACATTTTAAAGGATGCTGTTTGGAATATAATTGAAAAGCAAGTTTTGCCAGAAAAAAATTATCATTTAGACAAATACGCTGCCGAGCATGGTCATTGTGTTCTCAGGCTACCACCCTATCATTGCCATTTTAATGCCATCGAAATGGTATGGTCAGAAACTAAAAGGCATTATGACCAAGCTATTACGAAAACTGCAAGGTCACCTACTGAAGTCTTAAAAGTATGGAATGACGTTGTAAAAAATGTACCGGAGCAACACTGGCAGAATTACATAAATCATACAGAGAAAATTATTTCTGAAGCATGGGAAGTAGAAAACAAACTGGACCTACTAAACATCGAACCTATGGTGATCTCTGTATCCAATGAATCCGATGATGAACTATCACTTTCCGAAAGTTATTCTGATTTAGAAACTAATTAAACTTTGCCTTGAAGATCACGTTGTCATTTTTTTAAAATCTAGAATTTGTACTTAATCGAACACAGAATTGCCATATTTTTGAAAAAAAATATGTATCTAGTTAATAAAACAATGTTTTTAAAATTAGTGCGCTTCTTTTATATTCTTTTATTATGTCAACATCTTTAGAATTTTATGAATTTCATAAAATTAATTTGTATTATTACAAACCGCCACTGATAATATGAAATTTCAAGTCACTACGCCAATGCAATAAGAAATATGTCAAGCATTTGACATGACAAAGGTCATAACCTAATTTTTTTCATGCGGGTTCAGATGGTTCAAGAAGCCGCATACGCTAAGTTACTAAAACGGCTGGTACCTCTAAATAGGTATTAATTTTACTATACATTACTCTTTGTTGGAAATCGCACATTTCAACTTATAAAATATTACGTAAGAATGGATTTTACCCCTCCCCCGACTTAATAGCATGTACACATGTTGATAACCCCCCTACTCCTCAGGACCCTTACGTTATTAATAAATGGCTATTAATAATTTCCTAGTCACCTGCTAAATTATTTTGCTCTTGATTCGATCTAACCATCAATTTGTTTACTTTTAACTCTATTTTTAGGAAATAGACGAGTCAATAGTTTTGGAAAAACCCAACATTTACTGTCATTTTGCCGGCGGAATTGGTGAACCTAAATATATGCCAGTAAAAAAGTGGAGTAATTTAACCAAATTACTCAACGAAGCTATGTCCAGCTATAACGATTTGGTTGCAGCAATGAATTTGGTCCTTTTTGAAGATGCAATGATGCACATTTGCAGGTACGTTAATAATTTCACACACTCACACTGGGACTGAAACAGCCACGAACTTGAACTGGAAAAGCGTAAAATTTAGACTATTCACCGTACAGATCCAGTTTGGTCCCAAATGACATCAAGAAGTCGATGTTTTTCAATACCTAAAGAATTTTCTGGAAGTAACACCAATATAATTTTTGGGAGAAATAGGTAAAGACGAAAAGAAACGAAAAGAACGGACCCATGGAGACTAAAAAAAGGAGATCGGACATGTATTCCAATCTCTGGTCATGGCAGAAGGCACCAGTTTTCTTTCTTTCTAAAATACTTTACAGCACATGCGAAAGCAGACAAGGTTCAACTCCAACTAACTAATTCCGTAGGGTACTCTAGCGCAATAAGGCCGACCGGTCAAAGTAACGTGTTTTGGAATGGTCTATTGGATTTGCAGTGGCGCCACGGTGCTAAAACAAACTGCTTAGATAGACGATTTTGAGGACAATTTTTCGGTATGAGTTCGATCTCCTTATCCGGCCTCCATGAACGGATCATTAAAAATATTTAGTTGGGTTAAGATAATCAAAAAGCTACGACCAAGTGAGATCAAGAAAATGCATAAGCCAGAGAAAGACTGCACTAAGAGTTTTGACAGGTGTCAGTGTTCTATTAGAGGTGTCCTAACAGGACATCCTGAATGAGCAGCTCAAAAAGCTCAAACTGATGGAGAAGGAAGAATGTAGATTCTGTGGAATCGAAGGGGAAACCTCCAATGTAGTGCCTTGCGAGATGAAGCAGGGCACTAAAGGCCCAACAACTGGAATACCACTGGATAGGAGAAGACTTTTCTCAAGCTGAAGCCTGCGGATATCCTGAAATTCTTCCAAGGAGAAGGATTAAAGGAACTACTAGTATCGTGAGAATTTCTTCAGAACCTGAATAGAAGGGGCGCGATAAATCTTTCAATTCCCAATAAATGTTCGCTCTAAATATAAAACATTCAATATACAACATCATAATAGCTAACATATATGCTTTTTCCATTAACATACAGGCTGTTTCACGACGACCTTACACTATCTATATATTGGAGACTACTTACACGATTTCTATAAAAATTGGCATAGATGGAGAACCGAATTTATAGAAAATATTTTGACATACATGTCCATGTCACTTCCGGTTAAACCGAAAGTGAACGACAACTTTGTTATTTTAAATGTAACCTGTATATTATTAGTTTTTCGGATTCTACATTACATTTCAATGTCACATTGTGTAGAATACCCTATATAGCTAAAATGTGTATTTATCCAGATATTAATTTTTTTAATAAAAAATTGACAGGTGCAGACCTTCATATTAAAAATTCTGTTTGAACATCTTGTCGGGTTTATCAGTAGGATGATGAAACTTCTTTTTTGTATACAGGGTTCGTGAAAAACTGATGAAAAGTTCAACTTCACAAATGTCAAATATCTCAATTTTTTAAATGAAACAACCATATTTAATTTTTTTTACTTAATTCTAAGGCCAAAAATAAGGGAAGTTTATGTTGACTCCCCCATTCCCAATCTTAAGTGTTTTTGAGATATTAACATGTATTTAAAAATATTAATTATTTCAGCCTTATTATTGCATAGGCGTAGGCTGTGTTATTTATTCTTTCATTTTAGTAGGCTGTGTATTTACCTGTCATAATTAAATAGTATTAATTGTCATTATTTGAAGTCAATCGCATTGTACAGTGATAGAAATGGCTTGTTTGGAATTAAGCAATGAAGATTATCTAAATTTACTTTTAAGACATGGTGAAAGTGACAGAGTTGTTACTAGAACATGTGTTTTATTTGCTACAAGATATCGAGATCGACCCCGACCCCGACATTTGTGAAGTTGAATTTTTCATAACTTTTTTACGAACCCAGTATACAAAAAAGAAGTTTTCGGCATTAATATCTCGATACGTATAAATTTTAGATATAGGATATTCTGCAAAAAGTGACATTAAAATTTAATGTAAAATCCTAAAAGTTGACCGTATACAGGGAGTTACATTTAAAATAACATAATTATGTCAAAATATATTCCATAAATTCACCATAACTTGTTCTCCATCTATGCCAATTTTTATAGAAATCGTGTAAGTAGTCTCCAATATACAGGGTGTCCAGAAACTCTCCTGCCAAACGGAAACTACAGTTACTAGAGGTGATTTTAAGTCGATTTTGCTCAAATTACCTTAATCCGAAAATGCTTCCTAAGGGAGCTACAGCCCTTTGAAGAAGACGTCCTCATATGAGTTTTCTTCAAATTATTCAAAAATACCGTTACTTAAAATATTCAAACTTGGTATAATCAATAAACAGTTACAAACCAGTCGTTCGCTGTAAATAAATTTTCTTCAGATCCATCACAAGCGTGTCAGTCGGGGGGACCAACAGGTATTTTTATTAAAAAAATTTTATTTTCAAGTTTTTTATGTATCCGACACCGAATTTGGAAAATTCAAGATAATTTTCATAAAAAATGTTCTCTTCTTTCAAATCGATATCATGAACCGTTTTTGTTTGTTTAAACTTTTTGTGTTTCTTACATAAAATCATGTTGGATTATAAAATTGTATCTGTAATATCAAGTTGGCTTTGAAAAATCAACACATTGTACAGATACTGGTAACAAAAGTCGTAAGTATTAAGTTGCTTACATTGTTTTGGAAATTTTAAATTAATTTTATTTCGCGAGGGTATAAAACAACAATCAACATTAAAAAGAAAACAAAGTTAGAGATAATTACCAACAGAAATAAGAGAATTAATTTTACAACAGATGCTCTACATGACGACCGTTTGTCTCAATACACAAATTTATTCTTTTCTCTAAAGATCGTCTAATTTTTGCAAAAATTCCTGCATTATTTCTAATTTCATTACAAGCGTTTTGAATTCTTTGCCACAGCTGATTACGGGTTTCTATTGGAACAGCATAGACCACTGATTTTAAATAACCCCAAATACAAAAATCACAGGGGTTTAAATCTGGAGCCAATTAACTAGACCACCTCTTTCAATCCATTTATCGTGATAGTTATTGTCGAGATATTGACGAACCTCTCTACCGAAATGAGCTGGGCAGCCGTCGTGCATGAACCATAAATTATTTCGAATCATCAGGGGAACCTCATCTATTAAATCAGGTAAAACATTTTGTAGGAAATTAAGATATTCTTGTCCTGTTGAACGGCTAGGAAGCTCTACGGGTCCCAGAAGCTGATTACCGATTACACCTATCCAAACATTTATACTAAATCTTTGCTGGTGCTTTTTCTCTACTGTTGCATGAGGATTATCACCAATGTAGGCATAATGATGTGCATCATGTAAATTAAAAATTCCGGCTCTGGTAAACGTAGATTCATCGCAAAATAAAATATTGGAAAAGAAATTAGGATACAGATTTTTTTTTATCCGCAACCAGTTTGAAAAATCTATGCGGGCAGGGAAATCACCATCTACCATGGCATGAACTTTTTGAAAATGGAAAGGATGAAGGTTTTCTTTATGAATAATATTCCATATGGAAGACTTGGAAATGCCAGGATACATAGCAGCGAGTCTTCTGGTGTTAATCTCAGGATTATTTTCGATTTCAATCAAAATATCGTCTTCGGATTCCATTGTCACATCAGGTCGTCTACCAGTTTCAGTATTTTTAGGTACTACTGAGCCACTTTTTCTTAATCTTTGGTGTACGGCTACAAATGTTGCGCGAGCAGGATGCCTTCTGTTTGGAAATTTTTCCGCATATCTTCGCTCTGCTGCACGAGCGTTACATTGTACTTCCCCATAAACTAAATGCATATTAGCATATTCTTCATTCGAAAAATAAACCATTTTGATCAAATTAACTATTTTTTACCTTTCACACACAATAACAATAATAACTGTTTAGAATCAAAATAATTTGACACATTGTCAGATTTTGTTGATTTTTCAAAGCCAACTTGATATTACAGATACAATTTTATAATCCAACATGATTTTATGTAAGAAACAAAAAAAGTTTAAATTTATTTTTCTCGAAAACGGTTCATGATATCGATTTGAAAGAAGAAAACATTTTTTATGAAAATTATCTTGAATTTTCCAAATTCGGTGTCGGATACATAAAAAACTTGAAAATAAAATTTTTTTAATAAAAATACCTGTTGGTCCCCCCGACTGACACGCTTGAGATGGATCTGAAGAAAATTTATTTACAGCGAACGACTGGTTTGTAACTGTTTATTGATTATACCAAGTTTGAATATTTTAAGTAACGGTATTTTTGAATAATTTGAAGAAAACTCATATGAGGACGTCTTCTTCAAAGGGCTGTAGCTCCCTTAGGAAGCATTTTCGGATTAAGGTAATTTGAGCTAAATCGACTTAAAATCACCTCTAGTAACTGTAGTTTCCGTTTGGCAGGAGAGTTTCTGGACACCCTGTATAGACAGTGTACGTTCGTCGTGAAACAGCCTGTATACTTTTGTGGTTTTCAGAATAAACCGAATTCTGGAATCACCGCGAGGTAGCGCCTTATTGGTGGGTGTCGGAGGTAGCGGGAAGCAATCTTTATCTAGACTGGCTGCCTTCATTTCTTCACTAGAAGTTGCACAAATTCAACTTAAAAAAGGATATGGCGTGTTGGATTTAAAGAAAGAGTTGTCATCTTTATATTTGAAGAGCGGTTTGAAAAATGTCGGAATAATGTTTTTAATGACAGACGCCCAGGTAAATTTATTTCTAAACTATTTAATGACACTATTTAACAGTCTATTATTTTTAGGTTCCCAACGAACAATTCCTTGTTTTGATCAACGACATGTTGGCATCTGGAGAAATTCCCGACATGTTTTCCGACGACGAAATCGAGTCTATCATTGCCGGAGTCCGAAACGAAGTCAAAGGAGCTGGAATGTTGGATACAAGAGAAAATTGTTGGAAATTTTTCGTTGACCGCGTTCGAAGACAATTAAAAGTAGTTCTTTGTTTCTCTCCGGTTGGATCCACTCTTCGAGTGAGAGCAAGGAAGTTTCCGTCTCTGATTAATTGCACCCAGGTGAACTGGTTCCACGAGTGGCCGCAAGAAGCTTTGGTGTCCGTAGCTTTGAGGTTTTTGCAGGATATTGACGTTTTACCAGTAAGAAATTGTTTAATCTATTGTTAAATACTTTATCGTTGAAAAAGTATAGGAATAACCCACAGATGGCACCACAAAGGTGTAGTACATGAGTACATTAATATCCTTCAATTCAAAAGGATCTGGAGTCTGTTAAAGTTGCTTGTTCCTTTGTTATTGTAATGAAGGATGCTCAGTAAATTTCTTGATCAGCCTTGATTCTACGTTCCATTAAAATATCTAAATAAAAACGGTTAAAATGTAATAATTTTAGGTTGAATTACACGATTCATCAGGGCGTTTCATGGCTTACGCGCACACCTCGGTAAACGCAATATCCAAAGTATTCCTTCAAAACGAAAGAAGATACAACTACACCACGCCAAAATCTTACTTAGAACAAATCAACCTCTATTCCAAACTTCTGCGTCAAAAATCTGAAGAGCTGCAATCAAAAGTACAGCGCTTGGAAAACGGCTTAGATAAATTGAGAAGTACATCAGTACAAGTAGAAGAATTAAAGAAAAAATTAGCAATACAAGAGATAGAACTGAAAGAAAAAAATGATGCAGCGGATCGGTTGATAGAAATAGTCGGTGTTGAAACAGAAAAAGTGTCTATAGAAAAGAATCTAGCAGATGAAGAAGAGGAACGAGTCGCTGTTATAGCCGAAGAGGTTAGTAAGAAACAAAAGGATTGCGAGGAGGATTTATTGAAAGCTGAACCAGCTTTATTAGCTGCACAAGAAGCTTTGAATACTTTGAATAAGGCTAATCTAACTGAGTTGAAATCCTTTGGATCTCCTCCGGGTGAGTTATAATCACGTGCCTGTTTGTCCTTTATTAAGAATAATAAAAATCTATAGGGGCTGTAACAAATGTTACTGCAGCAGTTATGGTACTTCTATCACCAGGTGGTAAAGTTCCAAAAGATAGAAGCTGGAAAAATGCAAAATTAACGATGGCTAAGGTAGATGCTTTTTTGGATGCTCTTATAAATTATGATAAGGAAAATATTCATCCCGAAGTTATAAAATCCATTGAACCGTATTTAAAGGACGCTGAATTTGAACCAGAATTTGTGAGGTAATTGTTTTATTAATTGATGTAAGATCACACAAAGTTTGTGTTTTCATTTATACCAAAGCGTAAGGGTAACTAATTCTTTCTAATTATGTAGGTCCAAATCAGCAGCTGCAGCAGGTTTGTGTGCGTGGGTGATAAACATTATAAAATTCTTCGAAGTTTTTTGCGATGTTGAACCAAAAAGAAAAGCTTTGGCTGCCGCTAACTTAGAACTTGCTGCAGCTCAAGACAAACTGAACGCTATCAAGAAAAAAGTTGCCGTAAGTATTGTATGTTTTTGGAGGATCGTTCACTGAGTTCTAAAAGATCTATTGATCCCCCTTCTTCTACTCAGTTCCTGAGAAAAGTCTAGGAGACTAGTAGTCCTTTAAAACTATGCCCGCAAGCTTCAGTTTAGATAAGTCTTCCCTTTTTTCCAATGGTCTCTAGAGTGTTATATCCTTGAGTTCTGTAGTGCCTTGCATTCTACAAATCTGAGATTGGAGGTCTCTTCTACCACTCCACAGAATCTCTTTCTTCCTTTTCCAATAGTTTGAGACCTTTTGGGACACCTGCGAAACTCTTAGAGCAGTCTACTCGAGCTTATACATTCTTTGGATCTCACTTTGTCGAAGTTTCACAAAAGTATCTTTTCGTTTTTTTCGATTTCACCTATTTCTTTCAACATTATATTAGTGCTGTTACCAAATAAGAGTGTTTCAGCCGCTCTCTTTGCTAGTTCATCTGGTGATTCGTTTCCTTCTATTCCAGTATGTCCTGTAACTCACAGTAGAGTAACGATACTGATCTTGTCTAATTCATTGAGTTTTTCTAGACACATCCATAATAATTCTTTGCCTTCTAAATATTGTACTGGGCACACTTTCCATGGTGTGAATTTCCGCTCGAAAGATCATTTTCCCAAATTTTCAGAGTGTTTGACTGCTGGTCTGTACACTCCTATCCCATTCCCTTCTTTTATTATACATATAAGTGGCTGTACTATACACTAATTTAATACACTTTTTTTGTTAGTCGCTGGAAGAACAATTGGCGAAGCTCACTGCTGATTTTGAAACAGCGACCACGGAAAAATTGTTATGTCAACAAGAAGCCGATGCCACTAATGCAACTATTCAATTAGCCAATCGGTTGGTGGGAGGATTAGCCAGTGAAAACGTCCGTTGGGCAGAAGCTGTCAACAGCTTTATCGAAAGTGGAAAGATGATGCCAGGAGATGTTTTACTGACTACCGCTTTTATTTCTTACGTCGGCTGCTTTACGAAACAATATAGACTGGATTTGGTACATAAAATGTGGCTACCGTTCCTTAAAAATTTGGATGTGAGCATAAACAAAGTATTGTGAATTTTGAATTTGATTATTTAAATTAATGATTTTAGCCGAAGGTACCTTTAACAGAGGATTTGGATCCTCTCTCGCTATTGACCGATGATACCATCATAGCAAAATGGCAAAATGAAGGTTTACCGAGTGATCGAATGTCTATAGAAAATGCTACAATTTTGTCTAATTCTGAAAGATGGCCGCTTATGATTGATCCGCAGGTATGTCAGAGATATTTTGAAGTTTTAGGTTAGGTGTCACTATAGACCATTCTAGAATACCTGGTTTTGACAGGTCGGCCATATTGTTCTGGAGGACAACCGATCAGTTGGAATTGAAGCTTGTGTGTTTTGACATGTGCTGTGAGTCAGTTGGTTGTCAGACAGACTTTGTAGAACAATGTCAATGTAATATATATTTAAATAATAATAATAACATATATTTAAATAATAAGAACTTTACAAATAACACATGGCGCAGTCAGTAAACTGTCTCTGAATTGAATTAAATAATAATTAAAATATCAGACGACAAAAAAAGCATTCAACGAAAGTCAAGAGCAACGGTTTCATGTGGAAACCCTTATTTTTAAATATAATACCTATCTCTATTGCAACTTTTTTCCGTTTTCTTCTTTCAAATCTATCATATCTTGAAGCTGCAGACTCGATCTGGTTTCCCACTAGTGGTGTAGCCCATATTTTGGGTAGGAATCCAATCAGGATACATGTTTTCCTTTAAGGCACTGGGTTTTCCTAAATTTATTTTTGAAACTTATTTATAAACAAAAATTGACTGATATAGGGGCCCCGTTTTAAAGCACTAATCCAAGCATCGCGCTGTGGCAACAGAGAAATCAATTAAATAGTCATCTTGCTTGGTTAAAACAGCAGGAAATCGAAAAAAAGATACCTTATCTCTTGCGCATTGCACACTTAACAACACTACAAAACGATGGCATTTTAAATAATTTTAAGAACTTATTACTAATGAAAGTCTAACTATCATCCGTTGTTTACCAGTAAACAATGAAAACTAAATAGAATATGACATGTATCCTCCAGAACAATATGGCCGACCTGTCAGTGACGTCATTCTGGAATGGTCTTTATGGTAGATAGTAATAATTGGTAAGATTTGACTGAAGATTTTCTAGAAGTAAAAGAATCGCAGTTGGGTGACGGTAAACTTCACGACCCTCGGAGCTTTGTTTATATGATGGCTCACCCTAAATAGTGCAATTTAATGCAAAAATATCGCGGGATCACATCGAATTTTCTTAAAAAATCACAATTTCAGTCCAACAAATGCTATTTATTTCGATACTAGAAACTTACATCTAGGGTCACAAATTAGGATAAACTTTGTTTAACCATCCTTTGCCATTGCGTCATAATCGGTGACGTATTCTGCTGCTTTACTTTTGTCTAAAATTAGTTGAATGTTATTTTACACTTAACCTCAAAATTATAATCAATGACATGTTAAGAATTGTTTTCAATGATGCATGTTAAGGTGTGTTTTATGAATAAATTGGTAATGCCAAAAATTGTATTTTGCTTTATGCGTTGAGTACCTTTTTAAATAATTTAGTTTTGTTTTAACTTGAAATCTCCGTTTTTTTTTAACTGATTTGTTTAAAATTTCTTACTTGAGGATGTTTAACACGTTCACTGTCCTACGACCCACATATGGGTCGTAAGTTCGTTTGCCTAGAAGTCCTGCGAACCACATGTGGGTCGTAAACAAATGCTTTGTTATAGTATATTAAAAAGGACGTTTCAGTAAATTATTGTGCTCTTTAAGGGGACTCCGAAGGAAAAAAAACTACATTTTGGTAAAAAAAAGGATTCATTCTGTCAAAAAACAACTGAGATACAGATACATTTCAAAGATTGGTTCACAAAATAAAGAAAACATTATTATAAACCTAACAAAAGGTGTATATGTAAATATGTATATAAATAAAAAGAATGAGAAGATATGAAAAATCAATGATTTTCTGCGTAACAAAGAATACAATATGCTTGGTTGCACTGCCGGCAAAAAGTTGAGACTTTCTTAATTTTTACATGCTTCTTTTGATGTCAGCGTATTTCTCAACTTAGTATAACATCTATGACAGCGCTTTCTATATTTTTTTTTCTCCAACATTTCTAGGTAGCTCCTCTAGCTTGTGAATTCCTTCCTCATTTTGTTTTTTTTTGCTTTTTCCTATTTTCATTTGTTTTGAGAAGGCTGCGAATAAGAGATTCTCTAATTTTCAATATGGATAACTGATCTTTTACTGCACACACAGAATTATACAAAATAAAAGTATTGACAACAAGGGTCCCGCAAATTATTTCAATAGCCAATTTTTTAAACCACACCAAAGATATTTACCCCCTGTTTGCCCCTGTTATAAGCTAATACAGCTAATGGTTTGACTTTATCTTCCCCATTTCTTTTTCCCCATAGAGTTGCATTTGATCATCATGACACGTAGAAAGTATGGACATCACGTTGATCATGCCACTTGAAGAAAGTGCTAAAATTATTTTGTTTGGCAATTATCTGGTTTTTTTTTCAGTTTGTTTGGACTACATCCTTCGGCAGGCCTATCCTATTTTCCCTTACGGTGCCTAATAAATTGGTTTTCCTTTCGTACATGTATTTAGCAAGTTCAATACTCGTATAATAATTGTCAGTTATAACCAATCTTCCAGCATTTAACAAGGGCTCAACCAATTCAATAACTGTACTACCAGGAAGATCTAATCCTTGGCGTTTTTCATTTTGTCCATTATATATTTTTAGATCCCAAGTGTATCCAAATGGAGAGCACACTTTGAAAACTTTTATACCGTATCTATGGGCTTCAGATGGATTGTAATGCCGAAACTTCAGGCGACCTCTGAAAGGAACCATAGTCTCCTCAACAACAACTGTATCGCCAAGAGAATGCACATTTTTCATATTATTCCTAACAAGATCCAGCAAAGGTGCAATTTTTGACAAGCGGTTCTCTTGGTATCGTTTTGTCTTCGAAATGCCAACATTTCAATAATAATGTAAAACGGTTATACTTTATAGGAATCCTGTGACAAAGTTCATGGTAATACAAGGGGTCGTTTTTCCAGTAACATTCTTTGGTGGGTGTAATGGATGTTCAAGTGTCAACTATCTAGCTTGTCACTTGTCACCCACTAGCACCTATGTTCAGACCGGTATGTATGGCGCTCGTTAGTAACTTGTAAAGGTACAATGAAATAAAACTACACATTAAGTTTATAGTGTATAATTAGGTATTTTCCCTACATGACCAAAACAGAGGGGAAGTTTATAGGTCCCATAAGCAGAAGCATACCTGAAGCAAACAAAAAATTATCCCAAAAACAAAACTCACATAATTATTCAAAAATGAGTATAAAAATAAAGGTTTCAATTACTTACTAAGAAATTTTTTTCATTTCTTCTCTGTCTGTATCGTGCCGTCTAGAAATTCTTTTTTTTTTATTTTAACAAAAAAGTCGCATCAACCATAGTAGGTTATTAGCGACGGTACAGTAGGTAATTACACTGTATTGAATACATTAATCAATTTCAAAAATATTATTAGTTTATGATAATTATTATCTTGAAATAAGGCTTCAAGTGTGTTGGGTAGTTCACAGTTTTTTCTTTGATTAAGGTATTTAGGACATTCTACGTGGATTTGTTTCACTGTTGTATTTACATTGCATAGATCACATATTGGGTTTTCTTAACGTTTTATCAGGTAACTATGAGTTAGTCTGGTATGTCCCAAACGTAGACGTGAAATAATAACTTGGTGTTGTCTGTTATTAGAAAAGGGGAACCACTTTTTATATAGAGGTTTAATTTCACGTTTCAGTTTTGACTCACTTTCAGTCCACTGAGATTGCCACAAAGCGATCGTTTTCTTATTTAAAACGCATTTTAGATCTGAACTAACCACTTCTGAAATCGATACGGCACTTTCATTTGTAATGGCATTACGAGCACATCTGCCAGCTTCTTCGTTTCCACTAATACCAATATGGGATGGGATCCATATAAAGATGATATCGTTGTCTCGTTCTCTGGCAACGTGAAGTTCTTTTTTAATATGATGCACCAACGGGTGTTTGGAATAAATCGTTTGTATAGAGTGTAGGGAACTGAGGGAGTCTGTAAGGACAAGGAAACGGTTTTGGTGGCTGCTCTCGTTAATATGAGTTTTGGATGCTGAAAAACGAACTCCTGTTTGTGAGCACCAGATCTCCAGGTTTGAAAGGAAATCTTGAAGAAAATTATTCACTGTGGTCATATTTGTACCTTTTATGAAAACAACTAGATCGTCAGCGTATATTCTTGCTCTAAGGGGTGCTTTTATATTTTCCAAAATACTATTTAAGGCTACAATAAATAATGTTGGGCTTATAGAAATTCTTGCTGAACGTACTAATCGTTTTTGGCGTTGAAGTTCTAAAGCATATTTATTTGTTTGTTCAATCATTAGCTGGATAATATCATCAGTTAGAAATGAATTAAAAATATCTATAGGTTCCATATTTTGAGTAATTTGAATGTTTGGTACACCTGCTCCACTAAATGTAAATCTTGCAAAGGACAGTATGGTTGATGACCAGAAATCAGGATCATTTTCATCCATTTCATCTTCTGAATCTACTTCACTATTTTCTTGATCACTTTCATTTGGATTGTCACTATCATTACCCGTTTCCTCATTATAACTTGAATCATCATCTTCACTATCACTATAGTAGGGTCTGCCACGCTGTCGTCTGAATTTAGACCACTGACAGAACTCGTTTCGGATAAATTTTCCGCGATATCTGCCAACTCTCTTTCGGTTAGTTTACGTTTTTGTCCAGACATAGTTGTATTAATATAAAAAAACGCTCAAATAAATACTTCCTGTTTCATTGCTCGTGAAAAACTAACAAGCAAACAATGATATACATAAGATAATATATGCTGATTTTGAGGCGTTGCCGAATTGTGAGAATTTTATTTTACGACCCACATATGGGTCGTAGGACATAGATCGTGAATCGAAACTACCACAACGTCCTACGACCCACATATGGAGGGACCTAATTGTGACGTGCTCTCCTGTTGAAACAAAATAAATAAGTTGAAGTTTAAAAATTGCAAAAGAAAAACTGAGTATGTACCTACCTGCAGAATACACGTGTTGATGCATGTTGATGTATGATATAAATCGATGATCCTCGAGCAGAAACATGGGAAAAAATCTAGTTTAGTGAACCAACGCGGATTTTGATGAAATATTTTTTTTAAGTTAATTCGAGGTCGCTGAACACGAAAATGAAAAAATAAATCGGCGCTCTCTTACCAAAAAACGACTTATGAATTTTTGAAGATGAGTTCAGATCAGCACTGCACTGGTTTTATTGTCATATTATAACTGCTTTAAAATGATGCATTATAACTTCTACACAATGTTAAATACACTATAATTACTTTTTACGATATTCCTCTCACAAACATTTAAAAAACACTGATATTGATATTCATTTCTTGTGAATTCTTTTTTTAATTCCACAATTATTATATCTTTTGACATTTTCATGTAACATGACTGACATATTAGTTTTGGTCTGTTTCCTCTTAGTCGTACAACTTGTACCTAATAGCATATTCAGCTCAGATATATTTAGCCACTTGAATTAGTTGCTGAATATTTTCGATTTCATGATCGTGACATAGAAGATATAAACAAGATGAACATCATGAACATACACCTATTTTTCCGATAGCTGGCGCTGTATTACAGTTGAAACATTTTTTTTTTCAAATTTTGAGAGATGATGATTTTAGAAAGATGGTTAGTTTTGAGATAAGTTTGGTTGATATTTATCATTTATTTGAAGGATAATGAACCATTCAATCTGATCATTGAGGATGCTGAACAATTTTTTTTTCTCTGAATTGCACACTTCAATTAATTCTTTAAAAAAATTACCTCCTCAGTTGTTCGGCCTCTATAAACACTGCTGACAACGAAAATAGTTGCTGCAGGTGTAATTCCAAATCAAATTTTGAACATACTGCTAATATTATAAGACTTTGGTTATCAGAAGCTGTTTCCCCTTTTTAGAAAATTTGAAAATTCTACTAATATCGCTTCCCGACCAACTAACACAGATCAAAGTGAAATCGCAATCGCTTCTTATCAGCTTGATACATTCATTAGATTGGATTTCCGTTCGAAATAATGAAGTAGATTGATTATCGCGAGCGAAGCGGGCGCGCCGGATCGTCGTTTCGCAATTCGCGCGCGCGAATTGCGAAACGTCGATCCGGCGCGCATTTTTCACAGTATGTTGATAGCTGTTCATTCAATTTTTCCATAAGTGATTTCAGTTAAACGAAAGTTGAGCCAAATACAGCGTCAGCTATCGGAAAAATAGGTGTATGTTCATCTTGTTTAAATCTTCTATGTCACGATCATGAAATCGAAAATATTCAGCAACTAATTCAAGTGGCTAAATATCTAATAGCTGATTATGCTATTAGGTACAAGTTTTACAACTAAGAGAAAACAGACCAAAACTTATGTCAGTCATATTACATGGAAACGTCAAAAGATATAATAATTGTGGAATTAAAAAAAGAATGTACAAGAAATAAATATCAATATCAGTGTTTTTTAAATGTGTGTGTGAGAGGAATACCGTGAAAAGCAGTTATAGTGTATTTATCATTGTGTAGAAGTGAAAATGCATCATTTTGAAGCAGTTATATTATGACAATAAAACCAGTGCAGTGATGATCTGAACTCATCTTCAAAATCTTCTACCGAGAAGGCATTTTGACAATGAAAAATTGATTTGAAAAGGCGAAAATTACCAAAAAAAACTGAACAAATTAAAATATGACAACTGAACTGTCAAAAGTAACAAATAAAATTTACGTCGACATTAGTTAAAAAATTCGTTAATGACGTCATAATTCCGTCTCATCCATTTCATAAAGTGTGACAATGTATGACGTAACGGCAAATGATGGTTAAACAAAGTATAGTAGTGACAGTTTTAGCGGTGTTGCCAGATAGTGTTTGTCTTCTTAAGTTCAATAGTCCTAGTAAACAAGGATATGACCTCCCATTTCCCCTCGGGTGGACCAAATTTTATGAAAATTTGGAATTTATTTCTCCCTCTGCATTAAAACTTATATATACTTAATTATTTTTAGGGACTAAAAACAACCTCTGTTAGCTTTTTTTCCCGAAAAACTGGATAGCAAATTTTATTTTGATAATAACTTTGTTAATTTTTATACTAATGACTTAAAATTACTTTCATTTGCAATATTTTTTTATTTACATCAAAAAATGTTCTGAAACTTGACCGTGAACATCTACTTCCTAGACATGAGTGACAAACTACTTGACGTTTGTCTCGGATTTTTTCTTAAAATGGTAGTGTTTTTAATACTTTTCTATGAAGTTTTTCATTCAGAAGTATTTCACAGTGTTTTTTTCTCTTTTAATCGATTCTATAGAAATAGGGATTTCTAATAATAAAAAAAATCCGAAACACCGAGGGTCGTATTTTACCGGAAAAACATAAAAGAAGTCCACAAAATACTTTTAAGTCTGAGATAGCTGAAACCTAATAAGTATCAGAAGGTACTTTTTTCACAATTTTACACAAAAATTTGAAATGAGTAAGTTGCTGTAAAAGTGAGTGGCGCGTTTGCTAACTCCATTCCAAAAAGAGCTAGATTTATTGTAGGTATAGTTGTATCTGAAATTTTAGTTACAAGGTATAAAATGGATCAAACAACGATACGGAGACAGCCTGAAAGTAATTCGGTTGGGCCAAAAAAGCTATTTAGATGTCATTGAAAGATGCATTACTGAAGGAGCGACTGTATTACTTGAAAATATCGAAGAAAATTTAGATCCGGTTTTAGATACTTTACTGGGACGATATCTAATTAAAAAAGGAAAGTGAGTGACAGTTTTTTTTCTTTGAATTATTCCAAATGAACATCGTAACAACAAATACTAATGTAAAAAAATCTGTTGTAGAGCTATTAAAATTGGTGACAAGGAAATTGAATACAACTCAAACTTTCAACTTATACTTCACACGAAATTAGCAAATCCTCATTATAAACCAGAAATGCAGGCACAAGCAACTCTAATTAACTTTACGGTGACGAGAGATGGGTTGGAAGATCAACTTCTCGCTGAAGTTGTTAAAGCTGAAAGACCAGATCTAGAAGAATTGAAGGTTGGCTTTTTTACACGTAATATAGAACAAACATGGTTTCATTCTTTTTCAAAATGTTTCCTACGAAGCATAATTTCCTCAACTTTCAACATTTATTAAGATAATCAAGTTTTCGAGAAAAGAAATGGGCATAAATAAATGAATTTTGGATATAGGGGTTCTGAAAACTTTTAAGAATTTTATCGGACTCCCACGGTAAATGGAAATTTGTACAAATTGAGTAATTCCTCATTCAAATTATTTCGTACGCCTATGATAGAGGACATTTTTGCAAATTACTTATGTACTTTCTTAAAAAAAACGTTCCTGGAGCGTGCACTTAATCTACTGTGAATAAACCTGAAAAATTTGACAACCATTTCTTGCATTCTTAAACTTCAAAAACTTACGATTGATTGTCTACTTAATTTTTCTTGAAAACGGTAGCTTGAACGCTTCTGTAACGTTAAAAGTAAGAGTATAAAAAATATTGTTGTTTTATTTCCCAAGAAACAAAACAAAAAGAATAATGAATATACCACAAGGAGCATACAGAAGATATTTATTGTATGTTTGAATATGCTTTCATATACATGATCCCACTTTTTGAGACCCTTGGCCAGCTTCCCCTTGCAGCCAAACGTAAGAATAACCACGGTCTTCTTTACCGCTGTGAATTCTAGCATTATACAGAGCATTTCAATGAAAACTATCCACCCCATATAATTCTGAAGGCGTCACTTTTATGAAAAAACACGTCAAAAATCATATAAAGGGGGACGTCTTTTTGTTCATATGTAGACGTTATAACTTTTTTAATAATACGAATAGTAGTAAATGATGATTCCATGTCAGAAGCTTTGATAGCGTTTCAACAAGATGGGGCACCTCCACTTTACGCTCTCGATGTAAGACGGTTTTTAAACGAATAATTTCCTGCTCTGTGAAAAGGTAGACGAGAGACAATGTTGGAATGGTTACCTAGGTCATCAGATTTAACCACCTAGACTTTTTTTATGGGATATCTGACAACCAAAATTTATGCCACTCAGCCAGCATCTATAGATGATTTACGTCAGCGAATTATTCAAGAATGTCTACAAATAACCCCAGAAATGTTACATACTTAATGCTCGAAACTGATTTGAGGTTCAATTGTATCATTGTATGGAAACCAATGGAAGTCGATTTGAGCACCATATAAAATAATTTAGTATTGTTTTGCTGATTTGTTACGTATTAAAATGTTACGAGGTGGGTACAGACATACTACAAAACTTTGTACCGTAACGCCGTCGCGTGACAATTGTTTGTTGCGCATCGAAGATACGGCGTATCAATAAATATAGCAGTACAATACATCGTTTTGTCTGGACGGTACTTCGTAACAGCGTAACATAGTAAATTCGAGGCGTCCCATCGGTTGTCGGTTTCTTTCGCGCCGCATCAAAGAAATGTATTGATGTTGCACCACTTGTTATTCATGTATGGACAAGTCTGCGGTACGCAGTCGCGATTCATTTTTCGTTTATTCAATTTGAAGACATCGCTATGGAGTGGACTAAAGAATCTACCATTAATTTCATAAACAGTTATCGTAGTAAAGAAATTTTATGGTATACAAAACATCCCAAATATTACAATAAAATAAAGAAGCATGATGTAGAGTTTCGGACAACAGTAGGTGAATGCAAAAAAAATGAATGTTCTTCTGTCAGCACTTAGGCGAGAGAAAGCCAAAATTAAAAAGGACCTCCATCGCGCACAAGAAAAAGACAACTACTGTTCTGTTGTACAGAAGGAGCGGCATAAGATACGCGACGATGTATTGTACTACTATATTTGTTGACACGCCGTATCTTCGATGCGTAACAAACAATTGTTGCGCGACGGCGCTACAGTACGAAGTTTTGTTATATGTCTGTTCCCACCTTAAGGGGAGCGCGTCCACAAATATAGTAGTACAGCACATCGTTTTGGACAAGAGGTGCAACATCTATGCGTATCATTTCTTTGATGCGGCGCGAAAAAACCGACAACCGATGGAACGCCTTGATGTTACTATGTTGCGATGTTACGCAGTACCGTCCAGACTTGTTACGCGAAAGCGTTACGATTCGAAGTTTTGTTATATGTCTGTACCCACCTATATACAGTGTAACGAGTTTTTTTGTGGGCACCGATCAGAGGTTGATTTATTTTTTTCCTTTCATAACATTTTTTTTGGGTTTAATATAACTCGTTACATACTTTCCAACCTTTTCCGTTACCGTATCCAGGTATTTATTTTTCTTTATACTTATATTTTTATTATCCGTCCAGAAGTACGTAAAGTCGAAGTATACTATATAAAATTTTTGATTTAAATATTTCAACCGAGGAGACATTCAGTAAATATACGAACTAATTAATTTCGAAAGACACCTAGTATACATGTGAATTTTTTGGCTAGAGATAAATTTAACGACCACTAATGCCGAAATGTAGAGTGGGAATTAAGATATAAATTGGAAGTCAATTGAAAGAATCGGTCTCTTCTCTGCGCTCTGCTCTTCTCTGCTCTTCGTTTTTAAAAACCAGTGAACCAGTGAAAATATTTTGTGAATCCGGACTCCGGCAGTTTTGTTTTGAAGGTAAAATAGTTTAAACTAACAGTATATTCGAAAACTTTCCGTACCGCCGTTTAACATTAAAATTTTGTAGACATTTCTTTGAAAATTGTCATGACCAGTTTTTATGTATTAAGTTAAAAAAAATTTGATTCTTTCTTTTACAAAAATAAAATATTTATAGTTGGAATGAAATAAAGTTTCCGATAACTGTATATTCGATAATTTTTCGTACCGCCGATTGAGATTAAAATTTTGTAGATATTTCTACGAAAATTTTCATGACTAGTTTCTTTTAGATATTAAGTCAAGTTTTTTTTGTTGTTTGGTTCTTTTACAAATATAAAAGTTGTAGTTGAAGTATAGTTGGCTTAAATTTTTTTTGTATCACATCGTTTAAAATATTAATTCATAATCGATATGAATTATTATTATCCGGTTCTCTAGTAGTTTTATGATTTTAGTTGCTGAAGTTATTTCTATATAATTAAAACTCGTGTGGATTGTGAAATTTTAACTTTATTCCGGTCTTGATATTTTTACTCTGTGTGTCGATAACTAGGTACCTTTTAAACTCGTGAAATTTATTTCGGGAATAGTAGTTTACAATATTTTTCTTCCGTATTTCTTTTAAATCCAAAGGGTTTCTCGAACTTGGAAGAGGCTTAGCTACAACTCGTTCGAGTAACCGGCAGATTTAAACCGTTCTTATATCGTACCGTGGACCAGTTTATTTCTTTTATTTTTTTTTAAATAGTATTTTTCGTATTTCTTTTAAATCCAAAAAGTTTCTCGAACTTGGAAGAGGCTTAGCCACAACTTGTTCGATTAACCGGCAGATTTAAACCGTTCTTATATCGTACCGTGGACCAGTTTATTTATTTTATTTTCTAAATAATATTTCGTTTATATTTCTTTTAAATCCAAAAAGTTTTTCGAACTTGGAAGAGGCTTAGCCACAACTTGTTTGATTAACCGACAGATTTAAACCGTTCTTACATCGTACCGTGGACCAGTTTATTTCTTTTATTTTTTTTTAAATAGTATTTTTCGTATTTCTTTTAAATCCAAAAAGTTTCTCGAACTTGGAAGAGGCTTAGCCACAACTTGTTCGATTAACCGGCAGATTTAAACCGTTCTTATATCGTACCGTGGACCAGTTTATTTATTTTATTTTCTAAATAATATTTCGTTTATATTTCTTTTGAATCCAAAAAGTTTTTCGAACTTGGAAGAGGCTTAGCCACAACTTGTTTGATTAACCGACAGATTTAAACCGTTCTTACATCGTACCGTGGACCAGTTTATTTATTTTATTTTCTAAATAATATTTCTTTTGTATTTCTTTTAAATCCAAAGAGTTTCTCGAACTTGGAAGTATCTGGAACTCTTGACGCTAAGGGTCAAGGGGCCGTGGAGCAAACCACGTTAATAATCTGGCGCCCGAGATTTAAAACAGAATTTTGCATCAAGGGTGTCCATAGTGACGTGTTCGTGTGGCAGGAGCCACGTGTAAGGAAGTAAGCACGTTACAACAGGGTGCTTCTAAATTCATGCGACAAAATTCAGGAGGTGATTGCTTGTATTAAAATAAGATGGGTCTTTCCTATAACAAAATTTCCTCAGCTCACCCGTTTCCGAGATATCACCCTTAAAAGGTGGTGACGAAAATTGAGTTTTAATTTTTTTCTAAAATTTCAGTGAAGCTAAAAACTTGAAATTCTGTAATTTTCGTGCACTCGCAAAGGACTAACCACGGGTGTTTTTTCAATATTCCTGTTACATTATACGGGGGTGAAATTAGCAACCCTTACTTTATTTCATATCAAAACTTTTTTTCGAGAAGAAGTTTTATGAAATAAAATTTAACTTAAAATCCATGTTTTATTTAAAAAAAATTTGTATTCTCAAATTTTTTTCCCAAAACCAATAGATGCAGAGAAAAATAATAAACACCATAATTTATAATTTTTGTAGATGTAAAATGTAATACGATTCATAATAAATGCTGGAAATTACAGAATTTCAAGTTTTCAGCTTTACTGAAATTTTAGAAAAAAAACAACTCAATTTTAGTCACCACCTTTTAAGGGTGATATCTCGGAAAGGGGTGGGCCGAGGAAATTTTGTTATAGAAAAGACCCATCTTAATTTCATACGAGCAATCACCTCCTGAATTTTGTCGCATGAAATTAGCAACCCTCACTTAATTTCATATCAAAACATTTAGATGCAACCAATGTCCCAACCGTTGGATTGGTCAAGGAGGGCCCCAATATTGGCCTCCTCGATCTCCAGAGTTGAATCCTTGTGATTTCTGTTTATGGGGTTACCTTAAATCATCAGTCTATACGACACCCATAGTTGATATCAACGATTTCAAGAATCGTATTCAAATAGCGTGTGACACCATAAGAAATACACCTCAAATCTTTGAACTGTACGGCAATCCATGACACGTAGGCTACGTTCATGTATCTTGGCTAGAGGTGGACATTTCCAGCATTTATTATGGCGTATTACATTTTACATCGTTGCTGTTTTCCACTCAATTTATTAAAAAAATTATAAAGTATGGTGTTTATTTTTTTTCTCTGAAGCTATTGGTTTTGGGGAAAAAATTTAAGAATAAAAAAATTTTCTAAATAAAATAACGATTTTAAGTTAAATTTTATTTCATAAAACTTCATCTCGAAAAAAAGTTTTGATATGAAATAAGGCGAGGGTTGCTAATTTCACCCCCGTATAATGCAACAGGAATATTGAAAAAATACCCGAGGTTAGTCCTTTGCGAGTGCACGAAAATTACAGAATTTCAAGTTTCTAGCTTTACTGAAATTTTAGAAAAAAAATAAAAACTCAATTTTAGTCACCAACTTTTAAGGGTGATATCTCGGAAAGGGGTGGGCTGAGGACATTTTGTTATAGTAAAGACCTATCTTAATTTCATACGAGCAATCACCTCCTGAATTTTGTCGCATGAATTTAGAAACACCCTGTATATTATACATTTTTGTAATCCTCTTGTAGAGGAGAATCCAACAATGCAATAATGTATAGGGTGTTCCGTTTAAAAAATTTGGAGTGGCGACCATAGGGGGAGGGGGTTAAAGATATAACTTCTTCATATTAGCAAAAACACGTCCCCCTTTATATGATTTTTGACGTATTTTTTCATAAAAGTGTCGCCTTTAGAATTATGTGGAGTGGATAGTTTTCATTGAAATGCTCTGTAAACCGAGAGCTGTCTTTGATATCATTATTTCCAGATTTTACATAATTTGACATTCTTGTTAATGTTCGTCCGTGAAACATGCTTATCACTCATTCATCAATAATTTTTGGTACAATAAAAATGGATTTTTATTACTCCTACAGGTGTAAAGTAATACTGATAATAGACTACTTACATTACATACTGATTAGGGAAGTTCCCCTTTTGGAAAAAGCTACCAGCCCACTTGGATGACAGATGCTGAACGCGAAATTCAAATTTCATAATCTAGTGAGTTAACCAAGTGACTGGAAAGCTGAAACGCTAAAATGAAAATTGTAAATGTAAATGCAAATGTAAATTTTCAAGTTCTAGAGTTGACATTGGGTTGGAAGGTTTGTGCAGAATAAAGAAGTACCTATAAATTATCGACCAGAATACCCGTTTATCTCATTTTTTCATATATTGAGGATTGGTAGCGTTTTGTATAACATCTTAAAGAAACCCAATTGTACCTCCCACTATACTATACCATTCAAAAATTGAACTTTTGTGAAAAAATAAAATAATTATCTACAACTTTTATGTACAGGATTTTTCGCTAGTACCTAAGTTACATTCAACCGAAGATTTTATACCAGTCATCAATATACCAATCTGATGCTTTATTTCGACATTGTTGCTATAGTATCCACGAAAATATCTGAAAATGTTTTATCAACATGAGCATATAGACGTAAGATTAATAAGTTGGAATTTTCCGGCACATGACAGCTACCATCTCCCGCTATACAAATGTATCCACTTTCATTTCTAGTCAATATTGACATACCTGAAACCTAATAAGAAAATTGTATGAAATCAATTAATTTTATATAATCATTTATCTGATAAATATATTTATTCCTTTTCAAATCACGACATTTCTTTTCAAAGTAAAAAACGTTTCAAACAAGCTTCTATTTATTTATGGATGACGTCTAAATATATATTTGCCTAATGTTTTCCTTTTAAATAATTCTGGTATAAAATTTTCTTACCGTGCTTGAATTAATTGCGGGAAATTTCGAAGAAAATTCGTGTACACAAAAAATGTCCGGCAATAATTACTCTTACTCTTCAGATTACTCTTCACTCCCAGTTAAATTTTATATTATAATCTCAAGCAAATATTCTGGCTTGTCTTTGCCAATTAATACTAATTTTTTTATTTCTTTTTAACTTTTAAAATCTGCTTTTGACGCAAAATGTTTGTCATGCGTGTATGAGTTGTGAAAATTATGCTTTATGAAGAATATTTTAAGAAACAACAAAACCTTTAGTATCAGCACTAGTTTATCAATTCCAATATTTTTAATCATAAATTCCTTTTAGGCGGACCTAACAAAACAACAAAACGATTTCAAAATAATTTTAAAATCATTAGAAGACGATCTGCTATCGCGACTGTCATCTGCCGGTGGAAATCTCTTAGGAGATACTACACTGGTTGAAAATTTAGAAACTACGAAGAGAACAGCTGCAGAAATAGAACAAAAAGTTGCAGAAGCGAAAATAACGTCCGTGCAAATAGATCAAGCTAGGGAATATTACAGACCTGCAGCTGCTAGAGCTAGTTTGTTATATTTTATACTCAATGAGCTGAATACTATAAACCCGATTTATCAATTTTCGTTGAAGGTAAGAGTCAAATTAACATTTATATTTGGCATAATTTTTTTATGTGTCGTGTGTTGCAATAAATACCTGATACAATATAAATCCCAATAAATGTCATAGCCGAATTTTTTCGTCATAAATAGACTATGTTACCTAGCAGATATTCTAGTGAATACTCAACTCAAGTACTTTTGCCGGCCGACAACAAGCCTTTTGGATTATTTAATTACATCACTATTTAGATATTTCCAATACATCCTCTCTTTCTCTGATCTTCCATCATTTACAGGGTATACTCATACGACGAATAGGGATGAGGACTAAGGTATGTGAAGGGAATATGCCCACGTTAAGAAGATCCCTCCAAAAAACACAGAAAAAATCGACTTTTTGTTTCTGCTTAATGCAAGAAATACTCTTATTGCTTCATAGAATAACTTTCTAGGGGAAAAAATAATACATCTATTTTCATGTTTTTATTTTTATTTTTTTTAAATCTTTACAACTGGGCATATTATCAACCTATGCTGGTAATATGCCCAAAGTGTGTTATTATTATGCTCATCGATAACTCCTAACAGTATCGAGCAAACAAGAGTGAGTATTCTTTATTTTTTATATTTATTAACAAAATGAATGATTCTACAGGCTTTGTAACAACTGAAACGCAAATAAAAAAAAACTTATATAACTCTAAAAACAACAAAGTTTTCAATACAAAACTAAATATTTTTTGGTTTCTTTAAGTAAAGGATGCACACATTTTTAAACTGTAACCTAATCTAATTACGAACAGTATGGACAAACAAACTTAATTTTATCATTTTTGGCAAGAACTGCGCATTCTTCGTGAACATAGACGAAGCAAATTGTGAACAGCCTCATATCTTTTTGTTCATCTTCATGACAAAGTTACCAGGAATCTTTGTTTGATCTGTACAGAATTTTGATCACGGTTCTTTTCAGCTTCTCTATTTTGTTGCTTATTAATTTTTTTTCCTTGTTGGAAACGTCTCTTTTAACCATAAATGCTTTGCTATTGATGGCCTTTTTCTATTTGTTTTCTTTACTTGCTCCTTATGTGGCGTTTCTAACATCTCTGTAAAACTTATATCATGTCCTTCTTTGCTACTTTCTTCATGTAATTTCTCATTCTCATCTTATTGTTTTGTAAATTCTTCCTTACTTTGTTTGTTTTCCGGCTGTGCCACTTTTTCTAGGATTTCCTGTTCAACTGCATCTTCTTCCCAAGTTATATCTTCCTTTTTGTTCGTATTTTTCTCCTTATCTTCCATTCGTCTTTCTTCCTCTGATGTAAAAGTTTCACATAACGTGTCACTATACAAAGATATGTCATCACTTGAACTGCCACTATCGCTAATTAATGAAGTCCACATTTTCTTAGGTTTTCGGTTTTGTTGTCTTGATGGTTTTGCTTGCTTTGGAGGTGTATTTTCTATTAAACCTTGTTGGTAGTTTCTTCGCTGACATAATCCTGAAGGCCATGGTTGTGGTGAAATATCTCCAAAGTTATCGATTATTCTCCTGCTATAAATTTCCAAAGGCCCTGTTTGTTCTGAAGTTTTTTGTAGCTATTCTTCTTCGCAACAATTTTCTTCAATTGGTAATTCTGTTAAAGTACTTGAAGCAAAAGCGAAATCGGAAATCGCTTCGGGATTGAATGGATATATCCCCATGGCAGAAAAACCAGATGCAATATTTTTTGGTGTTACAGCTTTGTCCCAAACGAGCGAAAATATCTCACCAAATCTCTGTTTGGTAATGCTTCTTTCTTTGTGACGTGTCCAGTATAAAAGAACTTGCTCATCCCAGTAACATTAAAAAACTTTGAAAATAGCTTTGTCCATGGGCTGGAGTTCGTGGCTTGTGTTACTCGGGAGGCAAAATAGTGTGATGTCATATGTATCAGCTGTCTCTACAATAGATGTATCCAAGTGGCATGCAGCACCATCAAAAATTAGGAGACATGTTCCTGGCAGTTTATACTTCCTTAGGTGTTTTAACCATTCACTGAAGGTTTCAATGGTCATGCTTCCTTTTTTCGTCTTGAGAGTTAGGGTTCCCAGTGGTAGATGGTCGCACCACTCTGGCTTTAGCCTTTGCCCTTTAAATAAAATGGCTGGGGGAATTCTTACCCCACTAGCTTTGCTCCTTTTTCAGCCAGAACAGTTTGTTGATAATGCAATGTTAACCTGCATCCCTTCTCGTCTACGTTGTATATCCTCTCTGGTTTATCCATTGAATCAAGCTCCAATAAGACTTTTATAAGTTTGTCGAAGTAATCTTTTACTATATACCTATTCAACTTCTGCGCTTTAGCCGGATTAGGATTTTGCGCCCGCCTAGAAGTGATTTCCGGATGACGATTTAAGAACACCTTCAGCCTATGCCGGCCAGCTAATCGTTTTTCTTGCGAAAAGTTGTTATAAACACATTTTCGTAGAATCCATTTGGTTAGAGGATAACCTACTTCAGCTAGTCGTACGATTCGGGACACCAATTCGGCTTTATTTTCGGGACTTCACACCGTTTTTATTTGTATTTTTACTTTCGTAACGACTTAAAGTTCTTCTAGGTACATATGTTAAATCTTTTCGAGACGGAGTTTTTTGACTCTCCATTTTAAATGGCAGTGCAGTGCAGCTTGTTGCAGATTTTTCTCGGTCCACTGTGATCGCAGACCCTTGCTGTTGTAAGGCGACATCTGCAAAAAGTAATAATTTAAAAATGTTCACACGAATCATTGTATGTAACGGTAATATTGTATAATATGGGCATATTAACAACCATGTAGTGTAGTAGTATTTCCTCTAATTTATAAACTAATTTTTAAGTAATCTTAGAAAAAAATTACACTAAAATAATCGCAAGGGAACACACTTTGACGCTGTTCTTACCGTCTCAAAAACAGTTCACCACAAAGAGTGGCAACGTGACAAAAGTTCGCTTTTTTTATAACACACGCGTAGCAAATAAGCCTAGTTCATCTCCCACGACTCCAAGTCTCAAACTAAATTCAGGCGCACAATGCTATATATGGTGTCGGTTAATACCTGCTATGCCATCTGGTAGTCTGTAGCAAAAGCAAGTAGAAATTATGGGGTGTGGGCATATTCCATTCACCTACCTTATTTGTGGAAAGTTTTTCCAATCGTGCAGTAGTATATAATATAGCCGCAACTATTTTTATTAAAAATCATTTATTTCAAATTTCGCCAATCTTGACACATCATCTGTGTGACGTCAAAAATGAGGCAGAATAGGTACTGTTTTTAGTAATTCTGTCATATAAACAACCACTGTACTATTAAGTTATGTTTTCATGTGGATATAATCAACATCTCAATTAGCATGAATTTTGTCGAAGGTCGCCAGAAAGTTGTGTGGCCTTAAAATGAATTATACAATGGTAAAAGTAAAATAAGAAGATAAAAAGATTTTGCTCTGGAATTCGGAGAACTAACATCTTAATAAATATTATTAGATTTGTCTATAATTTATTACAGATATATGGGCGCGATACTACTGATTTCTGTTCTATTATCTCTCAAGTAATAGTTTAATTCAGAGTGTTGAACAGTACTGTAAGAAAGTCAAATAGAAACAACAATTATATTAGCTATAATAAATGTAGAGTTAAATATTTAACAATAACGTTAAATAAGTAAAGTTGTTTATCATACCTACGATTGATATGTATATGTAGGCCGTCCTAGAAATGAATATAAATATAAATTATTTAGAAAACCCTATTTTTTTGTCTTTTTTTGAGTATTTTAATGGAAGAGAAAAAAGGTACAAAAGGATATAAATAAAAATGTATTCCTGATTTCAAGAAAATTTTTATTGTTCATTCATTTTTCAGGATACTTTTTGCGTTGACTAAAAAAAATAGTCTATCAACCTAATGAGTATAACAGACACCCCAAAAAGGGAGATGCATATATACTGAGAGGTGGCGGTTTAAGTAAATTGTGGTAAAATTTGTGACTTCCAGAAACTTTTAAATATTTGCGTAACCGAGATACTACTGAAGAAAGATGGCACCATCATCAGTCTAAAACTACAGTGACTATATACAAGACAGTGGCGACAATGCAACTAAACCCCGCCCCTTCCGCCATATTGAGGCAAATTTGAATATCAAATGCATATAATTTAAATGGAAATCTATGATAAAACTAACAATTTGGAACATAAATACATAAAAATATACATTATATTTCTTGGATTTTGATAGGAAATGGGTATCCTTAAATAAAACACACAATTTTTATTTTTTTACCTAATTATATTTAGTATAATAAGGAAATATAACGATACAAAAAAATAATATATATAAATTGCTTGTAAATTATGATGGGGGACAAATCATGAAAAAAATTATATTGCTATAGGTACAACTGTTATTATCTCCAAATATAACCATAGATTCAGTTAATTATCAAATAAAATCTATAAATAACAAATTCAACAACAGAAATATAACATATATATTACTCGATCGGTTTCCCAAATTACATTTGCATCGTCAGAATTATAAACTATAAAAATTTATATAAATACAATTTCTGATGTATAATCTATTTTTTATTGATTTTATTTGATAATTATGGAAAGCTTTTTTTATTCAAGGAGGTATCATGTGTTTTTCCTGGAGTGATAGCCATTTCATCCAAAACTAAGACACAATCCTTTTCATGAGTTGGAAATTGCTCCACTTTCAATTCTAAAAATGAAAACACCTCATTTGTAATACCTAAATCAAACTTCAAGTTCTAGAGTTTTCTCTGTAAAGTTCTGGTTGATGGGAGAGGGGTATTCCTTGTTTTATTAGTTCACTATATCCACTACTACCACAACTAAATTTTCATTTTAAAGAACTTGTAACGGTGTTGTTGTTCCACTTCATAAGCTTCGTTATTTTCCATTTTTTTTTCTTTTTTAAAGCTTCTATTTGATCTTCGTTGAATATTTGCATTAGTAGTTCTCAGTCCGAAGAATTGGGAGTTTTTTCTCTTTTTTTTTATTAGCTTCTTCCGTGTTGCTCTCACAGTTTTTTTGTATCAATAAGCTCTACGTTTTTCTTTTCCATACAACTTCTTGTACCTGTTTAATTTAAGCTGTAACTGAGCTATTTCACTCATTGGATTAATTTCTGATATTAACGGTGAGGGAGTTGCACCTAAACTGTCTTCACTCAAACTGCTTTTAGATATCGAAAATTGTTGACCTGTTTCTACATCCAAAGCTAAATTTGAAGTAGATGGTTCTGGTAATTCCTCTGGCACAGTCTCGTCTAGAGCTAAATTTTGACCTAGAACAAATTGTTAAAGAGTTTTTTCATTATTATGTGGGGATCTGTTGTAATTACCAACAGATATCTACTTCCCGACAAACGCTTAGGTTTTTTTGGAGAATAAAATTTCCTTGGAACTGGGGATTTCCTTTTAGGTTTTGGTTTCATAAAGGAAAATATTGTAGGAACAGCATTTAATTTTACAATTTTCTTGCCATCTACACGAGGTTGCTCCCTCATTTCAGGAGCAAAATGAATCTTAACAAAATCTTACATTAAATTTTATCTCAATAATGACTAACAATAATTTTAAATCAGATATAACAATTAGAAGTCCAAAAGCAAAGGCTTCTACCTACCTCACATAAACACGAATAGTCTGTTAGAGTCCACTTATCTATTCTAATTTTAATAAGCCATTCTTTTCTTCTAGATGGATCTCTAGGAAAACGTTTCATGAGAAACCCTTTTTTGGCAGAATTACTACAATCTATTGCGGCACATCCCGGCATTTCCAATGTTATTATCTAGAAAAAAATCAAAACTTGATGTATACAATTTCTAGGGTTAAGCAAGCTAGCTTACCAAATTTCACGAGTTTTCGGATTCGAAATAAAATTATTTATAGGTTCAAATACAAGTATTTCAATTGTCTAAAAGCAAAATACCTCTTTTTCACTGAATATTCACCAAAAAAAGCACAAAACCAATAACTCTAATCACAAATTTAAAATAAACCCTATTGAATAGTGTGAACGTCAAATATCCAAAATTCAAGAAAGTCATCAAAACAATCCACGAAACTACAACAGGAAGCGCTTTATAAATACCAAATGCAATGCTAACGCTTTTTCATACTGTTTGCAGGTCACCCTTCACCAGCTATTTAGTAGTTTAGTTTGGCATTCAAAAACATTATTTTGTTGGGCAGGTAGATTTAGAAAACAGCGTGTCGTCGCAGTGACATCTAGCGTTTAGTAGTATAAGCACTCAAAATAAACAAAGATCTTTCCGTATGGTTGATAGACTATTTCTTTTTTAGATAATGATCATACTAACTGTAAAATATTTGAACATTTTCCGAACCTTAAAACATAATAAAAACAAAAACTTACCTTCACTCTTCTTCCAATCTTCGGAAATTTTCAATTGTAGGTAATTTATTTATTGTTTACATTTTTTTTCAAAGTTCCCTGAATCTTTTTTCTTCTTTTAAAACTTGTGTACATTGTACCGGGTGTTTGATTAATAACGTTGTTCGTTTTATTTTTGTACCTATTGTTTTATGAATATACGTTTTTAAGAGGGGTAACCACATTGGAAAATCCGTTTTTCTGAACATTTTCGCTCTCCCTGACTTGTTTATGAATGTTTTTTGACGAAAGTTACTGAATGTTCTCCGCAAATATTATACAACTAAGTACAGAAAATGGAGAAACTTTAATAGTGTCTCAAAAAAATACTTCATTTGAACTATTATCACAAACCTCTCTCTTGACGAGATTTTTACGGAAGGCAATACTCAATAAAAAAATGCGCTCTTCACGGTTTTTATCTCTGGCTACGACGCTGATTGATTGGTTTGGCACCACCAGTCAGAGGCTTAGAGACCTCGGCACCTTAGCCTTTTTGTGCTCTTGCTTGTACCGTTTATGTGAAGAGACCAGAAGCCCTTATCAGGCTCAACAGTCTTTTCAATAGGTCCTTCCTGGATACTCTAGTCTTAGGAGTCTATATCTGGCCCCTGCTGAGGTTTAATATTTCGTTAGTCAGCGATTCCAAGGCTTTTTTAACCAGGAGTTTGCTGTGTTCCTATTTTGGCACATGTCAACAGTACGTCTGATGTTTAGTTTGAATCCACCAAGTTATACAACCACGTGCAGCAGTTTTTGATATTCCAAATACTGGTTCAGGACCAGTGAATGCAGTTTCAGACTCTAGCTTTGCTAGAGTGTCTTCCTTTTCATTGCCTACAATACCCTTGTGCCCCAGAACCCACTTAAGAGTTACTCTATTATGGTTGGCCAGGGTTAAAAGTCTAGATCTGATCTGGGGACATGCTAAAGATTTCAGTGCTGCCTGACTGACTATCTGAGAGCATAAGGATCTTTTGGCCTCTATACACCCTTTCGATGTTCATTTGCACACACGTGTCGATAGCGTAGATTTCTACCTGGAATACAGATGCAAACTTCCTCAACGATGCGTGGGTCTAGCACCATGGACTGTTCCTATGTCAGTTTCAGATCCGTCTGTGTACCACACCAACGCTCCTTCCCGACTGCATGCTTCCAACTCATCCCAGTTCGGCTTTCCTTTGATCTGTTTTTGGCCACCAAACTAAGGCTCCATATAGGTAACCAAGGGTCTCACCACAGTTGTGTACAGCCAGTGTACGATCCGTGGATTTAGTCCCCATATGTTTCCTATCGCCCGTTTGGCAGCCATTTTCCTTCTACTGGTTTTGTCATGTAGGTGTGAATTTCAAGTTAGTTTTGCATCCAGATTTATGCCCAGGTACTTGACCTCCTGGCTAAGACAAAGCTGCACGTTGAAGAGGCTTGGCAGTTTTAGTCTCTCAAGCTTCCTTTTTCTAGTGATGGGAATGAGCGCAGTTTTTGCAGGGTTCACCCTTAGGCATATCTCCACCATTTCTGGTGCTTGTTGCATCAGCTTCGATCTAAAATTGGGGTATTTCCCCAGTACAAGGATTGTCAGATCATCTGCATACCCATGGGTGTATATCTCCTTCCTGTACAATTCCTCCAGGATTTCGTCTATGACAAGGTCCCACAGTAAAGGTGATAAGACTCCTCCCTGTGGGCATCCCTTCATTATCGATACCTCCATGGAATCCATGTTATTTATAATGTAGTGGCCTTTTAATGAGAAAGTTTTCCCTAACACGCCCATCAATAAGTTCCTCCATTATCTTCAACATGAAAGAAGATAGAGTTATTGACCTGAATGACTTTGCCTGGGAATACGCTACGCCACTGCTCGCCTAGTAGTTTTTTGGAGAAAAAAGTGGTAGATGAAACATCTCCTAGAATTATTTCAAGATTACATACATTTTTTCTATCATTTTCACCCTACTTTTGCTTGTCATTTTGAATGAATGTACGGTAAATAACTACCGAGATACTGCCGCTCACCTCTCTTAATCAAACACCCGCTACCTACATTAACATACTGGAAAACAATGCTTAAAGCCAGTTTGCTTGATACTTCAATTTTTTGTCCATTTGCTTACAAAGACCCTCAAATACCTCCTAATATTTTTACACAGCGTCAATAAAATACATCCATACCGAACACTACCACTACACCAACACTGTCACCAAACACTTTACGCTATCTGACGCGCGTTTCGATAACCAAGTTGTCGCCTTCAGAGACCGAAGGTGAACTGAAGTATATCCATCGAACAAACAGAGCGACCCAAACAACGATAGATGCGTGATCAAAGTATGATCACCACGCGCCTTTGCATCTATTGGCTAAAATAAATATGCCTCCATGCGCTGGCCAATCGGATTTAACTGCAATCAGCCGGCAGAATTCATTGTCCATACAGAGTCGGAGAGATCACGTGCACTATGCATGATACTGTTTTGAAACACTCCGTTGCTTGGATGGACAGAGTATAAACTGATCGCTGTTTGTCATCATTATATACTGAATAGTTTTGCACGAAAGTCGGTTCATCCGCGGAAGAAATTTTTTCATTTACTTTTTACTTACCTAATAGATTATAAAGAATACTAAAAAGACTTGTCTTTATTCAAACTAATTTTACATCTTACTATTTCTATACCTTCAAATGCATGCGACAACCTTATGTTGGATACATTTTCTAACAACTTAGTTTATTATATGATTCTTAACTAGTTTACTTTCGTTCTCTGAAGACGATAACTTAGTTATCGAAACGCGCGTCAGATAGTGTAAAGTGTATTGTGGTAGTGTAACTTGTGCTCGGTATCGAATTTCCCCAACGGTTCTAGAATTCCCAAATTAAAATACTTCCAGTATTTCACTGATAATTTTAGATTTCAACATAAAATTATACAAACCTGGAAATCCTATTTACTGCCAAGATAAACAAGAAATTAATTAAAAAATTAACCCCCCAACGTTATTCCGTAAAATATTTCTCAATTTTTTATGAAATCTATAATACAAATTATATTTTTTAGGCTTTCAGTGTAGTTTTCCAAAAAGCGATATCAAGAGCCGACCCTGGTGAAACAGTCACCATAAGAGTTAACAATTTGATATCATGCATAACTTTTTCTGTATTTCAATATACTACACGAGGGTTATTTGAATGCGACAAATTAATCTTTGCATCTCAGATGACGTTCCAGGTAATTATAGAATATAAGATCTATTTTCCAGCATCCAAAGAAATAAAGAAAATATGTCGCCGTAAGAATATTTTGTTCTACAGTTCTTCTACGTAGGGATAGATGGCGATAGCAACGCACTAGTAGCATGTTTGTAATTAATTTGTGATGTTATTTGTCATTTGTCAGTTATTTTTAAAGTAAGTATTATCGAAAATTGACACAAAAAAACAGAATTATTTTAATTTTATTAGGCATATCTAAAAAAAGTTCTTTGAACTTTTTCAAATACTTTTCCCCAAAAAGTGTAATACAACTTTTGAATTCTCTTTTGTCTATTAAACAAAAAAATGGTAGAATGAACATGTTAAAAATAAGGCCGGGACCATATTTGGGAGCCAACATTGGCGCCAATAACGTCTAAAATGGTAGTAGGATTGCAAACGATGTTATCCTATATCCGTGTACTGCAATCTTAATGTGAATTCCACTATAGAATGAGGTAACTCAACAAAAATATGATGTTTCCTCCATGTTAATAGTTAGTAGCAGTGGCGGCTCCTCGAAGGAGGCTCAGCCTCCTCACCAATTTATCCAGCAAATGGCAATTACTGATCAATTTTGACAATTATTGACCATTTTTCGAAATTTTTGACAATTTGTCTAAAAGTTTTGACAATTATTGACCATTTTGACTGTTTTCCAAAATTAGTGACAACTTTTAACCCTTTTTGGACAGTTTTTGACAATAAATTTCTATTTTTGACAGTTTTTAACAATAATTGACAATTTCTAACAATTTTTGATAATTTTTGACAATTATAGACCATTTTTCAAAACACTTAACAATCGTTAACAATTATCAACTATTTTTCAGAATTTTGACAATATAATTGTCCAGTTTTTGATAATTTTTCAAAAAGTTTGACCATTTTTTCAAAATTTTGACAATTGACCATTTTTATAGAAATTGGACAATTTTTTACCATTTTTCAAAAATTTTGATAATTTTAGAGCATTTTTTTCAAAATTTTTGACCATTTTTTTTTAATTTCGACAATTCTTCAAATATTTTGAGTTTTTGAAAATATTCAACAATTATTAACCATTTTTTCAAAATTTTGACAGTTTTCAACAATTATTGACCATATTTCAAAATTTTCAATAATTTTTAACAATTATTGGCCATTTTTGACAATCATCGACTAATTTTTAATAATTTTTGACATTTTTCTAAAAGTTTTGACAATTATTGACCATTTTTGATAATTATTGACCATATTTGACAATTTTCTAAAACTTTTGAGTTTTTGACAATTTTTCAAAAATTTTGACCATTTTCAACAATTATTGACCATTTTCTCAAAATTTTGACAATTTTCAACAATTTTTATGTCAGCCTCCTCTCTTAAAAAGTTCACGAGCCGCCACTGGTTAGTAGTGGACAAAAGCATAATGGGGAATCAATTATTTTTGATATTTTTATTCTCATTAGGTTTTTATGTCGATTTGAAAATTCAACATTTGGACGATTTAAATATAGTCTGCCATTTATGCTGCGACGTATATTTCGTAAAAGAGAAGATAGTTTCATAAGGGTTGGCATAGCACCACAATCCTGACGTCTTCTGTTTTAACATCGTAATCACTTGTGAAAAAAGAAGTACCTATAGGTTATGCTTATGTTATATTTAATGACTAGTTTAAATTTCTTTCGGGTTTAGGGCCGGTTTTACAAGAGATTTATACTCTAAGTTGGTATAAATAACAGTAGGTACCTATAGTTATTCTGAGAGTAAAGCTATACCAGAATTTATACCTGCTATAAAAGTAGTTGGTTTTACTATGCTTTTTTACACCGCTATAGCAATTCTAGGAGTACCGTAAAAGTAGTTCATATAAATAGAGGAGTTCAGTCTAAGGTCAGTGTGACCAACAAAAAGTGGTTTTTATGACAAGAATGACAGTTAATGTCTACCATGCGAAACATAAGATTTTTGCAGGTTTTTTATCATTACGAACATCTATATTGCTTTATTAAAACAATGAATACACCCCCGAAGCGTAAATTTAAAATGACGTTTTAGCTGAATTCTCAATGCATCGGTGGCCAGTAATTCTAGGAACTTTCGGCAAATCACCAATTCTCATCTGTCATTATGTCACTAGCTATGTCAGATGTCAGTGGAAAAAGCAATCAGAAGAATAAAGTGATACAACTAACTAGAACTACTACAAAAGTATGAAAAATAAACATAAACGATTAAACGAATATAAACAAAAACAAATAACACTGACATCTGACATAACTAGTGACATAATGACAGAAGACAGTTATTTACAGAAAGTTCCTAGAATTAACTGGCCACCGATGCATTGAGAATTCAGCTTAAACGTCATTTTAAATTTTAAGATTTACGCTTCGGGGGTGTATTCATTGTTTTAATAAAGCAATATGGATGCTCGTAATGATAAAAAACCTGGGAAAATGTTATGTTTTGAATGGTAGACATCAACTGTCATTCTTGTCATAAAAACCACGTTTTGTTGGTCACACTAACCTTAAACTGAACTCCTCTATTGATATCTCCTGTCATTTATGTCATATTTTTCTTCGTTAACCTTAAAACGAAAAGTGTTTTTATTGGTTATTATGAGATTTCTTATTATTCGTATTTTTTGCTGTTCGAAGAGAGGTTTTTCATTATTGTAAAATGGATTTGAATGATCTTCCAATATTTGAATCTTCCGATGAAGAAGATAATATAGGTGCGCTGAGAAGGAAGCCAAAAACAACTTATACGTGAAAGGTAACTACTCATCCCAGTTAACACAAGATATCCTATGGATATCGATTTCGAGTCCGATTCAATGCGGGATATCCTTGGATATGGAATGTACATCCATAAAATATCCACCCTCGGAAGTAAGTTGGATATCCCATTAGGGATTTGCTTAATCTATCCATACAAGGAAGTAATTATTCACGGATATCCATATCAAGTACATTTCCAGTCATCCATAGAATATCGTATCAGGATATATTTATTAATCGAGCAAATGTTACGACATCTAGGGCCGAGTTCTCGAACTACAAAAGCGTGGCTTTCATTATTTGCGAGATACTTCGACTTCTTGTCGTCCTACACTCAATATCCATTTCTGTTATCATTGATGAACACCCACTACATTCCCCTTTGTCTATTCTTCACTTTGTGACTGTTGCAGTTAGGGGAATGGCAAATAAACTAGCAAACGAACAAATAAGCTTTTAAATTTGGCGCCAGGAACGCATGCTTGGTTTCCGTCTTCCGTCTTTGCAGATAACCTTATTTGTTATAACTTGGCTTCTGATTGATTTTTAAGTTTTGATTTTTGAATGATTTGATGCATTTACATTATACATTCAGTTTCTATGTGAATTTAATATACCTATAAGGTGTAATGCAGTAATAATTAGGACAATAGAAATAATATACCACTTTTTCTATGTTGTAATAAGTGAAGTGGCAGTGTGAAAGGTGCAGAATTCAGTGATCCAAAATGGTTGCGACGAGCAAAGGAAAGGTGTACCAATGATGAAAAAAGAGTCAATATTTAGTTTGATAGGAATTTAGCTTTTTTTGTTATAGTTTTTGTTCCAAAGAATAAATTTTTTAGTTTGACAGAATTAAGCCAATTGTTTTTATGTTATAGTTTTTATGAAGAGTTTCACTTTTGTATTTGAATTAAAAATTTTATGAAAAAAAAGAGGCTTTGTTTTCAATTGGGTTTTGGCAATATTCGGTCCATAATATGCTGATTATGGATATCCATTAGATATCCAAAAATGATACACTGTCACATCTTATGGACGCCCATAGGATATTCATTATAGCTATCCACAAGATATCCTTCAAGGATGTCCATAGGTTATCCATTATGGATATTCATGAGATATCCAAAAAGGTCACACTGTCACATCCCATGGATATCCATAGGATATACTAGATCCTTCAACGGATATATTTCGGACATCCAAGATATCCATCATGGATATCCATAGTATATCCATAAGATGTATGTGAGCTATCTGGGATATTCTTTTCAAATTATCAATTTTTTTATAATTCAATATTGTAGGGTCAATAGGGCAAGACCATGTGACGTCACGCCCTGATAAATCTGTTGATAAACAAGCGTTCTTCGCACAACGCGTGGTTCTTAATATTTTGATCGTGTTTAAGTTTATTTAATTTTGATTTGGTGCTTTCTTCGACATTGTTTTAATTGCTTACGTATTTTAAAAGCTATACCTGACTGTTTATAATTAAAAGGATCATTAAATCAATACAAAACAACCAAATCTAAAATCTATCAAAATAATTGTTTATCCTCAGGGCGACTGTCATGAGTGTCAACTTGTCAGTTGGTGGACATGTCCTATTACTTCGAAACCTTAGATGACGATGAGTTTGATTAGATGCTCTCATTGCTGAAACTGAATTGCTACAACGCATTCTTTTATGGCTTTGAACAGACAAAATTTACACATTCACTACAAATAAAAGTTTATGCCTACAAATGTCCAACTAGTGTGAACAACTCACTTTTTACGGTTATTCGTAGAGTAACCGACATATCAGTCTATTCGGCGACGGTATAGCTTATTCTAGTCTTTCCGAGAATCTTATTCCATTGTTTAACTTATACCTGCTTTGCTAGAATACATCTTATACCGAGAGTTGGCTTAGCCAACGGGCACACTGAACGAGTTATGTCGATCAATTTGAATCAAGTAAAAATCAAACCGACGTTAAAGAACGACATGAGATCTAAGAAGGTCGCAAATCAATATAAGCCGACGACCCTCATTATTACATATTGTTCGAAATATAGATAAGCAATAAAAGTGTGTGTCTCTTCAAAGATTCCCAGGTCCGGATTAAAATATATCTCATGAAATAGTTTGGCATTTAATGCAACGGCTTCATAAGAGTGAAACGGTATACAGTGTTGCAAAGAGACTTTAAGGAAATCTCTACTACGAAACGGCTTTAAATTAAAAAAACTCACTAGTAGCAGAAAAATCATAATGGAATCTGTGCGCCTTAAGAAGTGGCGATTTGAATATTTATTGAAAATATGGTAGAACAGTAGTGTATTTGGATGAAACGATATTCCAAACAAAAGTTAGGAAGACTCATCTGACTTGTGCCAAAATAAACTCATACCAAATATTCCACCCAACAGTTTTATCCTCATGTCATCGTCAGTCGAAGACTAGATAAAGCACCATATTCAAACGACACCAAAGCCACTATACAAGAATATATGTTGAATAATGATATGAACTATGAGGAAAAGTACACAAAAAACAGTTACTAGAAGTTTTTCGCAGTTATTCGATAAATAAGAAATATTTTTGTGTTTCATTGGCTGAAAGCTTGGGACATGCGGTGCTCAGACTTCCTCCTTATCACTGTATGTTTAACCCAATCAAACATATATATGGCATCAGCTTAAGTTAGCACTTCTCCAACCTCAAGTTCAACTGTGTATTCATTCAAACAGAAACTGCAAACATTCCTGATAGCAGCTGGGCCAAGTGTGTTTCCCATATTAAAAGGGTGGAAGTCATATATGGATATAGAAAACATTCCCAAAGAAAAGTTTATTATCAATTTGGATGACGACAGTGAAAGTGAAACTGATCATCGTGAGTAATTTTGTTTATAAATACCTTTAACTTATATACATATACTTATATGGAAAAAACAACAACTTCACAAGTGTGTATAATAAATTTAATTCTAAGCAACTTGAATTTTATAAATTTTCTGAACTATAATCGCATTCATTATCGTGATGTTTATAAATGTTTTTGTGTTATATATCATATATTATACATAAACAATTCTCAATTATACTTATTCAAGCGATTTTTTTAAATAATTATCTTAACCCAATATTATACCTACCTATAAAACAAAATTTAATGGCTTGGGCAGGTAAAACTCTGCGTAGACTCGACCGCCTGCTGTTAACTCAAGTGCTGGGTGATTTATGACCTTCTTAGATCTCTGGTCATACTTTACCTTATGAGGACTGTCACACTGCTAGATCGATCGCTGTCACGATGTTTGATTTTCAAACTTGCTTTAATTTTACTCGACACTCGATACATCCGCGCATGCGTAAATATAAATTTGTTTTCGAACTTCTGATCTTGGTTTTTTTATTTACATGTTTATTTCTTACTGCATGAAAATGAATAAAATAGTGTATTGATTCAGAAAGATATAAAAACGGAAAATCAACTAACAGCTGTTAAATGTCAAATTTAAAAATTGTGATGCTTGCTAGTGTGACGAGCATTTCAAGTCTCACTTGATTCGACACTATACCACTCGATCCCAATTGATCAGTGTGCTCGCCGCCTTACTCTTAGTTTTTACCGCTATTGTAAAACCGGCCTTTATACTGTTTTTACGGCTATTAGATTATTTTCTCAATTTTACAAACTTTTTAGGAGGCGTTATAACTGTTGTGTTCGTTCAGTATGATACCTACAAAAAAAGATCTAAGTACATGGTATTGACATTATTCTAACTTTAAAAATTCTGGAATGTAACAAAAAATATAACTAATAAATATTAAAATTACCGGTTTCACAAAGTCTGTTGGTAATTTCACAGAGTAAGGGTTAAAACGAACAATTTAACTAAAAAAGTATTACCACAATGCTTTTTTATTCTAATAATAAATCGTCAAGCTCGTATAAACTGTAAACAAAAACAGTCATACCGAACCGGCAATATCTCCTAACTCAATTTGAACAAATTTTACAGGAAGACGTTGAAACTAAATTAAATGTAATTGAAAATATTATATTGTTTTACAACTAAGACCATAGTATTCATATTGAACATTTAACATGAGACTGTACAATTTTTAGTTATTTTCTAATATTTTAGATTGCTATGTGAGATAGGAGATTTCAGCATAACAAAATTGTTCCAGCATTATTTTAAAAAAGTTAGTTAGTAGATGTAGATATTATGATTGTATGGTTTAAAACGCAAACCTGTCATAAATAAGAATATTTCAACATTGAACAACAAAAATAACTAAAATTGCGGTATCTGTTATTGACAATATTTCAAAATAATGTTTACAAAGTGAAATTATTCTTTCAGGAAAACTTCAAACAAAATAGTCATATTTTATAAGCGAGGCAAATTGTCGTAGTAGTGGTGATATTCCGGTGGGATGACACTTCTAAGATCTTGAGATGATTAAATTTGACCTTTGAAATAGGTAATCTATCATTGTGTAGATTTGTGTATTCGACAATTTCCCTCCTCTGTAACCTTTGCGGTAGGTCTATCCAATCATCATCAAATGCTAGTTTAACTTTTATGTGCCCTTCAGGATCGTAAAACAGCACATAGGTCAGTCACTTTCGGATCACCAAGCTTACGACCCGGTCTAATGGAAGTATATCTGAGTACCCAAGGATCTGCATAGTTTTTAAAGAAGTCATAAGTGACCATTTTTACTTCATAAGGGAAAGAACGTCGCCGTGCTTCGGTAGTTACAGAGACATAGTCACTTGGTAGGTGAATCAGTCTATTTTTCAGTTTCGTCTCTATGCTGCTATGAAATGCGTCACCTTCCATTTGGGTATGTCCCACTTCAAGGAACTTTTGAGTAATTGTGACTCCATTTACAATTCTAAAGTTTAATAACACGTTTGATAAAATGTTGTTGCGGTTTTGACTTGTGCATCCGTCGGTGTAGATAATGATGGGTAAACGTTCGGCAAGGCAATGTTCAGTCAAGTAATCAATGATAAAAGATGCGTATGTAGGCGCTGTATGATCACTATCTGTTTCAGAGAACCAATAACAAGTGACATGATGAGAAACGAGGTTATATACCGTATAGTTATGCAGATATAGCTTCAGTATAATAAATAGTATATTACATACCTAGCGGGGAAGTAGATCATTACAGCCCAGGCTTTGTTAGAGGTCGCTAAAAGCCGTGGCTGGAATGATCCTTCCCGCGTGGTATGTATACTATTTTATTCACAATCGCTTAGTTACAAGCTTTTAAAAACATTAATTTTAAGAAAATTTGTTATCATATATTAATGTTTTTTTCGACAAAGAACGTCATGAAACGGTTGCTAGGCAACATTACTAAGTACCTATAGTTTGACATCTATCATAAACGGACTGACATTGACGGTTAACAGCAATGAGAACTCGAATGTTACAATTAATATATACAATAATTCAAATTAGTTTTGGTTCTTAATAATTTCGTTTGTTATAATTTAATAAAATAAATATCAGTTGTTTGTATTAACTTATTTTTTTTAAAACCAGCTCAACACAATATTGTCATACTTCAGAAAAGTGACACATACTTCAGAAAAGTGACACATGCTTCTAGCCGAAAATAGCTATTTGTGTATCAAGAGCAGAAAGTAGTACTTTGGCAGTCGAGACAGAAAGTTGCCGCGCGACGCGTCAGCGGAGCGCGGCAATCTGTCGAGACTACCAAAGGACTTTCTGCTCGAAATACACACAAGATTTTTTCTACGATCACACCAAAATAAAATTAATTTTTTATTAAAAACGTTACTTTCATTACAATATTGGAAGTTTATTTGACATATTAAGCCTACTATTTGAAGACAAAAGATTAATTGTGTATGTTGTGTTGCCTACTTATGACAATAGACTTTATGATTTTATGGTTGTATGAATATTAATACAATATCTGGCGGTGTATTTGAAAAATCACTTGTATCCATTTTTCTTGTTTTTTTAAGTACTTACTGACTTATAGTAAAATATTAATACAATTACACAGCACAGAACTATCTCAAAAATATTTCAGTGACAATGCACTAGGTTGTTTCTTTGACGTAGACATACTTGATTCTTATAATCCGTAAGTTATTTGCAAGTATGTTGTGTTGCCTACCTATTGCCATTGTTTGTACTTAGCAGTTTCCAGATTGCAGTTTCGTGTACCCATGTACGTAAGCAACACTTATTACATTAATGTCAGATATTTTTTAGATTTCCCTATTTCTCATTAAATTATTACGGAAAATACTGTTGGATGCTTTAACATATTAGAAAACCAACTAAAATATTTATTTATTCTACAGTTATTATTAAAATAATTACTAGCTCTCTTTTATCTATAAATAAAATTAGGCGTGCGCCAAAGTTACTTTCTGCTTAAGAGCGCCAATAATGTCAAATTATGACAGCTCGCGGAAAACATCAACTTTGCGGTTAGATTTGAGTGGGCAAAAGCCTACTTTGGGTAGTGATCGTAGGAAAAAGAACTTTTCCGGCTAAGGCGTGGAAGTGAAAGTAAGTAATGAGTCACCTCCCTACCGTTTTAAAGGTAAGAAATGTATATATTACTGACCGATTGTGAATAAAAGCGTTTGCGGTTGTTAAAGGACAAACTTTAACTGCCTCCAAATCAGACATTAGGACAATATTCTTTTTTTGCCTTCGCAAGTTTCTTGTCGTCTTCATTTTCATTTCTTGCTGTATTTTGGTGTATTTGCGGAGTAGGTTGCATCATCTACATTACCATTTGCATGTCCTTGACAAGTGTCCCACATATCTTTTTTTTGTTGATGAATCGATAAATGTTTTTCATAAAATACCTTTTCCAAATTTTTTCTAGAACATGGCTCCAAGTGTAAATTATAGCAATGGTTTTTGTACACCTGATATACGTGAGCAAGGCTTCTATAAATAAAAAGAGTTTAATTGTATTGTTTCTGTTGTAATGAGACGGAAGTTTAGACATGCAATCAAAAAATGTGTTTAGAGCTTCGGACTTATATCGTTGTTTCAGTATAAGTGAACTGGCTTTAATGTTATTGTCAGATATCTCAAAATTGCATGTTTTTGCCCAATATTGCACCGTGAAGGATACAAGGGATAATGTAGAAAGGAACACATTACGACAAACTTGTTTCTTCTCGGAATTTGTCGTGACTGGTAAATAATAGACAAAACTTTCTGCCCTTCTTGAATTATTAGAAGATATTGTAATCCGTTTTCTTTCTTTGAAGAACACATTATTGCCCACAACAGTTTTTCTTACTTCCCACGTCATGGTGCCCCAAAATCTTTCAAACAAAAATGTGCGTTGGTCTTCAGTAATCGAATTACAGAATCTTAACTCACTTTTCCTACAGTAACTAGAATTACATGTGGGACCCAATAATTTTCTTTCAGACTTTGGCACGTTGTGTACTATTTTACCGTTTTTTGAAAACATAAATCCAAGGTATAGGCTTGTCCTTGCATTATTAACTTCTTATTGAGATTTCTTTTCCACTCTTCGGGTTTACCTTTACGTTTTCTCTTTCTACCTCCATTCATATTACCATAGTGTACGTTTTCAGAAACTGTATCTTATTCTGTATTTTCTGTTGAAAGATCAAGGTCATTATTGGAAGTTATTTCTTCATTGCCATCCTCTATATTAAGCTCATGTTGGGATGGTTGGTACTCACTGACATCATCAGACGAATAATCTGATTTTCTCTACATTTTCAGAATTAAAAACACATGGCTTAATGTCGTAAGTGTATGTGGAGAATTTCTTTCTTCTGTTTGATTAGCAGAGTTCAAGTAAACTTCTACTTCTACATGTTTGTGAGTGTTTGGCATACAAATGCTGTTTGGATTAGGTATCGTTGTAACGCTAGAAATATCCGAAGATATTCCACCATTCGCGCAGCTCTGCCGCCAATCATTGTTCTGTAATATAAGAAAAAATCCTAATCTTTTATTGGGAAAGTATTCTACTTTTGTGTGTATATTTTGTAAAATATTTCAAATAATATCCATGCTATAAAATTATGATATTTATTTAATAATCTGTTGCACTAAAAATTCAGATCTATCATATCCTAAATTCAAAAATATTATACAGTGTGGAAACCACTTATGGAATAAAATTCTTTATGTCATTATTTTAGAAAATTATAAAAAATGCCGAGACACGTCAACTTTTGAATTGAGTTGTGCGTTATGTAAACATAAATTTAAATGTACAGGGTGATTCACGCAAGTATGCCATAGTCGGTGTTTTTTTTAATGAAACACCCTGTATATTTGCATATTTTTGAAATCCCCTTAATGAACCGATTTCAACAAACTAAATAATGTATGGTCAATTATGAATTATACAGGGTGAAATTTTTATTTTTACAGTTATTAAACACATACATAAAATACCTGATGTATTTGATTTTAATACATTAAAATAAATGCTCAAAATGTTCTCCACCTAGTTGTTGGCAATAGCACAGTCTCCTATAGAACTCCTCCTTAACTTTGTTTAAAGTTTGAGGTGAAATATTCCGTATTTCTGTAGTTATCCTGTCTTTGAGGTCTACAATGCTAGTTGGTTGTGTTGCATATACTTTGTTCTTGAGATAACCCCACAGAAAAAAATCTAACGGCGTAAGGTCTGGCGATCTAGCTGGCCACTCAATAGTACCTCTTCGTCCAATCCATTTATTGGGGAAGATTTCATCTAAATAAGTTCTTACCATTAAAGCATAATGGGGTGTTGCCCCGTCTTGCTGGAACCATTCATTTTCATTCGGTAAGCTAGGATCTATTGCGTTGGGATATAAGTTTGCCAACGCAGGAATAACTTCATTTCTAAGCATATTTAAATATTTTTCAGCTGTCAAATTTCCATCTATAAATATAGGACCAATAATATGGTCGCCTATGATACCGGCCCAAACGTTCACCTTTTGAGGGTACTGAGTATGTGTCTCACGCATCCAATTAGGATTCTCTGCTGACCAATATCTACAGTTCTGTCGGTTTACCTCTCCATTCAATGTGAATGTTGATTCGTCAGAAAAAAGAATGGTACCAAGAGCTATCTCATTTCTGTTCAGCTTATTCATCAATCTTTCGCAGAAATCCATTCTACGATCTGGATCGTCTTCTGTTAACTCCTGCACAAAAGTTAATTTGTAGGGATGAAGTTTTTCTTTATGAAGACATCTTAGAACAGTTGTATGACTAACATTATTTTCACGGGCAATTTGACGTGTACTTGAAGTTGGATTCTCTTCGACACTTAACAAAATATCCACTTTCACATCATCTTCAACGAAGTGTGGTTTTCTTTTCAATGGTTTGACATATCCAAGTTCTCTGAATTGTGCATGAATTTTAGACACAGTACTTTGTGAAATATTAGGCAATTCTCGGGATACCTGTGATTAAATAAGTTTGCCACTTCAACTTGACTTCTGCAGTTATCCCCGTACCCGATCATCATTAAAATCTCAATTCGGTGAGTCTCAGTTAAATATTTCATTGTTATGTCGACAAGGAAAGAGTGTTTGACAAAGATTTTACTTTTTCAGCATAAACTGTCAACACATCAACAACTGACAGAATAGAAAACAATCCACATTATTTACCGATTTTGTCTAATTATTGGCGTTTTTAGGCAATTTTTAGGTATTTATGATAAAATTCATGGGCGTAGCAGGTTTTGTTTAATATACAAATACGTCTAATAATTAGTTAGTTTAGATTTTTGATAAATCCATGTTTAGCTAATTTAAAAAAGTACCAATATTTAAAGTGTAATAAATTATTAATTTTAAAATTTCACCCTTTATAATTCATAATTGACCATACATTATTGTTTGTTGGAATGGGTTCATTAAGAGGATTTCAAAAATATGCAAATATACATGGTGTTTCATTAAAAAAAAAACAACACCGACTATGGCATACTTGCGTGAATCTCCCTGAACATTTAAATTTATGTTTACATAACGCACAATTCAATTCAAAAGTTGACGTGTCTCGGCATTTTTTATAATTTTCTAAAATAATGACATAAAGAATTTTATTCCATAAGTGGTTTCCACACTGTAGAACTATCCGTAATACTAAATACAATATCTCCTATCTCAAATAAGTAAACAAATAATACGATAGGTACATCTTATTTAAATAACAAATTATAATAGCAATTTGTTCCAAGAACATAAGACTATTGATTAAAATACATACCTTTCAATATAGTTCTGATTGAAACAAAAACTAATCAGTAATTAACAATAATTAAGATAGACGTGTGTAATTTGTTAGGTCTATACAATATGCGGAGAATGTCAGTTAGAAAAAATTTCCGCCAATAATTCTATTGACTGCGGTGTGGATTTTTTACCATTGTGGAGATGCCGCCAATATATGTAGGTACGTATCATTTTCCGCAGAATATTTATAAAAATTATAGAAAGTAACATTATTTTATAAAGAATATACAAAAATTATGCAGGGTGGGTACTAGTTAGTTACGAATTCTTAATTCAGTAATACACAAGAAATTGGTTTATTAACACGGGAAGTTAATTCCAAATGATTTTCTACATATGATATGGATAATCTTAAGACACACAAGTGCGTTAAATTACAATTTTTCCAAATATTTCAAACTTTTGTTGGTATATATAATGAGATATATACATAGGTACACATGGTTCCACAAAGGGTAGAAAATTTTTTAAAAATGTACTTGGCACAATCTGTTTAAAACATAAAATATTAGCTAGTCAATAGAAACGAAATTTATACGTTAAATAACAAAGTCAGTTACACGCCAAGATAAAAATATACACAATGAAAGGGTGTCGTTTTATTATTTATTTTATTTTTCAAGTATATCGGGAAGCATATTGTCCAAATAAAATGTCTGCAGTTTAAAAAGCATGTTATGCCAACATTGTTCATCCCTTCCTATTTTCTGGATAGACATACCCAGCGGTGTCCAAACTATAAAATAACAATATTTGGCTTTGGTTATTGCAAGCTGGCCTTGTATTTGATAGTAATAATTACTATTTAGTTTCAAGTGAATTTCGCCGTTTTCATCAATTTCCAAATATTTGATAATTTTTTCCGAAACTGCTTCTTTTGGTGTAGGTATATTTATATGCAAGGAACGGGCACTTAATTTCTATTATTTCCCTTTGTTCAGATATACCATCGGGACTAGCTGCTAAATATGGATATTCTTCCAAAATAAATAAACCACATTCATTAAGTTATTTGAAATTCGTTTTCAAATTGTCTTTTAGCTATGTCCTCATGGTCATTTCCCCATTTTGTTCTGCGCTACCTTTAAACTGACTAGTGAAGTTAGTTAGTTCAGGGTTTCCCAAACTGTGGGTCGCGACCCACTGGTGGGTCGCGAGCGAATATTGAGTAGGTCCTGCCCTGTAGAACATTATATTAGCGTACGAAAGTATGCGCCCAAGTAAGTTGGTACGTCATATAGAAACAAAGCATTCTCATTGTATAAACAAGCCAGTAGATTTAAAAAAAAAATTGTTGGAAATGACGTCTTCAAAAAACATTGTTTCTCATTTCATCAATATCAATGAAAATGCTGTATATGCATCGTACCTCATTAGCTTAAGGATCGCTAGAGCAGGTAAGGCTCATACCATGAAGACTTAGCATTACCATCGATTAAAGATGCTGTTGGAGCGATGTTTGGAGAAAAATAAGTAAAAGAAATCGAGCGCATACCACTATCAAATAATACTGTTGCGCGAAGATTTGACGAAATGGCTGAATGGACAGAAGATGATTTAATCCGGAAAATAATTGGTGGTAAATATTATGCTCTGCAACTAGATGAGTCTACCGACGTGCATGGCCTATCTCAATTAATTGGTTTTGTTCGCTATACAGATTGCGAAAAATCTTATCTCGACATCCGATTTACACAAGTACGACAAGGATAATATGAACAACACTACTTGAAAGAGAGAGAATTGTTCGTACACGCCCATCTAGATGAGCTCGCTTATTTCAAAAGCTGTGTGAAGAAATGGGTAGTCTTCATACATGTCTCCTTTTGCATACGGAAGTTCGCTGGTTATCCAGGGGAAAAGTACTGACACGATTAGTGGAAATACGCAATGAAGTTATAATTCACTTGGAAGGAAAAACTGAATATATTGAACATCTAATGGACGAAGTATTCACTCTCAAGCTCACATATGCAGCGTATTTTTTTTCGAAGTTAAATGAACTCAATTTGTATTTGCAAGGATCAAACGGATCAGACATTTTTACAGTTCACGATAAAATTCGCGCGTTCATGAAAAAGCTTTTGCTGTGGAAGAGTTGTATTGAGGATGGGAAGTATGATTGTTTTGAAACACTTGAAACTTTTATTGTTGAAAACCAAGTGCAGCCAAAGATCAACGTAGTATCTGCAATTTCCACTCATTTATCATTGTTAAAAAAAAACTTTGACGACTATTTCGGTGAGGAGATGAAAAAGCTCGACTTGTTGAATTGGATTTGTAACCCATTTCAATACCACCTACCAACTGGTATGACAACAAAAGCAAGTGAAGAACTAATTGATTTATCAGAAGATTCGTCATTAAAAAATAGTTTCAATCGTAAGCAATTACGAAATTCTGGCTCTCGGTTGCTGGTAACTATCCATGTCTGTTTGATGAAGCTATGAAAGTGCTCCTCCCTTTTACTACCTCATACTTATGTGAGGCCGGATTTTCTGATACGGTGAACATTAAAACTAAATACCGAAATAAATTGGACTTATCAAACTCACTGCGATTAAAAGTAACTCGAGTTGAAGTTGATGTCAAAACTATGATGGCCAAACATAGGAAACAATTTCATCCTTCCCATTGAAATAACTTTTTTGATGTAGTTATTTAATTGACTAATAAAAAATTGTATTAAAACTTTGTTTGTTATTTGAAGTTCTTTATTCATATTGGTAACGGTTTTTCATAGAGGTAGGTCCCGAGTTTGTAAACTTGTATTTGATGGGTCGTGGCCCAGACAACTTTAGGAACCACTGAGTTAGTTAGTTAGTATCCAATTTTTTTGGAATTGTTGTATTTCGTTGTTTGCACACGCCAAATCGACACGCTGTTAATCGATATGCCCTTTCTTCTTTCCAAATTGGATTTGTGGATTGCCCTCTTGTTTTAATTTCTAACAATTTCTTCTGTAATTTTCGTTATATGGGTTGAAAATTCTAGTTTTAGTTTTTTCATGATTTCTTCATCCGCTACCTCTAATTCCTGGACACCGTAATCAGTATCAGCGGGTGCTAATGAAAGTTTAATTCTCTTTCTTGGGAACAGCTGTCTACGCTTCAGGTTACGCAACCTCTTTTTTGTTTTGTTTATAAAAAAATTCCTAGTATGTGTCTTGTTAATTGCCTATGAACCAAATTATAAAACTCCTCTTTGGAATTATAGTGTAAAGCAGCTTCTATACACCTTGTATCGTAGCTATTTTTCACTGAAAAATTTATTCGTTCACCCCCAACAAATTTTGCTATTATGAAGTTATATGACTCTGCGGCATTATTATTCATATTCAACAATAAACTATGAACATGCTGCTGCAACCGATTTCCACAAACCAAAATATCATCTTTTGCTCGTCCATGGATTTGTTTTCTTTTCGATGATGGTTTACGGCGGTTTTTATTCCAACTCGCAGTTTCATTATAATTGATTCTAGGCATTTTCGCATGGAACGCCGACTATCAATTTCTTGGAACTTATCCTTTTTTTGCAACCTCCCTCAGCCGAGTGCAGTAGTTCTGCAACAAATGGTTTGTACATTCAGTTTTACTAATAGGAAACTGATATCCATACGGCCTTTCTACGCATAATTTTTCATATACACTGCTATTCGAATGGTTCCAAAAATAACATAATATCCTGTAGGTACCTAGTTAACAATTGACTACCCGTTTTAAAAAAGTATCAGAAGATTTTCATTCTATATCGTGAGTCAAAAGTCTTACCATCTGTTAGTGATTTAATTTTTTTCTCATATCTGTATTTATTAAATCATCACTTTTTTGACATATTTTTGCATATAATACTGCATATTTCATTTAAAACAGTGCATATTTTTTTCATTTGCAGTGAATATAAATGTGCATATTTTTTCAATTTTTCTTGAATATAAATCCGCGCTTTAATTATGATAATAAAATAAGTTCATTCATTAATTCAAAAGAATTTGAAGGGGAACGGATACTATTTTTAATTATTTTTCTTTTCATATTTTTATTTGGATACGTTGTATTTCATTATGGATGCCCCGTTCAATATTCTTTTAAAATTATAAATGATAAAAATTCATTCAGCTCTAGCTATACTATAACATCCTTACCGATTCCCATAATCTCATTGAAAATCAGTATTTATGTTACTTTTAAAAATGTTCGCTCTCATCAAGTCATCAATAAATCCCTACATTTCTCAATATTAAACTGTGAATTTCGCTGATATCGCACTCTTAGCATTTCCTTTACTGAGGTTAATGTATTGGTGTGGTATCAACGTAGTCGCCAGTCAGGATTATGCTCTCAGAGCTTCTGGACGAATAGCATCTACCTTGTACTGATGAGGCGCAAATACGCCGAAACCGGTCTATAAGTGATGTTATTCCTTCTAATCACAAACCAGAATGGTTGGTTCTATCTTGCATATATACCAACCCCGTTTACTTTAGAAGTGTAATTCAATGTTTGTCGGGGCATATAGCCCGAGAAGTAGTTGTTGCTTCTTAGTGAACGGTCTGTTCTTTGAAGATTATTTTTCAAATTTTGTAAAGCGTTATAATAGTATTAAACTATAATTTTTTGTTCACGCTTTACTAAAATATGACAATTTTTTACAAGTAACTGTAATTAAGTAAATGTGAATCTGTATTGTATGTAATGTATTACTATAATTAATGAATATACTATACTCTGTCCATCCAAGCAACGGAGTGTTTCAAAACAGTAGCATGCATAGTGCACGTGATCTCTCCAGCTCTGTATGGACAATGAATTCCGCCGGCCGATTGCAGTTAAATCCGATTGGCCAGCGCATGGAGGCATATTTATTTTAGCCAATAGATGCAAAGGCGCATGGTGATCACGCATCTATCGTTGTTTGGGTCGCTCTGTTTGTTCGATGGATACAGTATAGGTATATTGATTTGGTAAAAATAGTTTCTTGTCGTCAGTAGTCGACCCAACTTTCCCCTACAAGACTCATCACACTGCCGATAACGAAGTAGACACGTGCATGCATACCATGTTTCACTTTTAGTTTCAGTAATTTTTGAAGAAAACAATCAAACTTATTGTCAATATTGTTAATACTTAACTGATTTTAAAAATTTAAACAGTGTTAAATTCCGAAAAATAATGTCTATGCTTTGATGCGATTGAATTTTCTAATTTTAATTTTTTTTAAATTCACATTTTTCAATTTTTTGTTTTTAACTAAAACTGATTCGAATTTTAAAAATCGAACGCCATCAAGGCATAGGTATTATTTCTGTGAATTCAAAAGTCTTTCAATTTTTGGAATCGGTTGAAAATTAAGCCCAAAAAATTTACAGAAAGTTTTAGTAGTCCAGATATTATTCGAGAATCCCCTTAATCCAGTTTTTTTCCTAAAATATTCAGTTTGAAACTTTTTTAAATTAATTTTTGCAATTTAGTACCAATGTACTTTGATAAAATACCAAAAACCGGACATTGGTTTAACATTCTTGGAGCTGTATCAAGTTGAACCAGCATTATGAAACCCAATGGTCAAGCTATACAGGGTGTTTCTAAATTCATGCGAAAAAATTGCCATTATTAAATTTATGATGGGTTTTTAGTATGACAAAAATTTCCTCAACTCATCCCCTTCCGAGATATCCCCTTAAAGGTGCTAGGTAAAATTGAGTTTTTATCTCAAATTTAAATAGGATGGAAACTTGAAATTGTTATTTTCGTGCAATCGCAACGACTAACCACCGGTATTTCTTCAACATTCCCATAACATTATAAGGGAATGAAATTATCAATTATCAACCCTTAATTGAATATCAAATCGTTTTTTCGAGAATGAGTTTTGTGAAAAAAGAATATTATTTAAAATCTCTATTGTCTTGAAAAAATTTTTCAACTCCTGAAGTTTATTCCTAGAACCAATAGATTCTGAGCAAATAAAATACAGATGCAATAGTAGGCTGATGTCACTTTGGCAAATAATTCGTGTCTACTTAATGTTTATTCAAATTTTAGAAGGCTGATGTCAAATTTTGTTGTTGGTAGACAATATCATGATTTTATTCTTTGTTAAATAATAAACTACATATTGAGAGAGGAGAACAGTAAAGATGAAAAATGCAAGAATAAAATATGAATCATAATAAATGTTGGAAATGATCGCCTCCAGAGAAAAATACAAGAACGTACGTAGACTACGTTCATTGATCGTCGAATACGCTCAAATATGTAAGGAGTATTTCTTATAGAATCACACACTATTCGAATATAATTAAGGGTTGATATTTCAATCCCTTATAATGTAACTGGAATGTTAAAAAAATACTGGTGGTAAGTCATTGCGAGTACACGAAATTACAAAAATTTTTATCTTCACTTAAATTTGGGAACAAAATAGAAACTCAATTTTACTCAGCCCCTTTTAAGGATGATATCTCGGAAAGGGGTGGGCTGAGGAAATTTTGTCATAGGAAAGACCCATATAAATTTTATACAGACAATCACCACCTGAATTTTTCAAATGAATTTAGAAATACCCTGTATATCACCACGGCAGTTGCATCCACAGAATTTCAACATTAGACATGTTGAGGTTAACGATTGCACCAGTTTAGCTTAAGTGTCGGACTTAACAAGGTGCAGCTTATTGATAATTCCAATCTTTCATTGTACCATGTTTGGCTTGGTAAATATAGGAATGTGTATTTTTTATTAATTAGGCTGTCATATTTTCAGTTGGTAGTACCAGTATACGATAGATAGTAACCTATGCAGTATACCTACTTCAAAAGTGTCTAAACTACCATACATAACCTTTTAAATATTTTTTAACTACATTTATTCAATCCAAATAATCCAATTTCTATTATGGAAAGTTAAAAGAGAATTTGATCGGCAAACTTCAATACAGAAGAAAACATGGTTTGTGTGAATTTGGGTTGAAAATATAAAGATATAATATAATGTAAAAAGACGGACGTGGTAAAGTGGAAAAAGAATTTAACATTCAAAGCCCTTCCGCAAACTTCTAAACTAACATTTTCAATTCTTTATCAAGAATCTCAAGATTTTCTTGTAAATTAATTATTTTTTGCTAAAAGAGTTAGATTTAATAAACACAAAAAATTAGGTTATATACTAGCTAGATTGTCACAAGTTACACGAATGTTCAAATCAAAAACATCACGGAACGTCAGAACACATATAAACGCGCAGACGCATATCTACAGCTTAAAAATAAGCCATGGACAAAGCTATGCTTGAAATTTCGTGGAGCTTAATTTTTTAAGCCAAAGTGGTGCAATCGGGCATAAGACCGACATTGTGCCAATCCTCTCCAATGTGTGGACGCCACAATGAACATAAAGCCGAATGTCACCGCTGTAATAAGCCAGTTTAAGATGACGGTTATTTATTAATGACGGATCTCGTACAAGTCTAATAAGATAGATACAAGTGAAGTGTGTAAGGTAATATCCCCATTATTGCATTATAAACTAAAGTGCATGAATTATGATCATAAACAACATACCATAAACTTAATTGTGAATACAAGTTACGAATAATAAGAATTAATAATTAGCAATTAGCTGACCGCAATACTAAACTAATTAACATTCTTCAATGAGTCTCTTGATCGTATGTCTTTCTCTTTTAGATCTTCTTGGTGAAATAATGGGAATATTCAGAGGTTTTGGTCTATTCGTTTCAAGAGGTTTTGGTTCATCCATTTCATTCGTGGTCGAGGTTGGGCTTGTCATCTCCGGGAGATTTTCAGTAATAGTTGGTGTTTGTTGTGTGATCGGTAAGGATCTTATGTGTCGAATATTTGTCCTTTTTCAGTCTGCACGACATAAGATCTAGGACGATTGGCTTCTCGAACTATGTGAGCAACAACACTTTGTCCTGACTTATATTGATGACTAGGCCTTGTAGTTTTATCGAAGGTAATTATTAGTTGGGAAACGCAGCTGTAGCGCGACCGATGCGGAGGATTTGTGCGAAGATCAATTGTCGGTAATACTCAAATCTGCTTGAACAACGAGTACAACTAATTTATTTATTAGATAATTTGTTGCATATGTTATTAATTTTTGTTCAAGTTATGAGTGACATAAGACGTTTTTTGTGTTTAAAAAACGTAATAATAATTCTGATGAAGATGATTCCTCTCATAATAAATCATCCAGGCGGGATACGGATACACTGGATAGTCCAGGTATGTTGTGTTGGTGTTTCTATCCAAGTCATTTAATGTATTGTTCATTATCAACATTCATAAGAAAATGAGATTTGAAAACCTCGAAATAATGCGTTAAATGCTTCGTTCTTTTTTGATGTGTAACATCTTTCCGCTCGGTTCCTTGCAATTTGTGGCAGTGATTTCGTGAAATGGGACGAAAGTGTGTAACAGGAAACCAGTGAAGCGCGCGGAGGTCTTCTTCATAATTTTATTGCCGAAGCTACCACATGGTACGAGGTAATGAAGAACGTATTGAATACGTAGATATAATTGCTCAAGCCACTCCCAGCGGTATGGGAGGCAATCAAAATTGTTTTAACAATTCCATCAGCAACAACATGTAGCATTGAACGTACATTTAGCACGTTACGACGGCCTGTGCATGCTCAGTGTTCACAGGAAAAGAGTTGAGGAGGATACTGAATATATTGACAAGGTGATGAACACATTTTGACAGCAACCTAGACGCCTTCAGTTTTTATTCAAATAGTAACTTAATACACCAATAAATTTGTAACCTTTTTGCCATATAAAATTGACTTTGGTGATTTCTCATGAAAATGATATAGCCTATGTCACTCGCACGGTCTTCACGAATATGACGACACGTCCTTTGCTAAAATCTGTCAAGCTCTTTGGGCTGTAGCGCGTACTATTGAAATTGTCATACATACACACATACATACATATATACATACACTCGAAAAACATTACCTTCCCGCTGGTGTAGGCGGGTAAAAATGATGTAATTTTTTCTATGTACTTTCTTCCCTGACAGGGGGAAGCCGTCAGCCTGGCATTTTTTTATCAGATTTTTGGTAGAGGATCCGTATTTTTCAGAGAGATCATTTGACTGTGGGTAATGCGGACTGGATGTCTGCTGATTAAAGTTCCTTTTTTTACTGAATTCGCGCGAGCTGTACTGAGGTCCATTATCGCCGGTTTCGAGTATTTTGGGGATTCCGTGAATTGTGTACCATTTTTTGAGGACGTTTTTCACTTTCTTTATTGTAGAGTGCTTTAGTTCTTGAATATCATAAAATCCTGAGTAACTATCGCAAATTAGTAGATATTCTCTATTAGCTCCCATGTGTAGAGCCAGCCTAACAATTTTACTTTTCAGTTATTGTCACTTTTTACTATTGTCTAACGTCAAAACCTGTGTTTGAAAGAAAATAATTTAAATTTCAAGCCCATTTTTTAGTAGGTTGGAGTTTTATACTAGTGAAGAATATTCTGCCAGTTAATATAAATCATTTCCATTTCATAAAACGCACAACCTATTAAAAAAAGGTTACCTGTAATTGGGAACTATCCCATATCATTATCCAACCACTTTGCTCCATAAGTTCGTATTATTCATTATTTTTTCTGGACGTGGTGAATGCATTATGGGACCCTGTAAAAATGGTCGAATTCATCAGAACCATAAATTGGTACTTACCTGATAGAAAATTGTTCCGCAGCCTCTTCGTATATACAGTACAAGTAATTTGTTTACATATTTAAAAAAGTTGTTAAATGAAATGTTTTGGGTATTTAGACACAGAAGTGTCCCATCTCTACGCGATTTCTTAATATGCTTGCACTCTATCTACGTTTTATCCAATTATGATCACTTAAATGACAAACGAGGTTCCTCCAACCCTTCAAGTCAACGTTTTTATTGGTTTTCTCAGTTCCTTCATTGAAATAAATCAAATCAAGTGAATGTTTTCAAAATTTATTTATACAGGGTGATTCATTGGGAAATGCCCACATAGTAAAGGTAGTTGGGGCACGCCGAGTTGATTCTAAATATCCTATATTTTATATAATCAAAATTTTATCATATTGATATACAGAGTGTAGTTTCCAGTCAAAACTTACTTATTAATTTTTTCAAGGCCGGATCTGGAATAAGATTTGTATTCTCCGAACAATGAACATACTAGAAGAGTAAACAGACGTATTATCTGCCAACATAAAAAATGTCAACGTTTATTTATTTATTTTGCTTGATTCCACAGATGTTGACATGTCGTATTATTTAAATGTAATAATCATCCAATGACTTAAATTTTTTTGTGGTTCCTCAATACTTATTATATAATTGATATACATGCAACAAGCGAAGCAACAAGAAATAGGATTCCAATACCATTGCCAGACTTGGAAAGAATGCCATTCAATGGTACACAGACATCTCAAATGCAATAGAAGGGATAGGAGTATACGGGCCGAAAGCTTGGGAAAACCCCGAAGTACCTTTCAAGCGGAAATTGAAGCCATAGGAAAGAGTGCCCAGTTCAATATTGATTTAAAAAAGGCAACGGATTATCATTATGTCGGATAGTCAAGCAGCCATTAAAGAGTTCTAGAGTAATCAGTTCCAAAATGGAATAGGAATGCCCAGGGAAACTAAATGAACTAGGCGAGAACAACATCGTTGCCTCACTGTGGATTTCAGGACACAGTGGAATAGAAGGAAATGACATAGCAAATGAACTAGCAAAGAGGGGGGCTGAAACACCCTTTTGGGTGCCGGAACCCTTTTGCGGAGTAAAACTGCACCAAGAGTTTTAACAGTACCAGTATCCCGTCGCCTGAAAAAGCTCAAAATAGTGGGGCAAAAAGAATGTAGATTCTGTGGAATGGAAGAAGAAACCTCCATCCACATACTTGTGGAGTGCATAGCAATTCAGAATCCTAGGTCACAACACCTAGAAGACCACTGGAAAGAAAAGAAAAGTAGAAGAAAGAGGGCACAATCGATCTTTTAGGTAATATAGGCAATATACGTACATACATAATCAACACCACTGTGGACAAAGAGCATACGTACCAAATATTACAAAAATGTAGAAGCTTGTTCATAAGTTGTGATTAATTGAAAAATTAGGAAAATTATAAATCACCCCTTATCTAGCATATAAGGAGCGATGGGTCCATAAAATATAGCTTAATTAGAATCACCTCGGTGTGCCCCATCTACCTTTACTGTATGCGCATTTCTCAATCAATCCCCTTTATATTTATTGAAACATTATACTTAACCTAACACTGTTGATGCTTCTGCGCCTTTGGAGGAACATCGTTGGCTATTTAGAGGCTATCCTCTCTCTAAACGTGTCCCTTTCTACAAATAACGGCTATCTGACACAACTGACATTTTAGACCAACAGGTTTACCGCAGTATGATAGATAACTTAAAAGTCAAATCATTGGGTGCGTTGAGACGGTCTCAATGGTTGAGTTGCTGACTTGGCGATTGCGTTCAGTGGGAATGTTGACCTTCTGATCACTCTCAACTGTTGAGGATCGGAAGCAGCGGCAATTGTTCACGCTTTGTTTAATCAGCGATGTCAAAGGTTGGGTGTTTTTTGGCACACTAAACATGTTTTTTGCTTAGTTTCAACCGTTAAAGCGCATCCACATTTTGCCGCGATTTGCCGTTGGCATTGCCAAATTGACAAAGCCAGAGACTGTAAAAACTTCTACATAAGTGTTGGCATCTATTTAGTTTAGTCGCACAATGTTCACAGAACAGGACACCAAAAGAGTGATTATGTAATTAATTAAATTGAGCATCAAATACCTATTTTAGGGAAATAATCTGCTTTAATATATTTAAAAATCGTATTATTTTCTTTCTCGTCGTCTCATTTCCCTGGCAATATATTTACTTACAGTCTGCACTCCAAAGCAGGGGTAACAATGTATGAACTTGTAATTACAGGACCCATAAAACGGCCAAATTTTATGGACTATGAAGAATATACAGGGAAACAGCTATACATGCTGTTTTCATCCTTATATACAAGATACATTTGCAGAAGATACCTCCTATTTTCTGCCACCAGGGGGATTGATAATTGAATATTTATTGAACATTTTCCGTTTTTTTTTATTTTACTACACCAAAAGAACATAATTTTCTTGATTAATAGGAGAAACTTTTGATTAATTTTTTAACGAAAAATATATTTGCTTGGTTCTCAAATAGTTAGATCGACGAAGACGAAAAATTGGATATTTTTAACGCAATTAAATGACACTATAAGTGAATGAGACTAACCTTCATAATTTTTGCGGTGTAATCTTCAATTTAACTTTTTCTGTTTACAATTTTAACGTTAATTCCTTTTGCGGCATCTTCAAGTGCAGGATGATTTCTGGAAATATTTTATTTGACATAAAATATATATTTAAATAAATAAATAAGAAATTACATCCAAATAAAAATTAATATACATATACAAAAAAGTGATACCGTCATGATAAGCTATCCGGGTACGTTAATTGTGGCTAGTTGTTCTCTTCAAAGACTAGGGGTTGCCGTAGACCGTCCGTAGATTTTATTTTTAATAAAAATATACCTCAGCGTTTCTGAAATAATTTATGAATATTCATTATCTTCTTTTATATTATTAAAATAAAAGTTATCTAATCGATAGTGAATAATGAAGAATAAAATGTTTAACGGAAAGGTTTTAATAATTAATTAATTTCTCAAAAATCTAAAAATATCTGTTTATTCGGCGTTAAAGAGATACAATCCTACTAAATTTGGTGATCGCAAATCGTGAAAAATCATTTCACACCCCTTTCAACCCCACCCCTCCTCAACTGCATGTATTCACATAATGACTTTTTCTCCTTGCATCAGTTATGCTTTTCCAACCCTCTCCAACTTCGTTCACCCTGTTAGGAATTACTCCATCGTTTGGCTGTTTTTTGAGCTAATTTGCCTCTCCTAATACTATGATTCCACCAGAGATGTCATATCGTATTATTTAAAAATTATAATCATCCAATGACCTCAATTTTTTATGGTTTCTAAATATATGTCCTTCAATACTATTAGATGATGTCGTGAGAGCACGGCTAGTGGTAGTATCTGCTGTTGCTATTCATATTGTAGAAATAAATAATCGATTCAAAACGATAATTTCAATACGACAATAACAAAAATAATAAAACATATCTGCCTATGTTGCGATATTAACTAATACTCCTATTTATTTATTGTAAAAAAACAGTATACAAAGATTACTCCTATAGTAGAAGTTTTATTCGTTATCAATGAAACATAATTTAAAATAGATTTGTTACTAGACTTACATTCATTAACTCAATACATAACCCAAAAGTTGAGAGATAAAAAGTGTGTTTTTGAAAAAATTAATGATGGTCGAGGTGATGGTGTGTGAATATTTTGTATTTGATAATAATAAAGCTGTTAATATAAAATTACAGTAGAAAAGGATTGTTCTTGGTTATCACTACTAAAATAAGTTTTATTGCAATTTCTCATCTAAATAATATACCACTGATACTAATATCTTCTGTACATTTCTTGTGGTATATTCATTATTTGGTTTGTTTTTAAAGGGAATGTTTCTGTATTTTTATTTTCAACGTTTCAGTATCGTTCCAATAACAATAGCAACGTTAAAGTTTTATCAGAAATAATTAAAAGAATTGGTAATCAATTAAATATTCGAACTAGCTTCAAACCTACCAATACCTTGAGATCTATCCTAACAGAAACTAAACTGAAAAATGAAGAATATTCCAATAAGTACATCATACAGAGTAAGTTTTAAGTATGGAACGCTTCAATTATCTCGGAATCGGATTGCACGATTTTTATAGATTTTCTGTATATCTGGTGAGAATGACAATATTATTTAGGTGAAATATCTAGACCATTGAAAATCAGAATAAATGAACACAAAAAGTACCTTAACGATATGGAGTTCCATAAGTCAGGTAGTTGGGGAAACATGCTTTAGAGAAGAGGGGAGTCATGTTCAATGGGATTTAGCAAACATAATTCTAAATGAACCTAATAGTGAAAAACGAAAAAATTCAAAAAGTGCTTCAATACAGCTAAATACAGAGAAATGTGTAGCTAACATCCAGAGAATGTTAGTCAAATTTGGTTACCATTGTTAAAGAAGAGAGAAGTTTCCAATAATCAATTACCTTCTATGTGAGATTTTAACCAGGTATTCCTATGATTTATTGTTAGACTTGTTGTTAACCAATACACACTTAAAAACACAAAACCTATTAACACATTATTTTAAAACAAAAATATCTCACAAAAAAGTAGCAACAAACGCGTTTCATTACTATTAAACTAAAATAAGAAATAAAGTGATGTCTTCAAAAAACCATTGCTGGAACGTGCACTTCAGTAGATAGTACTATAAGAATGTTATTACATGGAATGCTACGAAACGTTGGAAAGAAAAATACCTTTTATTTGAATTCTCAACAAAAACAACCTAAACACTGATACTAAGTTGATGGAAGTTTTATAATAAGTTTATCACATTTTAGACACTTTTTTTACTTATGATCATCATCATTAACCACAAATTAAGCTCCAGATTGTCCAAGCTCATTTATTGGAATTATTCTCATGAGTAGGTACAACCTAATGATTTATTTTTACCACCTCTACTATTGATTGAATGAAGGAGGAAATATTGAAAAAAAAAGCTCAGTAATCTGAAGAAATCATTTAAAATACATTTCAATGTTTATAAAAAATTTGGCCACCATTACAGATAAACACAGACAATAAACGTAAAAAAATAATAGTTCAATACTATTAAACGCTTTACAAAATTAGAAAAATTAATTTCCAAAGAGCAGACCGTCCACTAAGAAGCAACAACTACTTCTCGGGCTATATGCCCCGACAGACATTGAATTATACTTCTAAAGTAAACGGGATTGGTATATCTGTTAAGATAGAACCAACCATTCTGGTTTGCGATTAGAAGGAATAACATCACTTGAGAAGTAGTTGTTGCTTCTTAGTGGACGGTCTGCTCTTTGGAAATTAATTTTTCTAATTTTGTAAAGCGTTTAATAGTATTGAACTATTATTTTTTGACGTCTATAGATCACGCTTTACTTATATGACAATTATTTACAGGTAACTGTAATTAAGTAAATACAAACAATAATTCCACCACGACATTTTCACAATATAAAACCAATATCATGGACAGTAGAGACCAAGTATTAATTATTTAAGCAAAATAAAGATCTAGTAGAGCTAAAACAATCAAAGGTACTCCTGGGAAGGACTGCACTAACAGTTGGTTACACAAATTTGAGTTAAATTGTGTAAATTTCCCTGAAACTCATAGACTGAATTGAAATTTTCCGAATTATTAATCAAAAACTGTTAAAATTGGCGTGCATTGAAGTTTGACTTTTAAACGCTTAATTTAATCAACAAATCATTAAGAGACTATTTTTGTAGAGCAGTTAATTTCCTACAAAACTATGAATAACACATTTCAAAAAAAAAATTTGTTAACCAGTTATAAAATTCATAAGCAAAACAGAAATTTGTCTTAAAATAATCAAACTTCAACCTTTGATATCTTTTAAACGGTGAGGTTTACGAAAAAAATTCTAAGAGGCATTTTTTGTAGAGCGTTCAAATTCCTACAAGAGGGGGATATTTTTTAACGAACAGTTGATAGAGAGATATGAATTTTCGTTTCTAATATTGAGGAAAAAATGGAAAACTGTAATTCGGAGAACCTTTCTATCAAAATTAAGAGCTCATATTTGGTAAGAATTTTCTAGAGGTGTCTAACAACCGATTTTTCAGAGTATAAAGTAAAAAAAAATAGTCGGTTTTTATGACCCACCCTAATATCTATACAATTAAAAATGACAGTAAAATATACATCTGGGAATAAGGAATTGTCACGATGAAATAAAACAATTTAATTTGTTTTATCGTGTTGTATTATTCGGTTTGAGGTTATATTAGAATTTAGTGTGAAGGTTGTCCGGTGACAGAAATTAGTCACGATGACGTCAATTGTGGTGCACTACAAATCATACATAGCTGAGATAGTATGGCGAGTCGATGGCGATCGACTGTGCATACGGCTGTAAGAGTTTTTACAGATGTCCTATCCTAACATGACACTGTTATAACTCAATATATTGAAGAAGAATGTAGATTCTGTTGAATTGAAGAAGAAATATCCATTCACATACTTGCAAAATGCATCATACTACAGAATCACCTGGTACAACACCTGGGAGACTATACTGGTTAGAAGAGGAAGATTTACCTAAACTTAAACCTATGGATATTCTTAAAAACCTTTAAGGAATAGGATATTTATAAAAAAAACTTATTCTCTAACCCAGTATTATTAGTTTTTTTCGTAAAAATACACTTTTTATCTTCATTAAGATTTAATTTGCACATACAAATGAAATACAGTTGTATTTGTCAAACAAATATGTTATTTTATGGCAAGTAAGAGACTCAGATCTGGTAGCCAGATTTTGTCGGAGTCTGTCTTTTTTATATAAAACCTGATGCAAATGAATGATTAATTAAAATGTAATACATTACTCTCGAGCTGCCTTCAAACAAATGGCCGCGATTGCCTTAACGTTTAACATAAAAATTTTTTGAGCCAATTTTTCATTAAAAAAATAAATATCTCAAATAACATACATTTTAGGTATAGGGTAGGTATTCTACATACAATGACACCATTAATGTTATTAACTTTTCAGATCCTTCTTTAAATTAAAATATAAAATGTATTTGTATTTTTTAATGAGAAATTGACAGATTGTGAAGATAGAATATCTATCATTATGTTGAACAATATTTTTATCGTTTCCTGACTTCATTCAACAAGGATTGCCAACATCCTAATTTAGGCAAAAATACATACCCTATAATACATTTATGGAGGATCAAACTACCTTTATGGTTTTCCTATAATTATCTGACGAACTATTGGATTAATGCTGTCCCGACCTGTTCCTTCAAATTAACGATGATAAGTTATTACAAATTGGCGCCCAATGCCGATTTTTATTGTGACCAACTTCGAGATTTAATCTTCTCATTACAAGATGCAAATTAATGCATTACATTTTAATTATTCATTCATGTCCAAGGGGTCTTGTCTTATAAAAGAAAAACAGATACCTACAGAATATTGCTGTTGGATCTTGTACTATAAGATTACCTAATTAGTGGGCAACTATTCAATTTAAATATGAAATGATAATATAAAAAAAGAAAATTGATACATATGTATGTATTGTTCAATTTGTTATCAATTTAAAATATCAAGATGTGAAAGCTTTTAGTAATCCGGACACTTCTATGGTAAAAGTATTTCCAGTCTGTTTGAAATATTTTGCCAGTATGTATAGGTACATAATATAACACCATTTTATTGCCTGTAAATCAGATTTTACGAGATTCTTTAAAGGCCATAGCCGATTAACAATGTTAATTTGGGCCTCTAGCCATTTTGGGGTCTTGTTTGGAACTACGTCTCCTAAATTTTCAGCCCCTAAGGTGCATTAGGGGCGCACTTTTGGCCTCTATCTCAGCCGCAAATCAATATTTTTTACGTTCTTTTTTTAGTTTTACACATGAGAAAATTTCCCAACAAAAACGTATGTTTCTAGATTTTGAACTTTATAGCTAACTAGAACGCTTTTTTTAACGAAAATATTCACTTTTTTTAAATTTTTTTGGCTTTTTTAATTTTAGAGCCGAATCTGACGTATTATAACCATATTCTTGTCGATTTTCCATCAAAAACTTCATGAAATAACATTGAAACGAGTATATTGTTGCTACCATGTAGCTGTTGTGATATATTATCTATCTTGTGCAAGGTATAAGAGTAAAATTTTCAGACCAGCTGAAAAGCTGACCACACTCTTTAGAAAAGAGGGAGTTGATATAACAAATGATAAATATAATTAGATTCAAACAAAACAAGAACTGAATTAATTTGAACAAGATAATATCACGTCAGAACCTTTGGAAGAACAGGCAAAAAGAGACAACGATGAATATTACAAAAGTGACTGAGTGAGTGAATATTTTCGGCCAATTAAATCCACGCCTACCAAGCAAATCTTATTCGTACAAGTTTAATTTTTATTAAAAATTTTATTAAACTCAACCACGTAGCTTTCAGGATAGGTGACTCCTGGACTAAAATGCTGGGGGGCAATATAACAGGGGAAATCAGTGATCATCGTAATTCTGCATTGAATAATCGTTTAGAATCCAAAAGGCGTCTGGACTTTTTAAACTTTTTAATACAGATTCTATATTTTTTCCCGAGGAATCGAATACGATGTCTCAATTTAGCGCGGGAGCTGCTTCCAGCTCAAAAAAGCCAAAAAAATAATAAAAAAAGTGATTATTTTTGTTAAAAAAAGCGTTCTAGTGAGCTATAAAGTTCCAAAAAAATCTAGAATCATACGTATTTGTTGGGAAATTTGCTCATGAATAAAACTAAACAAAAAACGTAAAAAAATATTGATTTGCGGCAGTTAGATTAGATTAGGTACAGTTACTCCCAAACAGTTATTTAAGATTTGTTTGCAATAATTTGTATACAGAATATTAATTTTTTTGTTTAGTAGCAAACAAATTATACAAAAAACAGTATTTACTATTAGGAAGTCTAATTGTTCATATTGTCACATTGTCAAAATGAAAATAGACATAATTACAAGCTAGTAAAAACACAAAATATAAATATATCCCCAAGAAAAAAGTGGATTGAAGAAATCTGTGAAAAAGATGCAAAAGGAGAGATTGGAATACATGAAAATAAAAAATTGACACAATACATACCTACTGCAATCTTTTAATTAAACTGACTTGGTCTACATCAACATCAATTTTATTTAATAATGATATTGCAAAATTATTTGAAAATGATACTATTACAAGGCAATTTAAATCAATACCCTTTATGCCTTACTAATTCTACTACAAGTGGGGTTGTACAAAAAAAGTATAATCCCAGTAGTGAGTAACCGTAAGTACACAAGACAAACTTGTATTTTATTTAACACATCAAATTTTGTTCAATAATGACATGACTATTGTAAATCTGTTTTTACTTAAAAGACATGTTCAAAATGACATTTCAGCAAATTTTACAGAATAGCTGTCAAATATGCATACAATGCAAGGAAAGATCCAGAAACCAGTACTTAACATTCTTTCTGTACAGTCTGTTTCAGAGTTTTATGATTATTTTTCTTCCTCAATAGTTATTTTCATAATACAAATAAAATAAGTTTAAAACAAAATTTTGTGGTTTACAGTTAATGTCATTGTAGCTGAACAAATGTAATGTATTCATTTAAAAAAATTTACAATTACTGAACAAAAAATAATATGTGAAAAAATTATACAAGTCCATTATGTATGTAAATTACTTAAATTACAATTTTTTTGCTTCTAAATTTCACTTATATACTTTTAAATCCTAGTCCTGTGTGTATGATCTTTGTTCAATGTTTGTAAAAATGATATAGGAAACAATAACCTTTATTAATCATTGGAGTATTTTTATCTAAATGATTATTCTAGTATTACTTTTTTAAATGAAACCAACTGTTTCTAATTAATTCATTTAATTCCACTATTTAATGAAAAAATTGATGAAAATTCTAAAAAATTAGGTATTGATTATTTCGATATTGGCATATCATCAATAGAATGACAGAAGTTACATTTTATGTGATGCCTACTTGATGTTTAATATTTTGGCTAGACCAAATAGTAAGTGACCTATCTTGTGATTGACTTAATATATATGAATAGAAAAAAAAAAGAAGATATGATATTACAATGTTTGGTATCAAGTAAGTGTTTTGCGTAATGTGATTTATCTGGCTGTTTCAATCTGTGTCTAATTTCAAAATTTCGAATTATTTGACCAATGAAGACAGCATTACATTCTGGACATTTAAGTTTATATATGCCAGACTTTTTTAAAGTGGCTATTTTTGTTTTTACATTTAACAATTTTTTACTTTACCGATCCTCTCCAACAAAATTAAAATCCATGGTCAATCAAGATTCCTTCCAGGTGCAGCAGTAAACATACAAAATAGCACACTACAATATTGAAATAACTATCAATAATATTTTAGAATTTTCATCAACTTTTTCATTAAATGTTGGAATTAATTATAAATAGTTAGTTTCATTTAAAATAGTAATATGAGTAGATTCCACAAAGTACTTAAGGTATAGTTGTTCAATACCAAAAAAGGATATACAATGTAACAACACCATGAAGTCTGATAGTAAAAAATACCAAGTCATGAATATTATTAATATAAAAATAGAAATAAACAAAAAATAGTGTAGAAATGTTGATAACATAAGAAGGACTTTTTGTAGAATTGCAGTTTCCACTCAATATACTTTTTTATTCAAAATAATATAGGGCAGACGAAGTTATTAAGTAGTGATACCAGACTAATGGCACAAGTATAACTATATTAACAATCGATATTATTAATTTTTTACAAGTAATCATTATAATTGTTTTAAAGGTAGAAATTTACATCATATGAATAAAACTGAAGCAAACAGTGCAGATTGTATATTCAATTAAATTAACAAATTAAAAATTGATATTATAGGTAGCAATTTCAATACTTAAAAGTTTATAACGTTCACTAACCTGCATTACTCTGATTAAACATGAGAAACATCCCACAGGACAGGCACCAACCTGTACAAAAAATTATACTCATAATTAATGTTTACGCCTATGGTGACTGTAACGATGACGACTAGTATCTTTATGTCTTCTTTCTTCTTTTTCTCTATCACGATGTCTTTCACGATCATGTTCTCTATGTTTATCTTTTTCTCTATGTGATTCTCTGTCTCGATAAGCATCTCTTCTTTCAGTGCGTTCTTCCATTTTGGATTTTTCTCTAGCTCTTCTATCTCTTTCATTTTCCTTTTCTTTTTCTTCTCTTTCACGTTCCTTTTCTCTATGGTCATATCGTGCTTTTTCGAGATCTTTCTCATAGTCTCGTTCTTTCTTTTGCTTTTCTTTTTCTCTTCTTGAAAAATCTTTAACTCGATCCTTTTCTCGGTCTCTCTTGTCTGATGATCTGCCACCATACAGCATTTCTCTTGCTTCTTTAACAGCTTCGGTTATCTCATCCACTGCTGTTTTCATTCTAGAGAAACCCATATGTTGTTTTCCCATTAAATGATCTTCTAGGCGTTGTTGAGCATCTCCGACAATGAGAAATGCACCACAAACTTCACACACTTCCATTTGCTTCTCTTGAGCTGCTGCAAGTTCAGCTGTACTAGATTGAATACCTTCTGGTTTAAGTAGAGCATCTCTCTCCTCTTTAAGCTGGTCACATAGTTTTAATATACCCTGAGCATGTTCAACATTTCCTTCTGTACCAGCTTGTTCAGCTTGGGCTTCCAAATCTTCAATCTTCCCATTTAAAATGTTGACCTGTTCTTCATTTTGCAGAACTTGTGAAGACAGTGGGGTTTCTTTAGCGCTCGCATTTAAAGCTAATCTTTGCTTACCTTTGACAATTCTGCGTTCTACATCATTCATCATCGAAGCACAAAACCGAAGGAAATCCTCTTGGTATTGAAGTTTTCTATGATGAATAGGTTTTGCTTTTTGGAATAATTTTCGAGCTTCTTCATCGTGGACTTTAGGGCAGGCACCTAGATCATTTCTGGTGTTTACAAACAAGTCATGAGGACAAAACTTTACTAAGAAAAATTTGCAGTATTCGGCATCCTCCCAGTTCACTTCCTTGAATTTTTCGTTAGGTGCTACGTTTCTATTTCTACCCATTAACTCATCTAAGAGTTGGGCCGCTGCTATTACAGCCATTTTTTAAATGATTGTAAAAGTTACAACACTTCAGTTATAAAAAATACATTGATAAAAAGTTGAAGCCAAAGCCAGACATTTTTAAATAACTCTTCTTCTTTTTAAATTATTCAATTGTTTACCCTCGGACTATATCATGTAAAATATACATCCATCTACCACATGTCACTCTTCTTTGCGCATTTCACCTCACGAACTATTGAATAAAGAACCCAGGAGAGATCGATAATTTTTACAGAGACGTATTCAGCTCTTTATTGTTAAGGATTTATTCTACTGATTTTCAATAGTAAAACTGGCTATAATTGATATTTAGTTTATTTTCATGAGTTAGTTATAACATTGAGGAATAATAAACATTTTGTTTGCGTTTTTCCTACATTAAGGTAGTTGTCGTGGTACAATATTGTCAAAAAATTATAGATTATACGCGCCATAAAAGAGAGGCGGCTGAATGTCACAGCTCGTACCGACGTTGCCAAATTTTGAACGAAATGACATTTGCGACAATTTGCGTGACAGAACTGGAATTGAGGTTATCATTAGGTTAATCAAAACAAATAATTAAGTTCCGGCCGATTGTCTTGGGATATTGCGCCTTTTCCATTTTTGATTTTGAACTTGTGTTTAATTGTTTTACTAATAATCATAATGCCTGTATGCTGTCAAATTTGTAAGGGAATATTTTCAAGTCAGAGTAGTGTAAATCGTCATGTTCGCGAAAAACATAATCTTGAAAATAAAAACATAATATCTTATGTAGAAAATGTGCATAATTTTGAATGTAGTGAATGTAGTCTATCATTTATAAACAATAACAATTTAAGACAGCATTTGCATGATAAACATAATTTAAATAATAATTTAACGGAAGTATTAAAGTTCTCTTCTTATGAAGGCAAGTATTTTATTTATATTAATTAACTATACATATCCGATTATGTCTCCATTTAACCACAAATTAACGGGTACAAATGCAGTGTATTTTTACATTTATTTTGAATAATCATTACCTCCTATTTGTTACAGAATTTTTGATATGGTTAAAGCAGGAAGAGAGTGACAAAACAATACAGTATTTTAAATCTGCCACTTGCTCCAACGATGAATTCAAAACCATATATTTCAACTGCAACCGATCTGGTAAGAAACAAATTTTAAAAATTAACATTTGCAATTCTAATCAATGAAATTTTCATAGGTAAGATTATAGAGAAGAAAATCAAATCAAAAATAACAAAAATTAATGGTTATTGTAAACTAAATAAATACTGTACAAGTCAAATTGTTGTAAGACGTCATCTAACCAGTGGCTCTATATGAAGTGTTTGCCAAGGATGGTAAATAACAAATAGTTAGCGATTACTTTAGATACACTTTAATACTTGTAATTATTTATTTTATAACAACCATACATGTGTGTATTGTGATTCGAGTCGTAGGCCAAAGTGAAGTGTGCTTGCTGTCTATGTGACATAGACAGCCGCATTGCTACCAACTCAAAACCATGGTACGTTCCCGTACACATAATAGGTATGTTCCAATACACCTCACTATAGTAGCTAATTATTATTATATTCACTATGGACATAATTCTTCGGTTCAGCATATTCGTTTACCAAAACTAGCAAAGGAGAAGGTTGCAGAGAAGCTCATTGCGGGTGTGACTCCATCGAGGTAATATTTTTAACTTTCTACATTATTAATCCACAATTTTGTTCTTTAGACCTAAATTAAATAAAACAGCCCTTTATTGTTCATAAATGTTTATTTATAAAATAAAAAAATTTTCATTTTGTAATTGTTAAAAACAGAGTGTTTATGTTTCCATTTTGAAGAAAATAAACATTTATGGAACCATAAAGAGCTGTTTTGTTTAATTTAGGTCTAAAGAACAGACATTTAAATTAAGTGACACAGTTAAAATGAACAAAATTTAGATTCAATAAATTAACATTTGTCACATTCAGTTAAAGTAGACACAAAGTTTTTTGTTTTTTCATTTTGATGGCGGTACTAACTAGATTCAGTGTCAGAAGAACTTTCTTCGCATTTTCGTTTTTTAACTTTTAATATTATATCTAACTTTCGTACTAAGTATGTATTACCACATTTTTTAAATTGATTTACTTAAAATTTGAATTACCTATATCATAGTTCAATGTTTTACTTGCTCTATCATATCAATATTCTTTATTTTAGAATTCTTATGGATGAACGAAAATGTATTGGTAGTGAGAAGAGGCAAATGCAGCGCAAGGATTTATTAACAAGAAAAGATATAAATAATATTAAAACAACATATTATGACATTCATGTAAATGATGGTGTTCGACATAATCATGACGCCACAAGTGTTGATTTATGGGTAAATGAATGTTTCCAACACCCAGAATCAAATCCTATTATTTTTTATTTTTTATAAAAAGCAAGGACAGTGTTTGGAAGGTTATCATCTACAAAAAGAAGATTTTTGTATAATCATCATGAGCTCCGCTCAGCATCATATTTTAGAAAGCATTGCTAATAGTATCATATGTGTTGATAGTACTCATGGCCTAAATGCGTATGACTTTGAGATGACCACACTATTCGTTGTTGATGAGTTTGGGGAGGGATTTTCTGGTTCTTGTATGTACTCAAATAAAAAAGATACATACATTTTTGAACTATTTTTCCAAAAAATCAAAGAAAAAATTGGTAGCATTGATTGTAAAGTATTTATGAGTGATATTGCACCTGCATTTTATAATGCCTGGCTAAATATTATGGGACCCACAGAATTCCATTGTTCGTGGCATGTAGATAAATGCTGGCAAAAAAATTTAAATAAAGTTGTTTGTAAAGAACAGAGGAAGCTTTTATATAAACATTTGCAGTCTTTGCAGTATACCTTAAGTGAAGAAGAGTTTGAAAAGAAGTTATCAAATGTTTTAATATGCCTACAGAATGAAACTCTGGCAGAATTTAAAGTATACTTTATAGAAAACTAGGTTTCTATTAAACAGCAGGGGCATAGGCTTACAGGAAACAATGTGGCATAAATACAAATATGCATAGGAATTTAAAGTATTTATACTTTGATGGAAAAAAAATTAAGCGAATGGATAAAAGCATTCACATGCTAATTGTCTTTATACACGAAAAATGTGTGGAACACTTAATTAAACTTACAAAAGGAAAAACAACCAAGCATATGATGAAGATTCATGCATGTCATCGAGCTGCCACAGTAGCGCAAAATTTAAAAATTGTTCACAATTCAGAAAATGAAACTTTAATTGTGAATACAGAAAATAGTGAAAAATACTTTGTATACAAAAATGAATCCAAAGAATCTTGAGGTTATATTAAATGCAATTTCTGTAATATTTGCATACATACTTACAAATGTACTTGCTTGGATTTTTTAATCAGATCTATCATTTGCAAGCATATTCATTTTTTTGTTTTAAACGACACGTTACCTTTATCCGTCACAGAGCCGATTATCAACGAAACTGTTACACTTATTGATAATCCTCAAAATTTAATAAATTCATTTAAAAAGCAAAAAGATAATATCAAAGTAAGAAAAACTCAGATTAAGGATGATGCTACAACTATTATTAACCAAATAGATAATAACAATGTTTGTTTTGAGGAAATTGGAATAATTTCCCAACACATTAAAATTGATAAGGAGATGTTAAATATGGACAAAAGTAATTGTTCCGCCAAATTTGAGCCCTTACAATCTACCATTAAGGAACCTGCCAATAAAAAAATTGACATACAAAGTAGTTTCTTTTCAACAAAAAAAAAGAAAAAGAAACATGTTGGCTAATTAAAAAAACCAAATGAAGCCGAAAAACATGTGTTAGAGGGTTTATTACATGATCATATTATGTACTAATACTTATTTTTTTTTTGTGGTATTTAAAATATCTACTGTACGTATTTGGAAATAAATTTGTATTCGATCACATAATGTTTTTTTCACACAAAATGAAACTACAGAATAGTTCATAAGAGTATGAAGATTTTCAAATGTACCGCCCTTGTATCGAAACCTGAGAAAGCTGGCAACGTCGGTACGAGCTGTGACATTCAGCCGCCTCTCATAAAAGTATATGAGCTTGTAGCTAAGTAATCCATAATTTTTACGCAAAACTGTACCCGTGGAGACGTAACCCATACAGTATTAGGGATATTCGATACACATCGAAAACATCGATGTTTACAATGCGATATATCGAATCGATCCGATGTTTTGAAAAGCTATCGGTATACTCGATGTTTTTTCATAAAACATCGAATCGATGATAACCAGTTAATTTCACAAAAACTCAAGTTTGACCACTAAAATTTTACCTAAAATCTTTCTTTCTGTTTGTTTGTTTTAAAATAGATAAGTTTATTAGGCCTGTTTGCGTTTATGCAAATCTTTCAAAACGATCTGGGCGAGCCGGCTCGGCCAGCTTGTACTAAATGCCGAATTCAGAAATTATGTTGGCAACACTGCCCAAGAATCAGTGACAATAAAAACTGTTTTTGTTTGTCGTGTCGGCCGGCGAGCCGGGCCAGCTTCTATGCCTTCTTTGTTCAAAAACATTGAATTGAATTTGGTTGAAAGATTAAAATCTAAACTTTAATAAAATAATGCATTTAGCTCTTTTCATAACAGTCATATACAAAAATTTTGACTCTTAAAAGATGACCTGTGTTGAGATGTATCACTTTTCACATGACTACAGCTTTATAATATAATGTTAGAAATGTACTCGATGTTTGCAAAACATCGATGTTTTCATCCGATACATCGAAAGACATCGATGTACAGTTCCGATTGATCGAATCGAAAAAAACATCGATGTTTTTTCAAAGTGGACAACCCTATATACAGTATTCATATGTATGTATACACTAATACTTTTACATATTGTTAGAATTTTTGATCTGGCAACGTTGCTTATGCGTTACCAGTAGATACATTGGAGACTGAATCTATGTATATATTTATTAGCCCGTTTGAATTTACCGCGCAAATAATATTTAAACTCGCGTACAGCGTTGCCAAATTGTTTCTGTTCGACTCCGTAGATATATACTTTTTCATAAATTGTTGAACTTTAATCCGTTATTTATAAATAACTAAACGGTCAAAATAGTAGTTTTTCTCTGATCGTGGGAAAAGTGACACTATTTTGACCTGTTTTCTATGCGCAAAGCTCAACATTCCAGAATAGTGGGCAGTTGCAAAGCAATTAGAAAATAACAGAGCGGTAATATTCTTACCGCACTGCTGTAGCATGCGGTAATGTTACAAATGGATTATTACAATAAAATGAAAGAAAGTATGGTTTTAATTTTTACAAATAGTCACTATCAGTGTTCTTGTTTACTAATTCCTTATAAAATACAACGAATCAAACAAAACCGGCTTGAAAATTATTTTACTTTTGTCATAACAAAGTAATTTCCATGGTTACCACTTCTATATTTCAATATGAACATAGAGAAACCTATCTAAACTTACTTGATTACATCTTGAATGAAATATTTTTTAATTAATTTTTTAAATGTAAATCAACGATCGAAGAAAAAATAGTATGTATAATTCGTGGGAAAAACATATTCCCAAACTCCTGTGTTAGTGGACTTTTCCGCACGCTAGTAGAAAATAGTACGTAGTTTACCTAACAAGTGTAGAAAGTGATACTTTTCGATTGCTGGCCGAACTCCGCTAACGCGTCGTTCGGCCACCAGCAAATGCGTGCGGAAAAGTCACTTTACGCACGTGTTAGGTACAGTATTTTTTCTACTAGCGTACGGAAAAAACCCAAAAGTTAACATAAAGAAACATTTATAAAAAATGTCAGATGTTCATTATTATTTGACATTAATTTGATGAGGCTTATACCAAGGCCATTAAAAAATTATTGAAACATACGTTTCTTTTTATTAAAAATTATATCAGAATTCTAATAAATTTCTTAATTTTTCAGTCATTTTGTAAACTACAACCATTACAAATATTTATTTTAAATATTCAAATGTCTGTATACTCCTCAAAAACTTAACAAATTTACTTTTCCGCACTAAGTGACTAGTGCGGAAAAGTGACTCTCTCAACACTAAAATGAGTGCGGAAAAGTGGACTTTTCCGCACGCTAGCAGAAAATTTTTTTTTAATTTTTTTTTAAACTCACAACAAATATATTGAAAAACTGTCAGTTTTTTAAAAGTTTCTGACCGTTAGTTTTCCTTTTATAACTAAAAAACTGGTACAGAACTGCAGAGAGCGTATGCAATCAATGTTAAATATCCAATTTTTAATTTAATTTATCTCGGGTTATAGCTGGTTAATCGACTTCAAATTTTAAGGGTAATTGTATCATCATTTCCTTAATAAGTATACAAAACTTTAGAATTTTCTGACGCTATGCCTTAACCACGACAACTTCCTTAAGTACCTACTTGTACTTTCTTTCTCAGAGTTAACATTTTATTTTTACTTATAATATAGGTATAGTATCCACGTCCACGTGGTCTTTGGTAATTATGCCTAAACATTGAAACCGGATTCAAAATATATCACTGTATATTAATTTTAGGTGCTACTTATGAGTGAAGAAATATTAGCTTCAGACTTGGACTTTCTTTTGAGGTTCCCAATAAAACCACATGTAACGAGTCCTGTAGATTTTCTTTCTAATACTAGCTGGGGAGGTATTTGCAGCTTGGCTACCAAAGACGAATTCAGAAATTTAGACAGAGATATCGAAATGTCACCTAAGCGTTGGAAAAAGTTGGTGGAATGTGAAAGTCCAGAAAGAGAAAAGTTTCCGCAGGAGTGGAAAAGCAAAACTGCTTTACAAAGGCTTTGTATGATGAGAGCTTTAAGACCTGATAGAATGATTTATGCTATGATGTAAGTTAAGAAAAGGAAAAATATTTGAGCGAGGGTGGATTTACAAAAACTCTATATAGGTACGTACATATATAGGAAACATTTTTTGTAGGGCTTTTATAGAAGAAAAATTAGGCGCCAAATATGTTGAAAATAAAACTGTAGAATTTGAAAAGTCATATGAGGAAACCAGCCCTTCCACTCCTATATTTTTCATTTTATCTCCTGGAGTAAATCCATTAAAAGACGTTGAAAATTTAGGAGAAAAAATGGGATTCACAGCGGAGAAGCAAAATTTCCATAACGTTAGCTTGGGTAAGGATATGAAATAATCTGTAAGAATAATCAAAAAATTGTACAGCATTCACAGATTCAGGGGTCTTACCAAATTCAAAGTTATATAGTGGTTTCCCGAATTGGTTAATAATAAAATCTTTTGAAAATCACTAGTTTCATCTGTCATGTTTATATATCCACATTATTAAACATTTTTGCTAACTTCTTTTAGGTCAAGGCCAAGAAGTTATAGCTGAAAATGCAATGGAAGTAGCTGCTAAAAACGGACATTGGGTTGTCTTACAAAACATTCATCTGGTTAAAAAATGGCTGCCAGCTTTGGAAAAGAAGTTAGAACAATATGCCGAAGGATCCCATCCTAATTACAGAGTGTTCGTGAGCGCTGAGCCAGCTGCAAGTGCTAGTGCACATATCATACCGCAGGTACAAGCATTGAATATCAAAATAAAATGTTGACACATCTTATTTTCTTCTCAGGGCATTCTTGAATCTTCAATAAAAATCACCAACGAACCACCGACTGGCATGCAAGCTAACATTCACAAAGCCTTTTCAAACTTCAACCAAGAAACTCTTGAACAATGTAGCAAAGAAGCTGAATTCAAAGTGATTTTATTCTCTTTGTGTTACTTCCACGCTGTTGTGGCAGAGCGGCGAAAGTTTGGACCTCAAGGCTGGAACAAAATATATCCTTTCAACGTTGGAGATCTTACGATCAGCGTTTTTGTATTATATAATTATTTGGAAGCAAATTCAAAAGTTCCTTGGGAAGATTTGAGATATTTGTTTGGAGAAATTATGTATGGAGGACATATCACGGACGATTGGGATAGAAGACTGTGTATTACTTATTTAGAAGAGCTTATGCAACCAGATTTGGTAAGTAATATCCATTTTTTAGGTGCAAATTTGTCACCTACTACGCATACGTATACGTCCATATAGATTTTATTTTTCTATATTAGGTTGATGGTGAATTAATGCTAGCTCCAGGATTTGCTGCTCCTCCAAACACTGATTATGTAGGCTACCATACATATATAGATGATATGATGCCTTCAGAATCTCCTTACCTCTATGGCTTACATCCGAATGCGGAAATAGGATTTTTAACGACGACCGCAGAAAATCTCTTCAAAACAGTCTTTGAAATGCAGCCTAGAGATGGTGGTGCTACAGGAGGAGCAACTATAACTCGAGAAGATAAAGTATAAATAATAATTTTTTATCATTCTACAAACTATTTAAAGTATTTTTTTAAATTATTATAGGTGAAGCAGATGGTGGATGAGATGTTAGAAAAATTACCAGAAGACTTTAACATGCTGGAAATAATGGGAAAAGTTGAAGAACGAACTCCGTATGTAATTGTAGCGTTCCAGGAATGCGAACGTATGAATTATCTTACAGCAGAAATAAAAAGATCTTTAAGAGAGCTAGAATTAGGCATCAAAGGTGAACTTACAATTACTTCAGATATGGAAGATTTAGAAAATGCTTTGTTTCTTGATCAAGTTCCACCAGTATGGGCACTTAGAGCATATCCTTCTTTACTTGGTTTAAGTTCGTGGTTCGTGGATTTACTGTTAAGAATTCGAGAATTAGAAACTTGGTCTACAGATTTTGTAGTAAGTTTTTTTTCAAGTACCTACGCAAATTAAACCTGAAATGTACGATATCCTCAATGATACCCACTGCCCAATATCACTATTTGGTTTTGGTGAGAAATAATAATCAACATTATTTGTTTTATTCTGTAGCTTCCAGCTTCTGTCTGGCTAGGAGGATTTTTCAACCCACAATCGCTTCTTACGGCTATAATGCAAAGTACTGCTCGTAGAAATGAGTTACCTCTAGATAAAATGTGCCTCCAATGCGATGTTACGAAGAAACAAAAAGAAGAATTTACGTGAGTATAATTTATTTTATTACTTTCTTCTAAAGAGCGATTACGGCAACCTATCAAGAAAACTGTCCGGAGAAAACAAAATAGGTTACGGGTAACACAGTCTGGTGGAACAAAGGACCAAATGTACTAAGGGCTGAGATCTGCGGTCTTTTTAACAAGGCCAAAAGCACAAAAGCAACCAAGTCTGGTATACCTACAGGTATAAGCTCACGGAATACAACAATTCGAAATGCTCTTAAATCCACATTCTAGTGGCAAAGGATGAGACCACCACAAAAGTAGTAGGATCTATTAGGCAATCGAACGGCTCCTATACAGAAACCAAAGATAAATTTATTCTTCATGATAAACGTCCACTTTCTAGCCTCATCAATTGTGGCCCCCGTCGCAGCTTGGCCTATCATACGAGAACGAATGCCAAGTTAACATAATCACTAAAGTCACAAGACCAAATGACATTAGCTGGGTCATACACAAATTCCAACCATTTAAATCTCCAGGGATAGATGGTACATATCCCGTTCAATTACAAATGGGAATCGATCCAGACGCAAGTAAGATTTTCAAAGCCAGTTTGGCATGGGGATACTTACCGGAAGGGTAGAAATATGTTGAAGTCAGGTATGTTGAAGGTAGATACATCAACTGACCTAACACCTAAGTGATACAGGACAATAAGCGTATCCTCTTTTCTACTAAAAGCGTTATAAAGACTACTAGACAAGTACGTAGGAGACGAACTGTGGAAGGATAAATGCCTAAGCAATCGTCAGTATGCCCATTAACAAGGAAAATCTAGCTCTGGATGATCTAAACAGGCTTATTTCGAAGTCAATGCGATAGCGATGGCAAATTTCTTAGACATCTAGGGAGCATTTAACAATGTTATCAAGAATTCATTAGATAATGCAGAAGACCACACTGAAAGCTATCATTGCCCTCTGCAGATGCAGAAGAAAGTGTGGAAAAAACTGGGGTCTCAACTAAAATATGACTCAATTGCTATAGACAAGGGTCCAAAGAAAGACTACGGATCATTAGTGTGATGGACTAAGACACCGCAGTGTTGTGCTGTTGACTATCACACACATACTTGCTTGTCTGTGTATTACAAGCGCCATAAAGACCACTCCTACAATTGTGATGGAGGTCCTGCTGAATCTACTACACTACACATTTTTATACAAGACGAAGCCAAATCTGTAACGCAAAGTCAACAACATATATCCAAACGTACATTGCTACACAGACTTTAAGCGCACCAGGGCACGAGAGTCATAAGGGCAACGAAAGGTGGATGAAATGACCAGACAAGGCTCTTCAATATATTATTCATTGGACTGGAACCCTTCTGCGGCATCGCAAAATCGACAATAAACATGGTCACAAGAAAGTGAGGCTCACGGAAATCTCTTGAATGGTGGTAAATGTCAGGAGAGAGACGGGGGAAACAGTTCATTAGAGAAGGTACATTTGCTAAAATTTTCGGTAAACCTAATAAGCAAAGATAGCAAATCTGTCAAAGTAGTAGTAGGTATGCCACTATGACAGACAAAGCCATGTGCAGATTCTGTCATCTGGACAAGAAAACTGCAGAACACATTCTATGCCGGTGCGATTGTCTGGCAAATGTGCGGTTTTTTATACTAAGTGATGAGAAGTCACCGGCAAAAAACTACATGAAAGGTCTTGATGCTGATTGGCTACATAAAAAGAGTCGGGCTGGAGAATGTGATCTTAATTCAGAAGACCATAATAGATCTGAAAAAGGTCACCGTGGAATTGACCAATTAGCCTTCTCATCAAATCTAATTTAATCTTATCTTTAGATATGGCTCGGTTCGATCGTATGTTTTTCAAAGTGTTTTGCAGCTCCATATAATTAATAAATATGCGCTACTTTCTTTCTGTTGTAGGAGTGCTCCCAGAGATGGCGCTTATATTCACGGCCTTCATATGGAAGGTGCTAGATGGGACATTCAAACTGGAATCATAATAGACTCTCGTTTAAAAGAACTTTTCCCATCTATGCCGGTTATCAATGTAAGAGCAATAACTCAAGATAAACAAGATTTAAGAAATATGTACGAATGTCCGGTATACAAAACAAGAACTCGAGGACCTACCTACGTTTGGACTTTCAATCTTAAGATCAAAGATAAACCAGCAAAGTGGACATTGGCCGGTGTAGCATTGTTACTGCAAATTTAAGTTTCAACGGTTGTCCGATATATACACACATCACCAGCATGGAGATCTAATATCCATGATCACTAGTAACAGCTTTGAATTGTGTTATTTTAAATAACAGAAAAATGTAACAGTATCTTAGTTAGAGATCTAGTTTTTTATGTCAATGAAGAACATTTAAAAAATATAATGAAAATTGAAGTACACCCTGATACAAATTGTCTTAACTCACCGGAATAAAGAAAAAATTAGATTTACTGACTAGAAATAAATTTGAAAAATATCACATACTTCTTTGTGAGCCATGTTACGTTTTGCAATATACTAAAATTACTGATTTATTTTATGAATACAGTTAATACATAGATTGCTGCTATTCTACTTTCACTGTCTTTCACATAGAACACTCAACAACTTTATCTGTTGTCGGAACCACTTGATTAAAAAAAAATAGTAAATACATTCCAACTCTCAAACTATACTATATACTTGTTTTTTTTCAACATATTCCCTCTTTTCATATGAGAATGTTAATTATTCTCACAGTCATCACGGAATTATGCTAAAACCATATTCATAGTTCATGCAGCGTTAGTATTGATAACAAAAATGGCTACTCTTAGGAAGCGTTCTTGGACCAGACCTTCACCTTCTATATAGACCTGACATACCAGAATTTGCACAAGTAGCATTGGCAACCTTTTTTGATGATTCCTTCACAAACAGAAATAAATGACATGCAAGTTCCATAGGAAAATCATGCGAAATATCTCGGTATGAATCTGGATGCTAAATTAAAATGGAAATAAGAGAGATGTATCCTTGGAAGAAACTAATATATGTCTCCACGGAATAAAATCCTCATTTATAATCTGGTTATTAGCCCTGTATACGGTAAACTTAACGCTCTATGGTATGTAAGACAATCACAGAGATCTTGGAAACACAACTGTTGAAGATGAGATTGAAAGGTTTGCAAAGTAGCATGAGGAACAGCTTCAGCTTCACGACAACGCATCAGTAACTATTCAACTTCTGGATTGCCAACATCTTCTCCGAGGATTGAAGAGAACCAAACCACATATGTATGTATGTATACTGGGATGACATTCACTTAGACCTAAAAGATATATTGTGCCCCTTTCCTCCACCTCCTCAGAGACTAGTTCTAGTTCATTTAGACCTATTTCCGGAAGGAATTTCAAGATATTCGTAGACTTTAGTTTAGGTAAGTGTGCCTCTTCTATCCAGTAGTCTCCTAGTTGTTGTGACCTATGATTCTGTATTGCTACGCATTCCGCTAGTATATGAATGGAAGTTTCTTCTTCCATTCAGTCCCCCTCTTTGCTAGTTCATCTACTATTTCATTTCCTTCTATTCCAGTGTGTCCTGGAACCCAAAGTAAGTGTAACGTTAATTTCGTTCACTTTACTTTCCTCCAGTTAATTAATAATAAATTATCGTATGGGCGGCGAATAGCCAGTCCTTTCTAATGCCCAACACCGAGAAATGTTTCGAGACTGAATATATTTACTATCGACAAGAGTCGAAATCAACGTTTTAATACGGGCCGAACGAGTTTCGTCTGTGGTGAAAATTGCCACTTTTATTTGTTAGTCCCACTTCGACATCGTTCTTAACTCTTCTTCTATCAATTATTAATTAAATGTGAATTGAGAATTCACTATTGAAATTTAAATTCCTTTCCTGGTCAAAGCGTCTGAGCTTGACATGAACATGAGACGTAAGTCTATTATCTCTCATATGAGTGTGTATTTAAACAGTGGCAAAGAGGTTTCATTCTTTCTTTCCTGTGAACATGTGCTATTAAAGCCAAACGTATCTTATCTTTAAAAAGGTGCATTCATGTGACTGGTAAGTTATTTCGCTTAAATGTATGTTAACTATTCTTTCTTAGCAGTTTTCCACTTTCATATTTCTATTATGTAGCAATGTCGTTCTAGTGCCAGGAATATATATCGATATGATTTTGTTTTTTTTTGTTCTTTCATATTTCTTTTCATATTCTCTTTGAATATATTTGAAGATATTTCAAACCTTTTTAAAATATTTAATATATGTCTATATTTACCGGTATATTATTCGATTTTATTGATTTTTTATTTGCTTTCTTTGATTATTTTTGTTTTATTAAAATACAGGATGTATGAACCACGTTTTTAAATGATTTTCTTTAACATTGTAATACCAAATTCGTTATCAAATTCATTCTTGAGACATCCTGGATTTTTTAAAGTTGGGTATCCAGGATATCTTTACCTTTATCTGGAACCAGGACTCTATCTGGAACCATGACTGAATACACCACTCCAGGAAAGTAACATATATATTTCACCGAGATCGCTTCTTCAACATAGAACAACTCAATAAAAAAACTAGTAATTTTTTTTCCTGTTTAATTTTTTTTGTAAGTCAATATACAACTTGTAAATTTAATAACGTTGTTCATAGAGTTTATTTTCCCTTTCAATATTCCAGGATTTGTCGCTATAATGCTGATGTGAGTAACAAATAGACTAGTATTACTCAGGGTGGCGCCCACTTACCTTTCTTAACTTTCATAATTTTTAATTATTAATTTCAGTAACTCGATTAATAATTAACTCACTTCAGTACCTTAATTAAAATAAATTTCAAGTAGGATTACCCGGGAACCGGTAAGACTACTCTCTGAATTTTTACTAGTTTGGTCTCAGAATCTACACCTGAGGTGCTCTCTAAACTGAGTAGCCGTTGCATAAGGTGACGATATTGTTCTCGCTTAGTTTATTGAGTGTTCATAGGCATTCCCATACCTATTTATAACTATAATTACATAAGAAATCAGGGTTTTAATGGCAGCTGGACTATCTGACAATGATAATCATTTGCCTTCTATATCTTTTATCTATATTGAACCGGGAACACTTTCTTATTGCGTGAATTTCCGCTTGAAAAACACTTGGAGTTTTTCCCAAGCTCTCAGAGTGTTTGGTTCCTGACCCGTGCCCTCCTTTCATTGCTTTAGAGCCATCTGTATACCTACCACTTAATGGAATTCTAAAAAGCGAGGACTTGATTTTTTTAATGATTCCCTCTCTTCTTAGTCTGTATCTTGTTCTTTCTGCAACACTTTCCACCACCATAGGTACTGGCGTGAAGTAAAGAATTTATCCATTGGCAGGTTTGCATTGCTCATGTAATGTATGCAAGTTGGTCTTCGAATTCCGTAGAGGATTTTGCTTATCGTCATTTGGTTAGTCCTACTACTCCACGCAATGGCTCCATAAGGGATGATAACCAAACCACATAAGCGTGTGTAGTGTTTTGTAGAAAAACAGAGCCTAGTTTGCTGGTGCATATTGAACAATCGTCTGTTTCACTGACTAGAGAAACTAAGGAAGTTGATGAATGGTTTTAATAGTATAAGTAGCTAGTTTTAAAATCTATCAGCTTAAAATTATTGGTTGATGTTTAAGATCAGTTAAAGAATAAAGAATTTTTGATTTAGTTTATTATTAAATTGAATAATACACATTAGCAAGATGTCTATAGTGAAAGTAACATGGAAACTTAACAGGACTGTGATCTATCTAATCAACTATCGATCCTGATCCATAACAGAGGTTTCTTAAAAAATAATTTAAAATAAATGTGTGGCTGTTTTTTACTGGTCATCCTGTGTTAATTGATTTCGCGATGGTTTCAGCGTCAGCAATTCAGGATCGATTGAAATATCATTATCATCAGCGGCCATCAACGTTAAATTTTCTTCCATTCTATCATCCGTTTCTCCTCCAAGAAAAGTATTTTCTTCCATCATATTAGGTTGTATTGAATTGGTTATACGATCTACAGAGAAACACAAGAAAATGAAATATTCAGTTCTTTATAATTTTAAGCCATTATTTTATAACCACCTTATATATTTGTAGTGCCCCTCGTAAAATTGAGTAGGTCATTCACGAAATAGCTTAATTAACACTTTTAGAATATTGGATAGATATGTTTATCAACAATGATATAAAAGTGTTAGTAAGCATAATTATATAGTTTTGATTAGGACGACACATGACTAGACATTTTAGAAATATAATTATAACTTGAACTCTACTGAGGTAAGTTGTATCACCCCGTTATTACCGAACCTTTACATATTAATAATATTTTAATATAATAACTTTACAGGTAAAATCGTTTATTATATTTCTTAATAATTAACTTTCCTAATTTTGCGGTAAATAGTACTTGAGAGATAGTTTAGAAAAAAGCTTACCAGCAATCAACATAGTTTCATTGAGTTGGTTCTCCATAGAACAATTTTGTTCATTGTTTGTAGGTTGATGCATGTTATTAGGTAAGGCTAAGAAATTAGAAAATGATAAAGGCCATTCCAGTCCCAAAAATACATTTGAAGTGCTATTTGGTTCATTATTGGTGAAATTTAAAAGCGGACTATCCAAAGGGGTTGAACATGCTTGAAAAAAGAAAACAATTATTTCCAGTTTTGAGGCTTTCAATCTAGATTAGATTAGATTAGATTACAAGGGGGTCGATTGGCCTGGCTGGCTTTACCACTCTGCGACCTATAAGATCTTTTGTATATATACCCTACACCTACATTTAAGTACAAGATATCTAGGCTGCTGAGAAAGCCTAATATGCGTTTTGGAGCTGGGTTTATAACCTGATCAGGCTCTAAATAGACCTGTTCCAGGTATTTAAGGCGTTGTCGGATGATTACCCTGCAAATACAGATGATGTGTTTCTTCGTATCATCAGCATCATCGCATCATCAGACTGTTCTAGACTGATAAGTTTTGTACACTTCAGAGCCTTTAAAGCAGCCTGACTATCAGACGCAATAAATATTCTGGCTGAGTTGAGTCGTTTTTTGAGGCCCGCCCGAGCACAAATAGGTATCTAGTGCTAATATTTCCGCTTGGAATATTGTTGGAGTGTTTCCCAGTGCTGTTGATATCCTATTATTATGACCTGTAACCCCTATTTCTACTCCTTTATTTGTTTTTGACCCATAAGTATAGTAAGTGGGGCCCCTCCCGTAATTAGATCGATTTCGTTTTGTGTCAATTCACGCTCGTTGATCTGACTCAGATACCATACTATTTATCAATGTTGAAAAGGAATAAAATTGAATGAACCTTGCAAGAATCTCATTAAAAATAAGTATAAACAAATAGATCTTAATAGGGTAAAGTCGGGTAATTACGGACGCCTAAGGATGAACGATCTTCAATTTTTAATTAATATAGTGAATATGCTGAAGATGGGTTTAAATAAGAGACAAAGGTTCAAACAACTAAATTTTAATGATAAAGCGACAAAAAAAATGAATAATTAAAAATGAGGTTCAAAAAAGCAAAATATACGTGTGTCCGGTATTTTCTCGCTCGTAGCGGGTAATTGCGGCTGGTGGCCGCAGTTTACCTCTTCCGTAATTTATATGCAAAAATCACAAATAAACCGCTTCCTCGAGGAGTCGGTGCAAAGTTTATGGGCCCAACGATCGCACAAGTCACATTTTAGCCACACTTCATTGTTTTTCCCGAACTCCCCACATACCAAGCAAATATCTTCATCAACTTTATCCTGAATATCATCAGAAGACAAGTTTTCTTGTTCATCGTTTTCTTGTTCATCATTTTCTTCCGAGTAATTAATTGTGTTTTTTGTATTTCTGCTAGACTTTGCTCTGGGACTTGTTAAATTTTCTTTACATTTGCAATCTTTTTTTTTATAATTTTTTCTCTCATCTTTTCGCTTTTGTTTTTCTTCTAATACGTCTTTCTGGGGCGTGGACGTGAAAATTATTGAGTGTTGTTTTCTTGAATTTTTCTTTTTTTGTATTTACCTTCGAGGGTCCAGGCAAGGGAAATCGTCGATGTTTCTTCTTCCTTGCCCTCATCTTTTTTATCTTGGGTGTCTTCTTTATTTTGTATTTCCTTTTCATTTACTATATTTTCAGGAGTTTTTTCTAGTTGGATTTGGATGCCATTTTTTGGAGTTGTTTCATTTATTTCCTCATCCATCGGGTTAGCATTTTCTTCTTCAATATCATTTGCAGTATTGACTATTAGAGTATCGGACGGTAAAAAGTCTTCATCTGTAAATGCATCTTCGTTTTGAGGATAAAGTCCAGTTGTCTTAAACCCTTTAATAGCTTTTTCTGGATTAACCACTCTCATAAATGCATTGTAAAATAGTTCTGCAAGTCGGTATGATGTTATACATTCACCTGGATGACCTTTCAAGAATTTGTGACATTCTGCATAGTATGCTACTTTTAAGGGGTGGAAAAAAGCAACATCCAGTGGTTGAACCTTATCGGTTCCATGTGGAGGAAGAGTAAGTACAATGATGCCATTCTGTTTACAAAAATTATATGCCTTTAATGTGCAGTGGGTTGTGTGGTTGTCCATAACTAGCAAAATCGGATCTTCTATACTGCACTTAGTGAAATTTTTAAAATGTTGGAGCCACTCTACAAACAAGTCCTCATTAATCCATCCATTTTCTGAACAGCGGTATACAGCTGATGGAGGACCATTTCGTTTCAGTTCATCAGTCATCCGCTTTCGTTTATAAATAAACATCAGTGGTAAATAACTCCCAACGGCACTAAATGAACAAACAACTGTGGTGGTATTGCCCTTCTCTCCACTAGTGACAAATCCAACTCCTCCAACTCCAACTTATATTTTTCCTTTACAATAGTGAGATTGGACCAGAGTATAGCCATCTTTTCACGATTAAAGGCCAGTTACTCTTTGCAAGCTTCTACCTTCTGGCTTTCTAAGGCTCAATTTTTTCCGTTTCATAAAACCCTGAGCCCAATCTTTGCCAGCTTCTTTTTTAATATCTGAAAATGGAGTTGAAATATTGTTCTTTTTGGCATATTCATAGGCACATTTTTTAACTTCACGTAAAGATTTCCATAGTATAATTATGCTAATTTTTTAATGTGATCTGCTAATTTTTGTTCTTCTTCTCCTGAAAAACCTGCTTTAGGTCCCATAGAAGGAGGAAGCGGATGACGGCCATGGAATCTATCAAATAATGTACTTCTTGGAATAGAGAACCTTTTAGCTACTCTTCTTATTGAAGAACCTTCTCGAATTTCATTTAAAGCTCTTTCCAAATTTTCTACGGAATACGATATTTTGTTAGAAATCCGCTTGTATTTTCCCATCTGAAAAAAAATATGCAAAATGAATTTTAAATCGAATACAAAATTGTGTACCTAATTATCTCAGTAGGTATTGTGCCTTTAATTAAATATAATTATAAATATATAAAATAAAAAAATAGCATCAGTCATTATCCGAAAGTAGGTGGCCGCAATTAGCTGAAATGCATGTAGAGAAATAGTAATCTAATACACTAGGTACTTAACTTATTATATTTGGCTTTTTTATATCATTTTCTCATTAAAAATGCATGAATACCCTATACCTAACTATTTAAAACGTTAAAAAACTATTATAATAGTATTTTATGCAACGATCATGTAATGATAGCCATTAAGACACGAGCATGTTGTAGGATACGAAACGAGCCGCAGGCGAGTTTCGTATATAATATGCGAGTGTATTAATGGCCATTACATGAAAGTTGCATACAATATTTTTTCTACTCCGATTAATAAGAATTATTTAATTAATAATTATCATATATAGTTACTTTTGAAAATCAAAATTATTTGACAGCTGTCAAATTAAGTGTCACCTAATATAATTAATTTTAGAAATGTCAACCAGGTATCCATGGCTATATTAAATATTGTGCGAATGTCGCATTCCTATTGGCTTAAAAATCTGTATCATAATGAAAATTTGTATCATAATGAATATCATTATGATACAGATTTTAGTCTTTTAGTAAGTATATTATAAAACAGGAGTAGAAAAAATATGTTACTTACCTTTGAAAACGCTGAATTGATAGATCAGTTGGATACAAAAATAAATTTTCGACGAAAAACCGTTTATATCACTACTTTCCTCACCAAAGTTCAGTGAGCGACTATAGAAGCCAACCTTGTGGGTATGACGTTGCATATCACGCGCAAAAAGAATAAAAAGGACAATAGAGAGTGTCCGGCACTACCCGAGGGGCCGCAATTTCCCGGCTTTACCCTAGATATTATCGGTAGTCAACTTCTTTTTTATTATCTTGTATAAATTCCTGGTAATCAATTAAGTTCAATAATAGCTGAAGTGTTATTTTGAACTTATGCTGCCTGAGCCATTGGTCACCTTGGTCATAGTAGTACTACTTAATGCTATTTTTATTTTTGGTGATACTTGACCTTGAATCCGATATGGTTGTAATCGTGGACAATTAAACAAATCGCTCAATTGAAACAACAGTGACACAACTCAAAAGGTATAGTTTTCCAGGAAACCCATTTTGAAGTGTTTATTCGCTTTTTTATTACCTAAAATGTGAATAAACAACCTTTTCGTCCAAATTTTGGAATAAATAGAAAGTTCTCTCAATATTACAAGTTCATTATTAAATCAAATTTTGATTTTAGGAGGCTCTTTTTTAGGCCATACACCCACTTGTTTCATTATTACTCATAAATTTTTTTTTAAATAATCATTTATGGTGTTATAACTCAAAATGTGTTACTGTTCTCTCTAAATAATTATTCGATAAATTCTTACCGACAAGATACTTTTTGTATTGTGACACTATTTTAAAAAAAAACTTAACCTTCCCCCTTTGACAGGGGTAAAATAATAGTAACACTTATGCAACCTTCTGATCATTTACTAAAGTACAGATGTATTGCTGTTCAACAATATTCTTTAATATATTTTAAACCTTATCGACTAAATACCACAAAACGAAGATATTTTGAGTTCTGTCACTATTGTTTCGAATGAGCGAAATGATCTGCGATTATATAAATTCCACTTGGTCCACCTCTTGGCCGTTTTTCACCCACTTACAGATACAAGTTATATTGGTATGTCCAATTTTTATTCGACAAAGAGTGACTTGTTCTCGTCCTGTTAATTTAATCAGGTATTTTCACTTTTTACTTGTTGATTCAATTTTCTTCGATTGTCCATTGTAATCATTCCATTTGTTTTGCCAAATATAGTATTTTTCTTTGATTGCGTTTTTATTGTATATCCACAGGACTTGTGGAACCCACATAACCGTAGCTTGTTTGTTATTCTGCTCTTCACCATCGAATAGTTATTTATCTACGTTACCTTAATCTGTAGATATTTGCCAGTTCAAGTTCCAGATAAAACTTTATTTGAGGGATTAGTCATACGTTTCTATATATCTAAAAATTTATTTTTTTACAGTCGCGCGTGAAATGACTAATTACTATATTCAAATGAAATCGTAAAGTCGACAAATGCCGAGGATTGTTACTTTACGCTCTAGCGCAAAAAAGGAATCTTTTTCGCTCGCTTATTTAATCAAACCAGCCCTCCGAATTAACTCAATTGGTGAATAATTAACAATTTATCAGATTAAAAATTAAATAAAATTATATGAAAATTGTCAAAAATTTTGAAATATGGTCAAAAATGGTCAAAAATTGTCAAAAATTGTCAAAAATTGTCAAAAATTGTCAAAAACTGTTAAAAATGGACAAGTTTTGTCAAAAACTGTCAAAAATGGTCGATAATTGTCAAAAACTTTTAAAAAATTTTGAAAAATGGTCAAATACTTTCAAAAGTGGTCAATTGTCAAAAATTTCAAATTTTTTTGAAAAATGGTCAAAATTTTTCAAAAATGGTGAATAATTGTCAAAAACTATCAAAAATGGTCAAAAATGGTCAAAAATTGTCAAAAACTGTCAAAAATGGACAATTATTGTCAAAAACTATCAAAAATGGACAATTATTATCAAAATTGGTCAATAATTGTAAAAATTTGTTAAAATTTTTGAAAATGGTCGATAATTGTCAAAAACTATCAAAAATGGTCAATAATTTTGAAAAATAGTCAAAAATTTTGAAAAAGTTGTCAAAATTTTTGAAAAATTGTCAAAAATGGTCGATAATTGTCAAAAACTTTTAAAAACTTTTGAAAATGGTCAAATATTTTCAAAAGTGGTCAATTGTCAGAAATTTCAAAATTTTTTGAAAAATGGTCAAAATTTTTCAAAAATGGTCAATAATTGTCAAAAACTATCAAAAATGGTCAAAAATTGTCAAAAACTGTCAAAAATGGACAATTATTATCAAAATTGGTCAATAATTGTCAAAAATTGTTAAAATTTTCAAAAATGGTCGATAATTGTCAAAAACTATCAAAAATGGTCAATAATTTTGAAAAATTGTCAAAAATGGCCAATTATTGTCAAAAACTATCAAAAATGGACAATTATTGTTAAAAATTGTCAAAATTTTGAAAAATAGTTGATAATTGTCAAAAATTGTTAGTTTTTGAAATATGGTCAATAATTGTCATTAATGGTCAAAAATAAGGAAAAATGGTCCATAATTGTCAACAATTGTCAATAATTATAAAAAATGGTAAATCATTTTGAGGAATGGTCTAAAATTTTGAAAAATTGTCAAAAATGGTCGAAAACTATCAAAAATGGTTGGAAATTGTCAATTATTTTTAAAAACTGTCAAAAATGGACAATTATTGTCAAAATTCGTCAATAATTGTCAGACATTTTTAAAATTTTGAAAAATGGTCAAAAATTATGAAAAAATTGTTAAAATTTTGAAATATGGTCAAAAATGGTCAATAATTGTCAAAAATGGTCAAAAATTTGGAAAAATGGTCCATAATTGTAAACAATTGTCAATAATTATCAAAAATAGTCAATAATTTTGGAAAATGGTCTAAAATTTTGAAAAATTGTCAAAAATGGTCAAAAACTATCAAAAATGGTTGAAAATTGTCAATTATTTTCAAAAACTGTCAAAAATGGACAATTATTGTCAAAATTGTCAAAAATTGTTAAAATTTTGAAAAATGGTCGATAATGGGCAAAAACTTTTTTGAAATTATTGTTAAAATTTTTGAAAAATTGTCAAAAATAATCAGAAATTTGGAAAAATGATCACTAATTTGAAAAACAGTCAAAATGGTCAATAATTGTCAAAAATGGTCAATAATTGTTAAAATTTTGAGAAATGGTCAATAATCGTCAAAAGTTGTCAAAATTTTGAAAAATAGTCAATAAATAATACGAGCCGTTTCCGAAAATCGATTTAAACATGTAATTTATAAAATCGATTTACTAAAAATCGATTAATATTACTATAAAATCGATAACTGAAAATCGATTATAAGATAATAATAATCGATTATTTTTTAACATCCCTAGTCAGTAGATCTTTTTAAGTTTAATCATGATGAATACCGATAATGATGATTATTCTAGCACTCCTATTATAACCTAAGATAATATAAAAAACTGTTTTAATTATTAAAAGGGCGACTGTAGAAAAATTATGTGTGTTTTTTGAGCGTTAAGTAAAATTGCCGCTTTCGAAATATCGCCGCGCTCCGCTCCGCGTCGCGCGGCAACATTCTTTCTCAAGCGGCAATCTCTTACTTTACGCTCTAAATACACAAATAACTATTTTCAACTGTGTTGGTGTTTTTGGATAACATAATAGTTGTAAGATTTAACAATGGAAGAAATTTTTGAAAATTTCGATTTGATTGAACGAGAATATTACACAGAAGATTACAAGGCCTGATCATTTCAATAGAATCCTTCCAAGCCAAAGCATCCGTTTTTTTTATTCTCAATAATATCTTTAAATCTTAAAGCTATTTGTAATAACAGTATAATTTCAGCTTGCCTGAAATTAGGAGCCCTCGATCGTTTTTGTTTATCCATATCATATAATTATTTGAAAGACACTCTCTGAAGACACAGACGAAACTATACAAACTTAACCAATGAACCATATGATCTGTCATAAATCAACTCAATGACGTTAGAAATTCAAAATTCTAGGTCCGTTCTTGGCTACAAAAACTGTTATCTGTCAAATAGTAATCTACCAGATAATATGACGTGAAAAGACGCGTTCGATGGATAAATAATTATTCGATGGATAGGGCTTATTTATTCGTAGATAAAAAGACCGGGCCTGATGAGCTAGTTCAAAAATCCTAATAACTCATACATTTGTCGATCTTTCAATGCATCGATAGCACTTCCTTGCCATAAAAGAGCGTACAATGGTTCACTCCATTAATAACTAGTGCAGCTCTTATTACATTTGGAGTGATTGAACAATATGTGTATATTGTGTATGTATATTTGGTGAACTGCTAATGGAACAGAGAGCGATATGCTGCTGCTGCTGTATTATTCTTTTTCCAATTAGTTTAATATAATACTACTTTAAAAAAAATATATGTGCAATTAACAATTTTACCTACCTTGTAAATTTATAGGAATTCCAATATTAGAGCTTTGTATATTTGAATCTTTATTCAGACTTTTTTCTTGTTTTCTCCATTTGGCCCGTCTATTTTGGAACCATACTTGTACTCTTGCTTCAGTTAAATCGATTCTTAAAGCTAATTCTTCACGGAAAAACACATCTGGATAGTGAGTTTTATGAAAAGCTCTTTCCAGTTCTTCCAATTGATAATTTGTAAATGTAGTCCTGTAAAATAAAGTTTTACATTGTTTATATTATAATTAGGAAGAGAAAATATGAATATTGTCCCTTGCTCTTCTGATGGTTGACCGATAATAAGCAAGTGATGGACCAAAAACTTTGATGGTAACTAGAATGTTTTGGAGGGGAGCTACCGTTTTGTACCGAAGATTATGTTTCGGTTAAGCGCTATAGTTATTTTGACACAATGCTATTTTTAGTTAAATTTTTTAATATACAATGTCTCAACCTGGTAATTATTTTCGTATATAACATTTTGTAGCATAGTGGTTGTTACGTTTTGCATTTCCTGCCTGATTCGGGCTTTCAGGTCACGGATATTATCAGGTCTGTTAGTAGGTATAGACTTTAGATTTTGAATCACCCCATAAAAAGAAGTCTATTGGGGTAAGAACGGGCGATCTGTTCCCTTTCTTCCGATCAAACATTAAAACAATTTTCCACTTTTAGTTAAAGGTATTCCAACAAAACAGTTTTTCTCATACAATATGATAAATTAAATTAACAACACGGAATTGTATTTGAGTATTTAGACTTTTTCTGTGTTACAAAAATTTTAGCAGCTTGAAACTACAGTATTATACAGTGTTGCTGAAAAGTCTCGCTCCAGGGGATTATATTTGAAACGGATAAAGGGAAAGTTATGAAATTCTAGGACGACGATTGAGGCGTTGTTCTGCATATTTTAGAGAATCTAGAGCCAATATCAAATGTTTTTGACGTCAGCGCTTAGCGTACTGCCGCCATCTTGAATTTTTTGGAATGGCAACCTAGGTCGAGTGACGACGTTTCACAAAGAAGCTTATTTTTTTCTTTTCCCAAAAATAATAGCAATATATCTCTTATACAATACAAAATGTCTTATGAAATATAGGTATATTTTTCTAAATTGAATTGTACTGTACTAATGATATGACCTTGTAGATTTTTAAAATTAAAAAAACAATAGTAGGCATTAAAAACGTCAACCACATCATTGTTTATGTACAAATTGTCAAAACTGCTACTAATTTCAAATTAGCACGAAGTTTAAAAGTAAATTAAGAATAATGGCACATTTATCGGAAAAAACAAATCGAAATCTTAATGTTAGTTGGATATGGTGATCGCAAATATTCCCATTACAAAGCAGTTCATCTTTTTAAAGATTTAAATCCTATGAATGCCCCTCTATAAGTAGATCTACAGTGACGAGCTTAATAAACAAATTTAATGAAACTGGCAGTGTAAAGGAGGTCTGGAAGACCGAAAAATGCAACTTATGAAGATAAAGCTTTAGATGTTCCAGAAAACCATAAAACATCTACAAGTGTATTGGCAAGAAATCATGGCATTCGTAGACAGTCTATACAAACTATTCTGCATAAAAATAACTTATTCGTATAAGTTCATAATCTCCAAGGTTTGGCTGAGGATGATTTTGATAGACGATTACAATTTTGTGAGAAAGTCACATAGAAAATTAGGATGCAAAACAATTTCTTAAATATTTTGGTATTGAGTAATGAAGCCACATTTTGCTGGAACGGTTCTGTTAACAGACATAATTGCCAGTACTGGTCAAATTGCCTGAGGAGGTTTGAGGAGGTTTGTACACAGCGTCCACAAAAAGTTAATGAGTGGGCGCGTTTGGTGAAAAAGCATTTGATCGGTCCTTTTTTTATTAAGGTACGCTTACCGGTGCCAAATATCTTGATTTACTTCAAAATTAAGTTATACCTGTAACAAATCGATTATTTCATAATATGAACGTATACTTTCAACAAGATGGCACACCTCCACATTATCAAAGACAAGGCAATATTTAAATATAATTTTCCCTCAAGAGATGGACTGGTCGAAGGGGTGCAATTGAGTGGCCGGCAAGATCCCCCGACTTGACACCACTTGATTTTTTTCCTGGAGCTACCTTTATATTAACAAACCAACTAACTTGAACGATTTAAAGGATCGCATACATCTCAAAATGCAGGGAATTACTCCACAAATGATCAACGATTATATTCGTAGCATCGAAGAGAGATTGTATCATTGTCAGCAACTAAATGTGATGAAGTATTTGCAACTTAAATGAATGTTTATTTGATAAATTTCTGTAACATTCAGTTTTGTTTAAAATTGCAATTTTAATATTTTTGGAAAAAGAAAAAAAATAAGGTTCTTTGTGATACGTCACTCGACCTAAGTTGTGATTTCAAAAAATTAAATATGGTGGCCGTAGGCTAAACGCTGACATCAGAAACATTTGACATGTGCTCTAAAATATGCAGAATAAAGTCTCATTCATCGTCCTAGAATTTCATAACTTTTCCTTTATCCGTTCCAAAGATAATAGTGCGAGACTTTTCAGCAACACTGTATAAAAAAACTTGGCGCATTGAAAATGAGAATCATACGTTTGATTCTTTTATCTTCAAATTCCTAGCTCATTTCCTCATACAAGCTTATCTACTCTATATTATCTCCTAAATATACAGTGTAGTCAACATGCTATGAAATTTTATGAAATAACCGTACCTGTATCTTCTTTGTTTCCGCTTAGAACAAGAAATACCGGAATTTCCTGGATCATCTTCATTTGAATTGTAATTTTGAAGAGATTCAGCATAATCTGAAAATGTATAAGGATTTTAAACAAACAAGCACTGTGGCGTAGCAGATAGAGTAGTTTGCTGCGAATCACCGTGGTCTCAGAAATATTTGGAGACCCGTATTAGTGATATCAAGTTCACTACTCAAAACAGTTTATTTCATTCAAAAAATATTTTTATCCTTTGAAAATTTACACTTCCTGTACTTTTGTCGTAATAATTTCACAATACCCACACTTTTTTCTGTAGATGATTATATATACATAGCAAGAAAGTCTGGCAACAAGGTAATTACGAACGGGACTGCATCCTGTGTTTTCAAAATTATCTATCAAAATAAAATTATATGACCTCGCATTCACAACCATGTACAACCGCCATATTGAACATAGGTCGAGCGGTATATAGCAGCTACGCTTATTTCTTCCTCTTTTCCAAAAACTGGATGAGTTCCACATTACCAAAACATTTTAAAGAACATTGGCAATCAAAATAGTTCCTGTATATTCTGACCAAAGGCCACTGTTAACAAACATAATTGTTGGTACTGACTGACATCCAAACACAATAACCACAATAAGTGAATGTGTGGTCTGGCTCCTAAGACAAATTGTATTGCTAAAAAACAGGTTTCCAGCACTTCGAACACTTGTTATAAGAAAACTGTTAATTATTTGTTATTAGTCTAGTTAGTGTTTTTGTAATTTAATGATGTGTTCAAAAATTACGTTTTTGACAGTTGCTTCTCGTATTTTCCTAGTAATGTGGAGCTTTTATAGACCAGTAGCCAATATAGGCTTCATTATTTTGGATGGATGCCGTTTTTCACCATCGAGTTTCATGTGAAAAACAAGTAGAATAAGGCTATTCCCCAAGGCTCAAACTGGATAATCGACGCTACAGTGGGCATTGAAAATCTTAGAATTTCCACGAAACTAGAACAATTAACTTATGGATGCATTCCTTTGGTACTACTTTATCATCAAAAACAACATGGCATACAAATACAATTGATACTAAAAAAACTTATGTATGCCGAAGAGAGTTTATATTTTGATATCTTGGTAAATGTTAAAAATAATAGAGGCATATATTTTGCGGCGATACTTCATTTGTTAATAATTTTCCAAATATGTTGTAGAAGTTATAATAGAGCGTTTTCAAGTGACGTCATCCCGCGACATGTTGTCTGCTGATCGCGGACAACCTTGAGAAAGATGGATGGAAATAGCATTTTTTACTGATTTAAATTTAAATCGAGAACAAAAGTTAATTGGTTTTGGTAAATTCGTTTACTAGTGTGTATTACTTGAATACTATTATAATTTGAAAGTGTGAAAAAGCAATTGTTATGAGTTTTTATCGTGTTGTATTATTCGATTTGAGGTTATATTAGAATTTCGTGTGAAGGTTGCACCGTGACAGAAATTTGTCACGATGACGTACCTTCTTGGAAAAGGTCAATTAAGAACAATTAACTTATGGAGTGAATCCAAAGCCCTATCGATACCTGAGCCAGGTCTACCTAACGTAAAAATGTGGTTAAGAGGTAAAAGTCCATGGAGTTTTCAAAATGAAACTGAAACCTGTATAGAGACAAATTCGAAAAGATATGTTGGTCCAACGACAGATCATTTTGATGATACAAACTCTCAGTTTCACTTTGAAAAAGACATTCCAACTCAACATATAGGGCCAGTGTCTATTCCTCAAATTTCACAATTATCAGTAAGACAATCTTTACCTAGAGATTTACCAGATTTCGACGGCAATCCTATCAACCAGAGACAACCCTGAGACGCACAAGTGCATAGGAAAATTAGTTCGGTGAGAACATGAGAAGACTCCTTTGTCTGATACATTGGAACTGCATAAATATGTCTTAGTTTAAAAGCTCGCAAGGTGTAGGCAGGTGGCAGTAGCAGCGCTCCAATTCCATCTGACATTTGCTGTGTTACCTGTCGCCATATTTGGTTTATCTTTGTGTTGCTCTGTATCTGAGTTTTATTTTTCTCGTTATTTGTTACTTATTGTTTTGCTAGAGTTATTTGGTTTTATTAGAATTCCGACCAGTTTGAAGTGCTTAGAAGTTAAGATGTCACAAAAACTTTGTTGCTGTGTGGAAATAGTGAAGAAGAGGTTGAGAAAATGCATTATTTTCCATCCAAAGTAAGAATATTTTCGGTCTTTTTAAAGTAAAAAATAATAGTTCTAATGCATTTATAGGTCAAAAATGTGACAAGAAGCGGTGGGAATGAAGTACAAGATAGTTACCTGAATTTGAGTACACCCAGCAATACACTTGGAAACAATCATCAACAAGTGCTGGTAAATGAAACTTTGGAGAACAGTAAAAATGAAGAGCATCTCTTAGCATCTTGCATTGAAGGTATGTTAACAGACTAATTTTATTTCTGATAACCTACCAATAAAAAATCATGAAAGAAAACTTTTGTATTTGTATTGTCAATAACCATTAATTGCATTCAAACTAATATTAACAACATAATTTGTAAGTAGAAGGTTGTCAATTTCTCAAATGTGGTAGAAATTATTTCAAAAAAGAAAAACTAAGTCAGTAATGAAACTGATTCCTCTCCTAATCTTTATTCTTTCTGCTTTTATTCCAATTTCAACAAAACTTTTTTAAGTTTTCTGTATTTGGTTTTATCGCCAATGAACCTTCGGGTTCCAAATATCATTAATTGGCACCATAATTTGTAAGTATGTTTTTTAAATTCTATTATATTAACACCCTTACAGGTCTGATGAAAGTTAAGTTCACCGAAATTAGTTGCCCTAATAATTTAACAATACATTCATGTAGTATTGACTTGCAGTTTTCTTCTTTGAAACCATAATTTGTACTTATTTTTGCAGTGTAATAATTTTTTGTGCTTTGCATGGCAGGGGAAGCAGTAATGCCTGTCACAGAAACAGTTGCAAGTTGTTCAGGGTTGCAAAGGAGCCAATATACCCCTGATCCAATTAAGCGCACTGTTTTTCGCAACATCAAAGACCTTTCTAAAGTGGGGACATGACACAGGAAGAAGCACCTAATACGGTTTATGGAAAGTAAGGAATGGTCACAAAGTTCAGAACATCTAAACTACCTGTCTGAACCACTTGTTGTAGCAGTTGGCTATTCTGTTACAATGTTGGAAAGAATACTAGACCAGCATTGTAATGAAAACCATCTAACAAATATAGTCTTGCAATATATTCGTGAAAATGTATCTTTTTCTTGGCTGACATGCTCCAACCATGAAGATGCTGTCACCAGGGAAATAATTTTGGCTGTGTGTCGAATAGGAATTCCTTGGTGTGTAAGAGAAAAAACCGAAAAGTCGTACAGGCTCGCAAAGGAGCACGTGCATCCAAGAGAAAGATAAATACGCTTAGCCACTGCTGAACAAGTTGTAAATAATTTAATTTTATGTGTAATATATTGTGAATAAAATACGTTTCTTAATTGCGAACTAAAAATTTGCATGCACTTGGGCGTCTCAGGGTTGTCTCTGTATCAACTGGCCGAATTTCATCCAACAATACAGAAACTCTAATGCCATTTGTAGCTTTAGTAATGAAGAAATAAGTGTTTAATAAGAAATGCAAAAAAGACAATCCAATCTTTGCTAATAATGCAGCAAAACGTTGAAAAAGTGAAAACGCTTTTGCAATCCAGATTTGGCAGACCAGAGCATATAATTTCTAAATTAAAACAATCCAGCTACCTGAAAATGAATCAAGTGGACCAATTGATAGAATTTGCAGACGAAATAAATAATTTTATTGCGACGGTACAATCTCTAGGGAAAATAGATAATTTACAAAATCCAATGTTGTTGCACGACCTAGTTAATAAACTTCCAATGTCTTATAAACTTCAATGGACGGAGCATGTTGTTAGAATACAACCCAAATATGAACTTTTAGAGTTCGCAAATTGGCTCTAATATTTTGTGTCAAGTTCAGACGCCAAAATCGACTGACAGTAACATATGACAATCAACCTAAACGCAAACATCACTTTAAAAATGCTAAAATGCATCTTGCTCTAAATGTATCTCTTTGTCAGTGGACGATAAATGGTCATTTGTCACAACAAATTAAATTTGTTTTTCTTGTCTAACGCCATTCCACAATGTTCGACAATGTCGTAAGAAACGGGCTTGCGATATTGATAGCTGTTCTAAGCAACACCATAGATTACTTCATAAAAACAAAAATTTAGCTGACACTGTAGCTGCAAGTACATCGGCAGCGTCTACTACTGCGGTAGCAATCCATACAAATGACTCTGCAACCAACTGTCATATTTCTGATAATCAATGTGTGTTTTTTTTTAATTTTGCCAGTTATTTAATAAAACGGTTATAGGGAAATTGAAACCTTCGCTCTCTTGGACGATGCATCAACAGTTACTTTACTAGACAAAAAAGTTAGTGAGTATTTACAGCTGTCGGGTCCGAGTCAAGAGTTATCGATCCAATGGACATATAACTCAACAAGATAACGATTCGCAAGTCGTAAGTCTTACTATCCAGAGCGCGAACAGAGGGCAAAGTTTTCAATTAAGACATATTCGTACCATGAATCTATCATTACCATCCCAAACGGTGGACGTAGATTCTTTACGACACAAATATCCGTACATTAACGAGAACATTCTGTCATTATAAAATGCTCAGCCACAGCTAAGCATCGGTCAAGATAATTGGCCTTTACTGGTCAATCGAAAAATTATTACTGGTCCATGGAATGGTCCAGCTTTAAGTAAAACTCTTGTAGGATGGGTTATACTTGGCAATGTGTCTGCATATCAGACTAGTCAACAGTATATCTGCTATATTCGAGATAATTTCAGTAATGCAGATATCCTACGTGAACTTAAAGACGACTTGGACCACCTACATGGCCTAGTGAAAGACTATTGGAAGGTAGATGAAGTACCAGGAGGAAAAAATAAGTCAATATCACCTGAAGACAGGCGGGCTGATACTATTTTGCGAGAGACATTGAAAAAGGTTGATGGCAGGTACGTTATGGGATTATTTTGGGAAAATGTTTTACCAGAAAGTGAAAATAATGCGTTTAAAAGACTGCAGTATACAGAGAGAAAAATGGACAAGAATGGGTAGTATGGGAAAATTTATTGCAAAAATTTTTCAGATTTGGAGAAAAAAGGATACATCCGAAAACTTACGCCAAAGGAAGAAGAAACCCACGATTGTCGTACGTGGTATTTTCCTCACCTTGGTACGGTGAACCCTAATAAGCCCAAAAAGCTAAGGATAGTTTTTGATGCGGCTGCAAAAAGTAATGGAATGAGTCTAAATGATAACCTTATCAGTGGTCCTGACTTATATAACTCATTGTTTACTATTTTACTTAATTTTCGAATAAAGCGATATGCCTTCACAGCCGATATACGAGAAATGTTTTTACAAGTAAGAGTGCGACTAGAAGATTGTTGTCGCAGAACGTATATTATGGAGAGGTATGGATCGCAAAAGAGATCCGGACGTCTATGAAATGGGTGTTGTGTGTTTTGGGGGCAAGTGTAGTCCATGCTTAGCACAAGAGGCAAAAAACCGGGATGCACTGGAATTTCAGGCAGAGTATCCGGAAGCTGTCAACGACATACTGGAGTCACACTATATGAATGATTATCTAGGAGGAGCAGATATTGATAAAAAATATAATACACATCCATCAGCAAGGAGGATTTGTCATATGCAACTGGACATCAAATTCGGAAAAAATACTTCAAAGTATTGACCCTCAACTGGTGGCTGATAATTTTAAAACACTAAAAACTAACGAAACCCCATATTCAGAAAAATTTTTAGGTATTTTTTGGAATCCTTCGAAAGAATTTGAATGTAAAACAAAGTTTTATAAAATTGATAAAGATATTTTAACGTCAATGAGACGACCTACTAAACGCGAAATCTTAAAGATTATTATATTCGTTTTTGACCCTTTAGGATTCGTAGCACACATTTTAATTCACGGTAAAGTATTGCTTCAGGATATTTGGAGAATTGGTATTGCCTGGGACGAGGAAATTACTGACTCTTTATATGACAAATGGAAAGTTTGGCTTAAATATTTACAAAAGATCTATGACTTTCAGATACCTTACAATATTTCACCTTAAACCGTGCTAATAGTCAAATTCAACTTCATACTTTTTGTGACTCTTCGGAGAAATGTTATGACGGAGTAGCGTACCTTCGAGTCCAAGAGGGTGATACAGTTCAAATGAGTTTTGTTTGTGCCAAAACTCGCGTAGCTCCAGTAAAAACTATGTCGATACCACGCCTTGAACTCCAGGCAGCGCTGATGACTGCTCGACTAAGCAGTATTTTAAAAAATGATTTACGACTAAATTTACGACAGATATTTCACTGGACTGATTCAAAAACTGTTCTCTACTGGATTCGTTCCGAGGCACGCCGATTTAAGGTTTTCGTGTCTCAGAGAATAGACGAGATCCAAGAACTTACCAATGTTTATAACTGGAGATATTTTTCTTCCCAAGTGAATGCTGCAGATGAAGCAACCAAAAGAATCAGTTCTTTTGATGACTCTAAATGGTGAAAAGGTCCTGAGTTTCTCCTACACCCTCAGGAAGATTGGCAATCAGAATACAACCAAATGGAGCCATCAGGAGACCTGGAAATAAGAGCGACTGAAACGATATTAGTTATATCAGATCACTCCTCACTAAGAAAAACACTACCAGATCCCTCTCGATTTTCTAAATGGTGGCGTTTGGTAAGAAGATTTATTAGATCATTGCGCGAAAAAATAAAAATTACAGGAGCACTGCTAGTAAATGAACTAGATCAAGCAGAGAAAATTTTATTTAAATCTGTACAACAGAAGTTGTTCGCAAAAGAATTGGTTTTACTTCAAAAAAAGAGGGCTACCACATTCTAGTAAACTTTTTCCCATCTCTCTCCAGTCCTTTCTGATGATGGCCTCATTCTTGTCGGTGGGAGATTAGATAATGCACCTTTAGACAAAGCAACAATTAGACCTATCATTCTAGATGTACCTCACGACATTATAAAGCTTCTTATCAAGCATTATCATGTAAAATTCAGACATTTTGGTCAAGAAATAGTCGTAAACAGCTTGCGACAAAAATTTGGGGTTTTTAAATTGAGACAACAGGTTAACCCTTAACTACTACCACTGGGTCACATTGACCCACGCGCAATTGGTAATTTGTCAGTGCGCCATTCTACGGAGATTCTATTGCTTGGGCTTCTCAGTATGCTGTAGGTAGCCAGAGAGAACACATGGGGCGGCGTTTTTAGTTTAAATTAATTATCGCAAGTCTGTTAAAACGATCATATTGGGTCAGAGTGACCCAGTAATAGTGTAAAAGTTATATTTGAGTCAGGTAGGTAATTGTTCCCTACAAAATAGTATTCGCTAAATATAACTGTATTTCCTAATAACTACTTTATTTTTTAGAAAAATGAATAACCGTCCTCTTACTGAAAAGGAACTCGTAGAATTGGCTGAAAATGATGAATTTTGGCTAGATGATGACAACCCTCAAGAAAATAATGAAAATATACCTCTTTCAAGCAGTGATAAACTAGATGCTTGTAAAAATATTCTGGACTGTGGAGATGGAAGCGACAAAGAAGAAGAAGATGAAGAAATACAAAGCGATCATTACACTGATAGTGAAGAAGAGTGGGAACCTGACAATAATGAAAATTTAGAGAGTGACGATTCTGTTGAGAATGATACGGTGGTTGAAAATAATGAACAAATTGATGAATCCCAAAGAGAAAATATAGCGCCAGAAAATGAACAAACAAGAAAAAATTATTGGTATGGTAAAAAAGACAAAATGAAATGGTCATAGACACCTCCAAAAAAAGGTAAAACACTCTCAAACCATTTGATTAAAGTTTTAGCAGGCGTCAAAGGTTTAGCACGTGAACATCCTCCTACAACTCCTCTAGAAAGTTGGAGATTACTTTTTGATGACTCAATGATAGAAAGTATTGTGCAATTCACGAATCAACGTATTGACATAGTCGCTGCTAAATACAGTCGATGCAAAAGAAAGAAAAATGCGCGCCGATCATTTTTTCCAACATTTATCAAAAATACAGATAAATTGGAAATTGAAGCGTTTATTGGTCTCCTTTACCTTCAAGGTTTGTTCAAGTCAGGCCATGAGGACTTAAAAAGTCTATGGGCTACGGATGGTACAGGAAGGGATCTATTTAGAGCTACTATGCCACTAGCCAGATTTTCATTTCTTTTATGCTGCATTCGTTTCGATGACGAGACTACTCGAGCGGATAGAAGAAGAGAAAATAAACTAGCACCAATTTCTGAAATGTTTGATAAATTTGTCACTAATTCAAAGCAAAACTATACACCTGGTGATAGCATGACTGTAGATGAAATGTTAGTACCTTTTAGAGGCCGTTGTGGATTTCGAATGTTCATACCAAACAAACCCGCAAAGTACGGCATAAAGGTACAAATTCTTGCAGATTCTCAAACACATTATATGCTAAATGCTGAAATTTACGCTGGAAAAGATCCTACAGAGAAAAAAACAAACAACTTTTCTAATCCAACCCAAGTAGTTCTTCGTTTGGTGGAACCAATAAAAAATACTTCTCGAAACATAACAGCCGATAACTGGTACTCCTCAGTTGAACTAATGAGAGAATTAGAGAAATTAAAGTTGACATTTGTTGGGACAGTGAAAAAAAAACAAAACATTTATTCCTTTGGAATTTATGCCATCTCCCAAGAGAAAAGCAGAGTCATCCATTTTTGGGTTTACTGCTCAGGAGACAATAGTATCATACGTACCCAAAAAAAATAAGTCTGTTATTTTTATTTCAAGTACCCACCATGATGATAAAGTGGACGCACAAACCAAAAAACCAGATATAATACTATTTTACAATAGTACTAAAGCGGGAGTAGATGCGCTTGATCAAAAATGTGCCAATTACACAACTTCACGTAGAAGTCGAAGATGGCCAATGACCATTTTTCATGCTCTTTTGAATATTGTAGGGGTAAATAGTGGAGTAATTTATCAATTTGCCTCAGGTGGTAAAGAAATTTCAAGGTACAATTTTTTAGAACAACTTGGACGTAATATATGTATACCGCATATGCAAAAAAGGTATCAAACTTCGTTGCCACGCGGTTTGAAAACTTTAATTTTTAATTTGATTGGAGATACACTTCCACCACCCCCAGCACCTCAACAAAGAGTGGGAGCCTCTAAAAGAAAAAGATGTGCAATTTGTCCCGTCAAAAAAGACAGGAAAACCAGCACCTACTGTCAAATGTGTAATATTCCAGTGTGTATAGAATGTGCAAAAGCTTTGTGCCCAAACTGCGCCTAAATTTTTTTTATTAATAGCTACTGTTTTTTAGTTATGTTTCCATTTATGTGTTTATTGTTTTTTATGAGTAAAAAAAACTGGGTCTCTGTGACCCACTCATAGTGTTTACGAAATAATTTTAGGGTGGTAGTAGTTAAGGGTTAAAAATATCAAGAAAAGTTGTAGAGACTGTAGACTTCACAATTCAAAACCTGAAACTCCTCTGGTGGGTCAACTTCCTAATTGTAGGCTGGAACTCACTATTAGACCTTTCGATAGCACCGGAGTCGACTATTTCGGTCCAATAGAAATCAAAATGAGACGACAACATGAAAAGCGATATGGTGTCATTTTCACGTGTATGGCCACAAGAGCTGTACACTTGGAAATCGCTCACGATTTAACTACAAATGAATTTATCAATGTACTTAGACAGTTTGGTTGTAGACGTGGTTTCCTAAAGAAATATATTGTTACAATGTGACCAATTTTCGGGGAGCTGACAAAGAACTAAATCGTGAATTGTGTAAATTAAATAAATATAAAATTGTTGATTTCTGTTCTTTAAATGAATTACTATTTAAATTTAATCCGGCACTGGCCCCTCATATGGGTGGTTGTTGAGAAAGATTAATTCGAAGCATAAAAACTGTACTTCGAACAATCTTAAAGTCAAAGTTTCCTACTGAAAACATTCTAAGAACCTTTCTCTTAGAGTGTGAAAATATAAAAAATTCCAGACCATTGACTCATGTATCTTTGGATGCCACGGACATGGAAGCTTTAACCCCAAATTACGTAGTTATTTTGGTCGATTCCGAGGGACCTCGGAACAACTGGCTAAAGGGAATAATAGTGACCACATACCCAGCCAAGGATGGCAAGATTAAAATTATAGATGCTCGAAATGGTTCCGGAGCAATTCTAAGACGTTTTGTATCAAAGGTCATTTCTCTAAAAGTATATCAGGAGTAATTGATATTAATAATGTCAATAACTGGGGAAGAAATGTTACCGCTTAATCTTAAATATTTTAACTATATACTTTCAAGTTCTTTTGTCCTTTTGTTTTTTGCTTAGTTACATAATAATTTAATTTATGTCAACCGAATCTTTTTGTGTGATTGATTTAGGAGTCTATAGAAACTACCAATTTGGTTCTTCTAGCCAGGATTATTCCTTATAACCTAATATTTCAGGTAATCATCTTTATAATATCTACAATCTTGTTGCCAAAGTTTCTCGCTACCCTGTATTTATAACTCATAACACAATCATTCCTACTAACATTGTATTTCAAAAGTCTAAAGCCGCTCACCCGGTTTGCTTGAAATTGAATTCCTTTCAATCGTTTTGTAAAAACCAAAGTTCAACGTCTCATAATCCAACAAAGAGGGTTATATATCCGTCCAATCAAAGTAAATTAATGCAATTTGAAAAAGTTATAGAGAAAATTGAATTATGTATGGGAAGATCCTTTAATTTAATAGATGAATATGAGCGTAATTTAATTTATGTTAATTAAATTGTAGATATTTTTACCTTTTATCAAGAAATTTAGCGGCAGTTTCATTAAAGTTACGGTCGTTTATAAATGATGTGTATAATATTATGAAAATATTAGTAATATTTGTCTGAACATTTTGTATAAAAATAATGGAATTTGAAGAATTAAATTTGTGTAAGTGCTTCGCGAAATGCATACAACTATGTTTTTTATTTAATTTTAAAGCGAAAACATTAATGTAAAATGTTAACGCATATAGGGTGAGTCTTAATTATTGGAAAACGATATAATAAGTATTAGAACGATTTTATTAAATAACCTATCCTAAGTTCCGTTTAGGGAAATCACTGCTATAAAAATATTTTTTAGAAAACTTGATATTTTAGAAAACGATTATACTTAAAAGAACTAGCATAAATATAATATAATTTGCACGCTAAAGTATTATTTTTTTAATCATTTAGTAATAGTGGAAATCAGTTTAAAAAAAACCATTTCACTGAAGGATTCTACATAATAGTTATTTATGATACAAGTGCGTGAAGTGATACTTTTGCGCACGAGTTGCGAAAATGAAAGGCACGAGCGTAGCTAGTGCCTTTTTTCGCAACGAGTATCATACAATGTTTTATCTACGACCACATTAAAAATAATTCCCCTTAATTATATAACCTCTCTTTTTAATAATTGTGATTGAATTATTGCCTTCCTTCATCATAAGAAATTCATTATCTGGTGCTCCATTTATAAAATCCAAAATCTGTTCCCTTGTGAAAATTTTTGATTTTTTTGGTTTACGGCTCTCAGATTGTCGTTTTATGAAGGTAATAAGTTTATGAAATTTACTTATATCAATGTTTAAATTTAAATTTATAGTAGTTTTCAACATTGAATAATGGGACCATAACGTTGATGATTTCCATTGACCTTTCCGAGAAATATGCAATAAGAACATTTTCCGTTCAATTTTTTTAGTGTTACACAAATCCAAAAAAAAGGTGAGCGGTCGTCGGACCGCCGACAGAAGCTTGCTTCTTATGCACAATAGAATGACCATTTTTCAAAAATTTTGACCATTTTTCAAAAATTTTGACAATTATTGACCATTTTTTCAAAATTTTTGACCATTTTTGACTATTTTTTCAAATTTTAACAATTCTTGACCATTTTTGACAATTATTGACCAATTTTGATAATTTTTCAAAAATTTTGACAATTATTGATCATTTTTGACCATTATTCAAAAATTTTGACCACTTCAGATCATTTTTCCAAATTTTAACTATTGTTGACCATTTTTTCAAATTTTAACAATTTTTTACCATTTTTGACAATTATTGATCATTTTTGTCAAGTTTCCAAAATTTTTTACCATTTTAGACCATTTTTTTTTCAAATTTTAACAATTATTGACAATTATTGACCAATTTTCACAGTTTTGACAATTATTGATCATTTTTGACAATTTTTCAAAAATTTTGACCATTTTAGATCATTTTTCCAAATTTTAACAATTATTGACCATTTTTAAGCATTTATGACAGGTTCTGATAATTATTGACCATTTTTGACAGTTTTTTATAATTATTGACCATTTTTTCTAAATTTTGACAATTTTTGACCATTTTTCCAAATTTTAACGATTATTGACCATTTTTGACAGTTTCTGACAATTATTGACAATTTTTCAAAAATTTTGATAATTTTCAACAATTATTGACCATTTTTGACAGTTTTTTATAATTATTGACCATTTTTTCAAAATTTTAACAATTTTTGACCATTTTTCAAGATTTCGACAATTATTGACCATTTTTGACAGTTTTTGATCATTATTGACTATTTTTGACGACTTCCAAAAATTTTGACAATTATTGACTATTTTTGACCATTTTTTTAAATATTTAATAATTTTTGACAATTTTTGACAGATTCTGACAATTATTGACCATTCACGTTTCACACTTCTTAATGACAGTACAAAATTATTGCAATTACAGAACCTTTAACAGAAAACAAAACACAAAGTTATCTAAGGTAACTTAATAAATATACAAATAAAAAAGAGTGTTATAATGAATATCCCATTTAAAAAGCATTGTACTTTTTCGCACTATTTTGGGTGTTATAATGGAAGTTCCATTTAAAAAGCATTGTACTTTTTCACACGCTTTAGACGTATGTATAAAACGTAATTTCACGAATTTATATGAGTTTGTAAATGCTTAATTTTGATGGTGGTCGTAGATAAAAATTATTTTTCTACTAGCATGCGGTAAAGCCCACTTTTCCGCACTCATTTTAGTGTTGAAAGAGTCACTTTTCCGCACTATTCACTTAGTGCGAATAAGTAAATTTGTTAAGTATTTGGGGAGTATACTGACATTTGAATATTTGAAATATATATTTGTATGGTTGTAGTTTACAAAATGACTGAAAAATTAAGAAATTTATTAGAATTCTGATATAATTTTCAATAAAAAGAAACGTATGTTTCAATAATTTTTTAATGGCCCTGGTATAAGCATCATCAAATGAATGTCAAATAATAATAAACATCTGACTTTTTTTATAAATGTTTCTTTATGTTAACTTTTGGGTTTTTTTTCCGTACGCTAGTAGAAAAAATTGTGTACCTAACACGTGCGTAAAGTGACTTTTCCGCACGCGATTGCTGGCCGAACTCCGCTGACGCATCGTTCGGCCATCTGCAATTGCGTGCGGAAAAGTATCACTTTCCGCACTAGTTAGGTAAATTACTATTTTTTTGTCGCAAATATTATGTTTTCCAGAAAACTTATTTTCTAGTATTTATTATTAGTTTGGTCAGATCAGGAAGGCAACAACGAATTCCTGGAAAAAAAAACTGTGGATGGGTTTAAACAACCTCAGTAACGGTTGGACTCCAGAAAATCCTTGCCAAAGATCCTGTTAATCCCATAGGCAATTTATTAAAACCCAATGGATCACACACGGAAACTGGTAGCGAGACCCTGGAGATTCTACTGCAGGCACATCCACCGGATCCTTTAACTCCGCTAGCTCGTGCATAGGCAAGATACCCTAGCAAATCAAGGGTCGGAAACTGCATTCACCGGTCCAGAACCAGCATTTGGGATATCTAAATCTGCAGCACGGGGATGTACATCTCGGTGGATTCAAACTATATATCAGACGTACTGAAGACACATGTCAAACTCCTGGTTTAAAAGCCCTTGGAGTCGCGCTGATCAACGAAATATAAAATCTCAGAAGGTGCCAAATAAGGAATGTGACAGGACTACTGATCACCGTTTACTGTACTCTAAGGAAGCACATGCATACAATTGGCATATACAGGGATGGACCTATCTATCCGTTATGCATGGTAGAGGAGGAACCAGCCTCACACATTTGCTTCGAATATGAAGCACTGATCCATTAGAGATATAAACTCCTAGAACTAGAGAGTCCAAGGAAGTATTTCTCCAATAAGGAGTTCTGCTTATTGTGTTCCCTGTTGATCAATTGCATTTTAGTTAAAACTGTGTTTTTTGTGTACTTTTTTATGTTACTTATTTATTATACAAGCATATTTAAATACATTTTCTGACGGGGCATAGTTTCTTAGATTCCCCATTTCAGGAGACTATGTAAATTAATATCGTAGATTGACTGGGTGATCTGTGTATTAACTTACCATATTTTTCTTGTTCGTCGTCTCCACTTTGCATACTGGCCAAAGTACTTAATAGACCGTTTATTGTGTAGGTACCATCATTTGTTAAACAATTTATTGTTTCATTTATTTCGTCTTGAATATTATAACTTTCGTTTAGATCCATTTTTCCCTAAAACAGTATCATTATTTTTGTAAACAATAAAAGTAAAGTACAACCAGAGATGTAGGAAGGTCTTAAATCAATATAAGCCGACGACCCTCATTATTACCTATTGTTCAAAAACGAATTTAGAGAATATGGTAGGTATTTGGATGAAACTTCGTTCGATATACACGATATTTCAAACAAAAGTTGGGTAGACTCATCTGACTTGTCTCAAACTAATACGCCGACTAATAAATGAAAACTCATTACGATAATTCACGTAGAAACCGAAAATAGAAGAAATATTTTTGTGATTCATTGGCTGAAAGCTTGGGACATGTTTAACCCAATTGAACATATAGCATCAGCTTAAGTCAGCAAAATATTACTTCTCCAGCATTAAGTTCAACTGTGGTAGGTAGCTCTTATTCAAACAGAAACTGCAAACATTTCTGATAGCAGCTGGGCCAAGTGTGTTTCCCATATTAAAAGGGTGGAAAAGTCATATATGGATATGGAAATAGTAATTATGCGCCAAGGTAGAAAAGTGAGTTATTATTGTCGAGGTCCATTAAAGGTCTTTAATGGATCCGAGACATTAATACACTTTTCTACCGTGGCTCATATAGCATTTTTTTCACTACTGGTATTTAATTTTTTTTTATATTAGCTTTTAAAACTAATAAAAATCGAATATGAATTTCAAAATTTTCTTGAAAATCAAATCATTCATGCTTCTGTCAAATGTAAAACACAAACGTCAGTTTTCATATTATGAGGGCCGTTCGGCAATGCTACTCCATTGACTCAGTACACTCCTTCCTTCTTTAAAACGTTCGGTCATTACAGAACGAGTAAAAGGAGCAGTCTTTAAATCGTTCGTTTACTGTGGAGTGGTGTGAAAAGAGTTTGTACCACCTCGGCGAGGTGGGGTTTTAGGAGTGAATATGCGCATTTCCATTACCAGCCAAAAAATAAAATTCATACGCATTTTAGGTTACATATAGTTTACAATTGCGAAGTAATAATTATTCATATTTTATAAAAATACTAAAATATAACAACAAAAATATTACACCGAATGACATTTATTTGAGTTTGACGTTTCATAGATATTCCTCGTTTGACAGTTTGAGAGTTCGGTAACAAATGATCCTTTTACTCTACGAGAAATTTGCTTCTGCTCCACTCCTATCATTCTCCATTTCGGAGCTAATTGCCGAACGGCCCTTTTTTGTATTTGCATGAGTTAACCTCACATTCTGTCAAATGGATTGAGATTTAGTTCTAATCAAGTAGGCTCTGTATTTTTCTACCTTGGTTAATAATGAACAGCTTTACTACCTCAACAAAAGTCAATAAAGTTAGGTTTAGAGGCTAGTAGTGAAAAAAAGTTTATTATCAATTTGGATGACGATAGTGAAAGTGAAACTGATCTTCGTGTGTAATTTTGTTTATAAATATACCTTTAACTTATATAGATATACTTATTTGCAAAAAACAGCAACTTCACGAGTGTGTGTATATTAAATTTAATTCTAAAGAACTTAAATATTATAAACTTTCTGAACTATAATCGCTTCCATTATCGTATAAATGTTTTTGTGTTATATATCATATATTATATACATATTATGTTACGGTCAATGACGATAATTGAGCATTTACGTTAATGGCTAGCCATTAACGTGAATGCCTAATTTTGCAGGCCAATAATATTAAAGACCGGGCATTCACGTTATAGCCCGTCGTGAGCGGCCAATGTTGTTAATATTTCTCATATCAACATCTTTGGCCGGTCATTAACGTGAATGACCCAAAACTGCCGGACAATGTTGTTGATTATATAAATATAGTGATGATTATTGAAACTATGCAATATGAAATCTTTGATTCTATTTGTTCAAAAACAAATTATAATAACAAACAATAGAAACACAACTTATCAGTCATCATTTATGTTTTGGCAAGCTAAAATACTATTTGCAGCTGCAACTTCTCTAAGGGTTATTTCTTTATTTTTTGCGAAATCGCTGAGATTCTCGAGTAAAATAAGCTTTTCAACGCAGGGATTAAACTCGGCTCTGGTGAACTTATGCTTTAAAACACCATGAGTTGTACCTAAAATCTCAATATTATTTTCTAATTTAACTTTTAAACGCATTCTTACCAAGCTTATAAAGACCATCTCTTACACTACTAACAACAGCTAGAACATTACGGGGAGAACCAAGAGCTCTCTCTACGTCCGGTATGGGTACACGAACCGTAGTTCCAACATGAATCTCAGAGAATTTTTGGTTAGATATTTTCAGCATTTTGGTGGCTTGTTTTTCCAAAGATTCTCTGGATCTTTTACGCTCATCTTGTCATTCACAATTGATGCATTTTGCAACAATATTAACTTTTTCTCCAAGTGGTAATACTGTGGAACACTGATCGCAAACAATTCTCTCTTCAATATCTACCGGTATACTTTCAAGTTCTAATTCATCGTTTTCTGAAACTATATTATTTTCTTCATTTTCTATTTCTGTACGCTCAATGTCCTTAGATTCTCCTTCCATTTATTTTAGAATGCTTTTAAAATCTTCTTCAGTGGCTAAATGAGCGATTTCATCTTATGGGATGTCAGCTGAGGCAAGCTCTAGCCGGACATCCGAACATTGCCTCACATGGAGATCTTCCAATTCCTTGTAAAAAAATATATCGTAAAAAATGATTTTCCAAATTACACGAAATTGCATAGGTAAACACTTACTTACCTGTATGTAGTGCGCGGTTTTTCTTAAACTGGATAAATTTGATTCCTGCAGGCCAGTCTTTGGTTTTATTTTCATCCATCCATGCCCCCAACATTTCCTCAACATTTCTATTGGCACGCTCAACCTAACCTTGACTCTGGCTGTTCCTAGGTTTTCCGTGAACAATTTTTCCTCTGGCCACATCGTATGCAATTCTAGTAGAATTGAATTCGCAAACTCTCGACCATTGTCGGAGTGCAGAATTAGAGGTGCTCCAAAAGTAGTATAAATTTCTAATAAATTGAATGCGCCTTCTTCCGCCCTTTTGGATTTTAAAGCTTTCAGCACCACGAATTTCGTTAAATGGTTTTGATATACCATAACAAAACGATAGTCGTTGTAACTTTGAGACTGCATGTCTATCAAATCAACTTGGGCACGTGAATTAAAATGAGGATGTAAAATGGGTCTTGAAACTAGTCCTCTCTTTGGAGTGCTCTCTTTTTTTGACACTGTGTACAGGTATATCATGATTGTTTCTTTGGTGATGTTACAGTAATGTTGATTTTTTTTCCACCATGTCCGATTGCCAAGTGAGCATTATGGATAATTTCAAACAATTCTCCATTCGTTACGTAGTATATCACTTTAGATTTCGCACTGTCCGTAATATGTTTAATTATGTCTAACTTCACATTAAATCGACGTCGCATTTCATCATAATCCATTGCTGGATTTATATAATTTGTCCCACAAACACAAAATTTAAATAAACACAACACAACACTGCAAACAAATAATTCGCGTGGGTATTTATATTTATAAATTAAAAGTTTGGTTATGTTATTTTTAATGCTTTCACATATTCACATCGTTGGCCGCCGTGTAATGGGCAATGACGTTATTGCCCGGACAATGATGTTAACTGTTCGCTTGAATTTTAAATAATCAACATTGTCAAAATTACATGGCCTATCACGTTATTGGCAGGTCATTGACGTGAATGTCCAATAAGGATGATAATTCACGTTATGGACCGGCTATTCACTCGAATCTTTCATTTTCATTCTTCTCTAAAATGGAACATCCTTTATTTTATAATAATAATAATAATGTAACGTTTATTCTAATTTATATTTACAATAAATTTATATTTACAGATTTATATGTAATTCAGTCCTTATTTAATAATTTATGTAGTACACTAAACACACTAATTATAATTTATATGAGAGTCACTTAATAAACACTTTATCGAGGCGCGATTACTTTCCTTCGGTATCAACACTGACTGATTGACTGATTGCCTGCAGCGGTGCTCGTGGCCTATTTATATTCGCGCGCCGTAATTCTAGAAGTGTCTCGACGTTCTCGCGGGTGCACTGGATATTCTCGATGTTTCGTATTTTGGATGCTTCTCGAAAATTGGGCGGAGGAGCTATAGTCGTCTCATATGGGGATTTCACTGGGGGCACTAAGTGAGAATATTATTGCAGTAGCTCGCGTAACAATAATAATGATAATAATAACAGAACTACTTATTCAATAACAATCAGAAGTTATTTTGCAGGCAACTAAGCGGTACTGTAAACAATCACAACCAAAGTCTCCCAGATAAAGATGAGCTAACGGAGTACTGGTCTTCTTTATGGTCGAACCCTATCGAACATAAATCCAACGCTCACTGGATAAGAACTGAGGAGGAAAAAATTAACATTGAACCAATGCCTTTCGTTAACTTGACAACAAGCGAGGTAACCGAAGCTATAAAGAGCACCAGTAATTGGAAGACACCAGGAGTTGACCATGTCCAAAACTTCTGGTATAAGAAGTTTGACAGTCTGCATGAAGCAATGGCATTTACACATATTCTGCAGCATCCAGAAGATACACCACCATTTCTGACACTGGGTTCGACCCACTTGCTTCCCAAAACGCATCAAACTCACGATCCTACGCAGTATAGACCTATAACATGCCTTCCAACTATATATAAAATATTAACGTCTTGCATTACTAACCGTATTTACAGACATGCCGATCAAAAGAACATCTTGTCGGAAGAACAAAAAGGGTGCAGACGAGATCACCAAGGCTGCAAAGAGCAACTCATCATCGATTCGGTAATACTAAAACAGGCGCAGAAGGAACAGCGCAACATCTACACGGCTTTCGTAGATTATAGGAAAGCATTTGATAGCGTTCCACATTCCTGGCTTGTTAAAGTTTTGCAAATTTACAAAGTATACCCCACTCTTGTTACTTTTCTTGAATCATCGATGAAGCACTGGCGAACGAACCTTCATTTACAAATAAATGGTCAATACCTCGAAACTGATGAAATTTCTATCCGTAGGGGGATCTTCCAAGGCGACTCCCTGAGTCCACTTTGGTTTTGTTTGGCAATGAATCCACTCTCCAATCTACTTAACGATGCGGATTACTGCTTTAAAATCAAGTCCAACAGAAACACTAGCTGCACTGTTTCCCACCTCTTATACATGGATGACATCAAAATATACGCATCAAACCAGCGTCAAATTCAACATTTACTTAATATTACTGAAAAATTTTCCAGTGATATACAAATGGGATTTGGATTAGACAAGTGCAAAACCTTAAATATCGAGAAGGGTAAAATCGTTAACAATGATGTATTACTACCTAATGGGAACATTATAAATGCCATGCAAAATGGTGAAACCTACAAATATCTAGGATTTCAGCAAGCTAAGCTACTTGACCAGAAGCAAGCAAAAACCAAAATTCGAGGACAGTTCACTCAAAGGATAACTGCTTTATTGAAATCCCAGTTGAACGCAGGAAATCTCGCCAAAGCAATTAACACCTACGCCATACCGATCCTGACATACTCATTTGGAATTCTGAAGTGGACAAAAACAGAACTGGAAGATATTCAAAGAACAACGCGAACCATGATGACCAAACACAAATGTCACCACCCGACATCATCAGTTATTAGGACCACATTACCAAGAAAAGAGGGAGGGAGAGCTTTATCGGACATAGTTAATTTACATTATAATCAAATATCTAAACTCCAAAAGTTCTTCATTGGCAAGGCTCAAACATCTAAATTGCATGAGCTGGTCGCGAAAGCAGATAAAAACTATTCCCCCTTAGATCTTGTAAACCCTGATAAAAAACTTGAAATCATTACAGACTCTGACAAACAGGCGGGGTGGGCCCAGAAAGCGCTTCATGGTCGACATCATCACGACCTCAATCAACCATATATCGACAAGGAAGCATCAAATAAGCGGCTCTCTGATGGAACATTGTTTCCAGAAACAGAAGGATTTATGATGGCGATCCAAGACCAAGTTATTAATACCAACAATTACAAGAAATTTGTTATAAGAGATCCAAACATCGTGTCGGACAAGTGCAGAAGGTGTCAACAAACAACAGAGACGATACAACACATTACGTCGGGATGTTCAGCCATAGCTAACATTGATTACCTACGCAAGCACAACCAACTGTGCAACATCATTCATCAGAAGTTGGCCAACAAATTTGGATTAGTTAACACCTACACGCCTTACTACAAGTACCATCCTCATGCAGTTCTAGAGAATGCTGATTTTAGACTATACTACGATAGGTCAATTATCACCGATAGACGGGTGACGAATAACCGGCCTGATATTGTAGTTGTGGATAAAAAAGCTAACTCGGTTCTTCTAGTGGATGTTGCTGTACCCAATAACAACAATATGTTAGACAAATACAACGAGAAAATTGCAAAATACACCGATCTTGCAATTGAGGTAGGACAGATGTGGCATGCAGAGAAAGTAGAGGTGGTGCCGGTCATCGTTTCATCTACGGGACTAATTCCCAAAACTCTACAAGACAGCCTCACCAAACTAGGTCTTCACAAAAACACATACATCGATCTGCAGAAGGCTGCAATTTTGAATACTTGTCACACCGTCCGTAAATTTCTAAATATGTAACTGCTGAGCCTAATCCCATTTGCGTTTACACACGTTCGGGATAGGTGAACATTACCAGCAAGAGCTGAGCAAGTGTACACTTGAGCTGGAAATAATAATAATAACGTTTATTTAGAAGAAGAATTAACAAATTGCATATACATATAAAAAGTAGTCAAGATTTAAACTAAATAAACAACAATAATACATAACACTAAAACCAGAAATATTCTCATCAGTGTAACCCATTAAGACCATGGAGGCTCAGCATGGATGACAAGTAATACTTTTGGATATTTATTTTAATATTTTTTATCATTAATTTCCAATAATTTTTTCTATGTCTCTAGATCCTAATGATCTTATATATATTATTGCGAGGTCACCAACTCAAAGCCGGCCCTGTCCCTCGACGGTAAATTTTGGTGGCTGCGCTCCCTTTTAGAACTTTCGAGTAAAACGCTTTGTTTGTGCATAGGATGAGCGCGGAAGGTACTGGAATTTTCGAGAGTTTAGAAGGACTATATATACGCGGGTTTTTTTGAGTGCGTAAAAAAACATTTAGTTCGGAGATAGTGAAGTTCTTAGTAATCGGACAGTGAATGAAATAGTGAAGATAAATAGGGTAATATTCAAGTGGTAAAAATAAATTAGAACTATTATACCGAGTGTAAATAAATTAGTAGACATTAAGTAGAGTGTGTATATAAATTAAGTTTAATACAGTGTGTGTTTCTTTAAATAAATAAATAGTAATTAGCCATAGTAGTGTGTATAATTTTATCCCACAAATAAAAAATAATTTAAAAAAATAACAAAAACACTACAATATGTGTATCATAAACAATTACAAAAATTAAAAAATAAAGAAGACATGATCGACCTTCCAAAGAAGGGTTTGTCCTTACCTTGTTCCATGTCTTCCCTTCGGGTTGTGGACTGTATTTTTGGGTGGTATTTCTTACGGCTTTCGAAAGCTACTAATCGCTAGCTACTAATACTAGTTCCATCAAAAATTGGTTGTGGCTTCGGACACTCCAACTTTGATGGTAAAAACGCGATAGAAAGAAGTATACAAAAAGTAAATGAAATTAAATTAAATTACCAGCTTTTGAACATTGGCGTATTAAAAATAAAATATATTATGAGAATAATAAAGAGAAAAAAGAAATAAAGAAAAATATGTAATGATTGTATAAAATTAAGGAATGAATTATAAAATTAATTAAACTAAAAATTAACGCGGGGCGTTAACAATATGTTTTAAAGATTTATTTCAAAAGATTGGTTTAATTTAGTTTCCTTATATACATTTTATATATAATGATGATTATTTACGAAATATAAAAGTACAGTACAGTGTATAGATAAAAAGATGTAAACAAACAAACAAAATCACTGAAGTTGTAAGGAGCTGGACGTGCTGGATGTGCACATAGTTCTCCAACCGTCGAGGTTGTGGCGACACTATTCTATGTTACAATAATTTTTTTTATTATATTGTCATAAATACATAAACTTGCGATTGTAATGTAAAACTTATACTAGGTGACAAAAAAATAATAATAAGAAATATATAATTAATAAAATTCATACTATAATTAAAGATTAATGAAATAGAAATTGATAGAGAAACATTATCAGTAATCATTTTCGATAAGGTTGTGAATAGCGTGTCTATTTGTTTTGGTTCTTTGTCCAGCTGTTTTTTTCATTTCTGGATTCAGGTAAGTATGTTTGTTTCTTGTCGTATAATTGTGAGTTTGAATTTGCAGATTTGATTTAAGTTTATGTTGTGTTAATACTGCTTTTTTTAAATATAATTGTCTAACGTCTAATATTTTCGTTTCATTATATAGAAGTTCACTGCTGTATCTTCTCGTTTTTCCAAGAAGGATTTTGAGGAATCTTTTTTGCGAAACCTGGAGAATGTTACAGTAAGTCTTCGCCAGTCCACCCCAGCTGACCAGGCCGTAAATTAGGTGAGATTCAACTAAACTTCTATAAATCATTAGTTTTTGTTTATATTGTAGGTGATATGAGATATGTTTGAATTTATACAATATACATCTCAATTTTTGAACTAAATAGTTAATATGATTATCCCACCTAAGATGTGGGTCTATCATAATTCCTAAATATTTTATTTGTTTTGCAGGTTGGAACTTGGTATTTTTTTGGACATTAATGGTGTAGTTCGGAAGATCTGGTTCTAAGGATGCAAAAGGAAGGTAAACTGTTTTTTTATAATTGATTGAAAGAAGTCTGTAATTAAACCACTGCTTTATACAATTTAAATCATTTTCAATTTTTATCTTTAGATCGTACCAATTCTGATCATTGTATATGAGAACTGTATCGTCTGCAAAACTGATGATTTTACTGCTACTTTCAACCATAAATAAGTTATTTAAATAGATATTAAATAAAACAGGTCCTAGAACCGTACCTTGTGGTACACCACAGGTTATTGTCTGTTCTTTACTGCATTTATTACCCACCCTCACTTTTTGAGATCGGTTTGTTAGATAACTTTTGAAAAATGCATGTGCTGTACCTCTAACTCCAATGTCTTCTAGTGTTTCCAAAAGGAGGCAGTGGTCCACGGTGTCGAATGCCTTTGCTAAGTCTAGGAAGATCGCAATTTTAGGTAAACCCTCATCAATATTTTCATACAAAATAGTTATTACTTCCAGTAGAGCATCGTCAGTGGACTTGCACTTTTGGAAACCAAATTGAGACCTTGACATTAGCTGGTATTTGTCTAGAAATGTGTTGAGCCGTGCATTAACCACTTTTTCTAGTATTTTGGATAAACAAGTTATTAATGATATTGGTCTGTAGTTTGTCATCTCATCTTTTTCTCCACTTTTATAAATAGGTTTTACAATCGACGTCTTGAAAGCTGAAGGAAATTGTCCTATTTCTAATGACTTATTTATTATAATCATTAGCGGATATGCAATAAAATCCGAAATATGTTTGAGCGTTTCAGCCTTTATTTCATCCCAACCCGGTGCTTTTTTATTTTTCAGTTCACTAATTATATTTTTTATTTCTGTAATAGTGGTGGGTGCGAAAAAGATGGAATGACAATTCACAATTTTCTTTTCATTAAAATTTATTGGTTTTTGTATGGTATTTGCTAGATTTCGTCCTATATTTACAAAAAAAGTATTAAACATTTCAGAAATTTTCTCAGCTTTATTTATTGTTTTTCCATTGTTGTCCTTAATATTTGTAATTTCCGTGTTTCCTGATTTTTTAGATATTGAGTTTACCACATTCCATATTTTTTTTGACGAATTCTGCTCCTGTTCGATAAGTTTATTATAATAATTATTTTTAGCAGTGATGATTAATTTATTTAGTAGCTTTTTGTAATCGGTATACTCTTTTTTTAGCGTATTATTCAGAGGATTTATTTTTGATTTTTTATACATTTCATTTTTTTTGTTAACTGATTTTATGAGGGATGGTGTGATCCAATTTTTTCTTTTTCTTAAGTTATTCTTAATCTTTGTATAAGTTGTTACCTGCCTAATATTATCTTGGATAGTACTAACCAATTTATCAGTTGCGGAGTCCAAGTTTGGATTAAGAATAATATCATTCCAGTCAGTATGTTGAAATCTATGAATAAGTTAATTCTTATCTATCTGGGCAAAATATTTAGATTTAGAGTTTATAACATGATCTTTTTCAGAGAGAATTAGTTGTAGCATTACTGTATAATGATCAGTTACAGATGTGTTGATTGTTAGAGGAATTAAATTATCATAAAAATTATCACTCTTGGAATGTATAAAAATATGATCTATACATGTTTTTGAATTTTTTTGAACCCTTGTTGGAACGTTAATGGCTGATTGATAACCACATTCGTTTAAGACGTCTAAGTAATTTCTCTTGTTATCATTTTCAGAAATAGATCAATATTAATATCACCAACAAAAAGTTTAAAATCACAATTTTCAGTTTGTATATCTAAAACGTCATTTAACTCCTCAACAAACGAGTCGACTTTGTTTTCAGGAGCTGGTGATATATAGAAAACATTTATAATAAACGTTTTATTTTCAAAATTATTGGCTTTTATTTTAATAAGTGAACTACCACTTAAATCAAATAAGCTATGCGACTGATATAGTTCAGATTTTATGTATACAACGACTCCATCACTCTGGTTGAATTCTCCGTAGTTATATAAAGTTCGGTAAGGTTCAGGTAGGAAGTTAAATAATCGTGGAGCTAAAAAACCGAAATATCTTGTACCTATAGTTTTCTTAGCAGTATTTGTTTGTATATAATTATTTGTTTTAGTATGATCAGGTGTTTGCAGGAAAGTGCTAATATTGAATAAATGAATTATTAAACCATAAAGATACATCTGCCTCAAAGACATTACATTTACTTTTTTAAAAAGCAGATTTGTGTTAATTTTTAAAATTTGTCTTTGTAGAATTTCCACCTGTTCTTGATGACTTTGCATTGTTCCTCACGAACCTAAAAAACAATATTTGATATATTTAAACATAAAATTCTTACGGTTAACTCTGAAAAAAACATATTGTTCCTTTACCAGTTATAAACATAAATTACCACTTTACGATAAAATCTCTATTACAGACAATAATTTATCTATTTATATTTCTTTAAAATCCGAAATAAATTACCTTGGAGTAACAGTAGACTCAGATTTGAGATGGACCTCTCACCTATCTGGTATAGCTAAAACGTTAAGGTTTTTATTATATAAATTTAAATATATTAGAACAATACTAGACTTACAGCAAACAAATAATTATATACAGTTATATTCAGCTTCTGTTCATAGATGGAAAATTCTAATCGATCACATGGGACTAGGTATATACTATAAAAAAGCTCAGTGACACACGTTGGGAAGCAAGAATAAGCAGTGTTAAAGCAGTCCGTTATCAAATTAGTGCCATCCATGATGCTTTAATTACTTTGGCCATTGAAACTCATAAAACTGATGTACAAGTGTCCCATGAGGCTACTACTCTAGCCGAACAGCTAAAAGATTTCAGCTTCATAGTTTCATTGGTTGTTTTGTATGACATACTTTTTCAAATAAATATCGCTAGTGAATATCTACAATCAACAGACATGGATCTCGGTAAATGTACAAAAATGTTGAAAAAATGCTGCAATTTTTTGGAAGACTAAAGAAATACAGGCTTTAAAAGTGCTATTTCAACTGCAAAGGAATTGGCCGAAGAACTAGAAATTGAACCTGTTTTTAGAGCTACAACAACAATTCGATAGGTTAAACGTCAAGCTGGTGAAATTGCACGGAATGACCCTATAACTTTTCCAAAAAAAAATTTGAGGTTGAATTTTTCAACTGTCTTTTGGACACCACATTAATTTCAGTCAATCAAAGGTACGAACAGTTAAATGCGTACCGGAATCTTGGTCTTTTTTATATAGTATTAAACAGATTCCGTAAAAACCCGACCTTGTCAAACTCTGTGGTGATCTCCAATTAAAATTAACTGTAGACTCTAAATCAAACATAGGTGGTTGTATGTTGTGTGATGAACTCGTAAGTCTGATATAGTTTTAGCCTGATCAGAATGGGGTTACTCCTATTTTTGTTTTAAATTTCATCAAAGATCGCAACTTACAAGAACTGTAACCAAATGTATGGATAGCATTGCGAATATTATTGACTATACCTGTAACAGTTGCTAGTGGGGAGAGGAGTATTTCAAAGCTGAAGCTGATAAAAACCTATCTTCGATCAACAATATCTCAATCTAGATCGACAAACTTAGCAACTTTGTCAATTGAAAACGAAGTTGCTGAAAACATCGACTTCGATAACCTTTTAAGAGAGTTTTCTGATAGAAAGACCAGAAAATTAAAATTTTTTTAGTTTTTTTTTAATAAACGGTTATTTTTTATAATAAATAATTATTTCTTTTAATAAATGGTTATTTCATTATATCCTTTCCCTCTCTCAGTATGGGTTTAAATTGCAGTTGGGGGGCGCCGTAGAAATCTCGCCCAGGGCGCTGGTAGTGTTAAAACCGGCACTGATTTCTTAAATTAAAAATCAATGGAATAAACCAAAGCAGCGTATCCAAAAGTATTCCTTTCCATCACTTGTCATCCATGCTGAACCTCTATGGTCTTAATGGGTTACAATGATGAGAATATTTTTGGTTTTAGTGTTATGTATTATTGTTGTTTATTTAGTTTAAATCTTGACTACTTTTTATATGTATATGCAATTTGTTAATTCTTCTTCTAAATAAAGGTTATTATTATTATTTCCAGCTCAAGTGTACACTTGCTCAGCTCTTGCTGGTAATGTTCACCTATCCCGAGCGTGTGTAAACGCAAATGGGATTAGGCTCAGCAGTTACATATTTAGAAATTTACGGACGGTGTGACAAGTATTCAAAATTGCAGCCTTCTGCAGATCGATGTATGTGTTTTTGTGAAGACCTAGTTTGGTGAGGCTGTCTTGTAGAGTTTTGGGAATTAGTCCCGTAGATGAAACGATGACCGGCACCACCTCTACTTTCTCTGCATGCCACATCTGTCCTACCTCAATTGCAAGATCGGTGTATTTTGCAATTTTCTCGTTGTATTTGTCTAAAATATTGTTGTTATTGGGTACAGCAACATCCACTAGAAGAACCGAGTTAGCTTTTTTATCCACAACTACAATATCAGGCCGGTTATTCGTCACCCGTCTATCGGTGATAATTGACCTATCGTAGTATAGTCTGAAATCAGCATTCTCTAGAACTGCATGAGGATGGTACTTGTAATAAGGCGTGTAGGTGTTAACTAATCCAAATTTGTTGGCCAACTTCTGATGAATGATGTTGCACAGTTGGTTGTGCCTGCGTAGGTAATCAATGTTAGCTATGGCTGAACATCCCGACGTAATATGTTGTATCGTCTCTGTTGTTTGTTGACACCTTCTGCACTTGTCCGACACGATGTTTGGATCTCTTATAACAAATTTCTTGTAATTATTGGTATTAATTACTTGGTCTTGGATCGCCATCATAAATCCTTCTGTTTCTGGAAACAATGTTCCATCAGCGAGCCACTTATTTGATGCTTCCTTGTCGATATATGGTTGATTGAGGTCGTGATGATGTCGACCATGAAGCGCTTTCTGGGCCCACTCCGCCTGTTTGTCAGAGTCTGTAATGATTTCAAGTTTTTTATCAGGGTTTACAAGATCTAAGGGGGAATAGTTTTTATCTGCTTTCGCGACCAGCTCATGCAATTTAGATGTTTGAGCCTTGCCAATGAAGAACTTTTGGAGTTTAGATATTTGATTATAATGTAAATTAACTATGTCCGATAAAGCTCTCCCTCCCTCTTTTCTTGGTAATGTGGTCCTAATAACTGATGATGTCGGGTGGTGACATTTGTGTTTGGTCATCATGGTTCGCGTTGTTCTTTGAATATCTTCCAGTTCTGTTTTGTCCACTTCAGAATTCCAAATGAGTATGTCAGGATCGGTATGGCGTAGGTGTTAATTGCTTTGGCGAGATTTCCTGCGTTCAACTGGGATTTCAATAAAGCAGTTATCCTTTGAGTGAACTGTCCTCGAATTTTGGTTTTTGCTTGCTTCTGGTCTAGTAGCTTAGCTTGCTGAAATCCTAGATATTTGTAGGTTTCACCATTTTGCATGGCATTTATAATGTTCCCATTAGGTAGTAACACATCTCCGTTAACGATTTTACCCTTCTCGATATTCAAGGTTTTGCACTTGTCTAATCCAAATCCCATTTGTATATCACTGGAAAATTTTTCAGTGATATTAAGTAAATGTTGAATTTGACGCTGGTTTGATGCGTATATTTTGATGTCATCCATGTATAAAAGGTGGGAAACAGTGCAGCTAGTGTTCCTGTTGGCTTTGATTTTAAAGCCGTAATCCGTATCGTTAAGTAGCTTGGAAAGTGGATTCATTGCCAAACAAAACCAAAGTGGACTCAGGGAGTCGCCCTGGAAGATCCCCCTACGGATAGAAATTTCATCAGTTACGAGGTATTGACCATTTATTTGTAAATGAAGGTTCGTTCGCCAGTGCTTCATCGATGATTCAAGAAAAGTAACAAGAATGGGGTGTACTTTGTAAATTTGCAAAACTTTAACAAGCCAGGAATGTGGAACGCTATCAAATGCTTTCCTATAATCTACGAAAGCCGTGTAGATGTTGCGCTATTCCTTCTGCGCCTGTTTTAGTATTACCGAATCGATGATGAGTTGTTCTTTGCAGCCTTGATGATCTTGTCTGCACCCTTTCTGTTCTTCCGACAAGATGTTGTTATGATCCGCATGTCTGTAAATACGGTTAGTAATGCAAGACGTTAATATTTTATATATAGTTGGAAGGCATGTTATAGGTCTATACTGCGTAGGATCGTGAGTTTGATGCGTTTTGGGAAGCAAGTGGGTCGAACCCAGTGTCAGAAATGGTGGTGTATCTTCTGGATGCTGCAGAATATGTGTAAATGATCTTGCTATTGCTTCATGCAGACTGTCAAACTTCTTATACCAGAAGTTTTGGACATTGTCAACTCCTGGTGTCTTCCAACTACTGGTGCTCTTTATAGCTTCGGTTACCTCGCTTGTTGTCAAGTTATTATTATTATTCTTATTATTATTATTATTGCGAATCATTGATGGTGCAAAGTGGGATGCGCACTGTAAACCCCTGTTTTCAAAGTACAAAGTTCTACCTTTACCTTGTATGTATATCTTTGAAGTAGCAAAATTCATTCATCAGCATCGTGAAAAATTTATGACTCACTCGAATTTACATAATTACTCTACTAGGTCTGCCAACAACTTAGTTGTTGAGATATCTAGGATTGAAACCACTAAACGTAATAAGCTTGATGTGGGTATATACAACAAAATAATATATATATTGGATGGGGAAAATATTGTAAATATGTCAACCAATTTATTTGTACGTAAAGTCAAGGAGTTTTTACTGAAACATTGTTTTTATTCTATTCGGCAATTCATGTGTTACCACTTTTAATGTTTATTATTTTATTTCATTATTTTTATAAAGATTTAATGTGTGGATCATCCAGTCAAAATTTTATATAGCATACGTGTTCTATGTTATTTTGTAATTGTATTTTAAAGTAGTATAAGTCAATTTTTCAAAAAAATTTTAAACATTTCAATATAATTTTTAGTTATTGTGTAAACGACCTATAGATACATGTTTGTATACTGTGTTTTCATATATTTGGGACCTAGACGTACTTTCGTATGTAAATATATTATATTTGGTCAATAAATGGTATGGTATGGTATATATTATTATTATTATTATGTGCCAGATCTAAGAAGAAATCTACTGTCAGCGAGTGCAATCACTGAGTATAATGGTGATGTATTGTTCACAAAACATCAAGTGCAATAAGTCCTCAAGGATAATGAAGTTTTGCTGCAAGGATACAAGAATGAAAATGGTCTATATGTGGTGAATATTGAAACTTCAAGGAACTCAGAAGAAACTCTTGCTACTTTAAGAACTGAAGAATATTGGCACAGGAAGCTTGGACATATCAGCTACAAGCTACAACAACCTAAAGAAAATTCTTCAACTATGCAGTGGTGTACCGGAAACAGTGAAAGACTGCAAAAGTGACTCGCAGTGTGAAAAATGCCTCAAAGCTAAACTAGTGAGAAAGCCTTCCGATAATGAAAGGAAAAGAGCAGTAAGACCGTTACAAATCACACACTCAGATGTTTGTGGGGAAATAGATCCACCCACATACAACAACAAAAATTATATCATGATTTGTGTAGACGATTACACACATTTTGTGAAAGTATATCTACTACAACAGAAAAGTGGAGTGGAAGAATGCTTGAAAGAGTTCATAAAACAATAAATACAAACAGTTTTTTTCAAACAGACTTTAATAGTTTTTTTTTAAATTGTAAAATTAAGAATATAAAGTAAATTTTGTCTACCATTTATTTCATACAAATTTTTAAAAATTTGAATAATGTTTATTATCATTTCAAATCCATCTACGTAAATTTTCCAACACACTAGTGTCACAAAAATAGAACATTGTTATCAAAAAACACAATAATAGCATCAATAAAATGTACCGTATTTTAAAACAAAAATTGAAAAACTGTTCAAAAAACGATAAATGCTCCTCCGTACATTTTTCAAACCAAAACTCAGTATGCCTATTCTCCGTTTCATATCCATCTTCGGATACATCCAAATCACCAAGCGATTCTTTATCTACCTCGCTTTCATTACCAATTTGCCCCAAAGTCGAAAGCGCTCCGAAGGTTGATGTAAAATAACCAAAATGACTTTTTGCCACTTGCTTAATATAACGACACTCAACATTAGTAAAACAATGCAAAGTTATAATATCATCCGACTCCAAATGCAGCTCTAACTTATTTTCTTCTTGAACTACAGCAGATATCGCAATCCATTCGAATCTATGAACTTCTTTACCTTGATCATAAGTCCCTATCCCCTTATGGTTAATCCATAAGGTTAATTTATCACCATTTACTCCAACTAAATAAGGATCCAACCCATAAGTTTCTAACTGACTAGCTATGCATAAAAACGAATTCTGCGCTTGATCTACACTCAGCCCTTTCAAATGATTTCTATGCATCTCTATAGCTTCCATTTCTATGCTAAAAGTTTGGTTAAGAAGGATTTTTTCTTGAACATAATTTCCTAAATGTTCGGTAGGATCGTAGTCTCCGATAGTGCATTGTAGAATCAAACCTATAAGCATCGCCGACTCGCCGGTGCCGCATCCCAATCGTCCAGTCATCAAATCGAATCTGAGCTGCATAAAAATCTGATACTTCGCTTCTTTGTCTGATAATTCATTAGGTTCCGGCGGGTATATTAGAACTATAAAATCAAAATGTATTGTACCGGGTATTTTAACTTGCGGTCGAATCAACTTATTCAAGTCCAACAAATGTCTTTGATTGTAAACGTCCACAAATCTCAGCCCCCAAAAGTATTTTTCTTCCAGATTTAAATACTTGCAAACGAAGTTCAGTAGGTCTCTACCAAAATGGTCTGATTTGTACTCGCATTCTATAGTACTGTTGGTGAGAAGGTGAATGGAGCACGGGTAAACCACTTCTATACCATCTATAGCCGTTTTCGTTATTATTGTTCTCATAATTAATTTCGAATATTAAAAAGACACAATGTATAGTGTGACGTGTAGATGACAATTGACGAAGAGGGTGACATCGATTGATCTTTAAAAAAACCACAGATAGTTTTTTCAGAGCTTGATAGGTGCTGATGCTGATAATGTCAAAACGTAAGGTCTCTCCTGTGTGAATAGGTTACTCTGTGCCTAAACCCACAGTACTCTCAGAGCTTCTTGGTTATTCACAAAAATATTTTACTCCTATATGCGAGCTTTTCTCTAGCTTCGCCACACATGAATCTTTAGTAGATCTATGACCGTATACATCTGTTCTAGTGAACTAGGTTGTTTTTGGACATTGAGAACTGGTTTTCGATTGAAGAGTTAATAAAGATAAAGCAGGCAAGTCTATATTAATAGTTTTTTTTTGTCTCAAAACTTGTGGTTTACTCTATCTGGTGAAATTCTTAGATAATTCCACCTGAGTTTATACAAATTAAAATTAAATCTTCATTATTACACCCATGTGTTCCGTCTTAACAGCGAAGCAACACAGTGTCACTCATTTTGTGACAGTTTGTTAATAAGATGTCAGAACGAACAGCATAAATGCAATTTTCATGTACATTTTAAAGGAAAAGAAAATATATTTGTAGTTAATTGTGTTCTTTTGCCTATGGATACCTTATAACTTCGAAGAAAAGGGTTAAAAGCATTACCCAATTCTTTTCACTATCTATGTGATCCATGTTAAAGATCTTTACCTGTCGTCAATAAGTAATCTTCAATTTTCACTTTTGACAAAGTTATTGTTATAAATATAATAAGCAGTTATTGAAAAAACCATCTATTTATTGTGTCACATAAAACATATTTTTCTACTCCTATACTATACCTTGTTTTTAAACTAGGAGGAGCATTTTAGGAAACCTCAAACACACCACTAAAAGTAACTAGATTGGGAGAGTGTTCCGAAAGGGTCGTGTTCAGACTTTTTGAACTAATTGACAATTACGTGAAATATGTTTTGTACTGCTGGTAGTTGTCGTAGCCAATGAGGGATCAAGCATGTCTAAATATCGAATAATCATTGGCCACAGGCCATGGCGAAAGTAGTGAGCAAATAACACATTATTGGGAAAAAATGTAGTTTATGTAAAATTTGTTAATAATTTGAGGATAAATAAGTACGTAGAAAATGCAATTGTATGTTTCAATTATTCTTTATTTATGTTGGAAACTTAGGTATAGCACAAACTAAATAGAGTTTTTGATATCGAAAAATGCGATAATATTGTACTGCAATGTATGTAAAACTTGATGTAAAAATATTTAAAAAAATAAGATTTCACTTGGAAACTTATATTATTAACAAGAAAGAACAAGCATGGATTTTGTTTATCAAACTGAATAAATAATAAAAATAGCACTTAACTTGGTTGGAATATAATACTTTGTTAAAAATAAAACAATCAACAACAAACGCAAAAAGAGGTACAGTTAGATTGAACTAATGAATATTTTCATATAACTAAACACAAAACTGACAAATGTCGTTGTCAGTTGCATCAAAAGAGTTGTGTGAAACGGGCTGCAATCTGACCAATCACTAGGGAGCAGAAATGCCAACTTAAATTCAAATCGCTCCTCTTAGTTTAAAAACAAGGTATATAAGTTGTTAATTAAATGCCAATTTTCAGTTAAAATTGACCAATAACAATCTAGATTTTTAAATGACCCAATATTTTCTGTAGAATGTTTGACAGTTTCTAAGAGATTCGTGTTTTATGACAGTTTAAATCTTGTGCGTTAGTCAAAAAGGTAGATACCTTCTGTGTTATTTAAATGTTGCTTTCTCTTATGTAGGTTGCAATTATTGGATGCTTTTCAATTATTACGATGAACCAGGATTACTTAGGTTACCATTGAAATATGTAGTCATCAAAACCATCTTTATTTAGTACTGTCAACTGTCATGTCAAAATGTTAGTGTTCATCTTACATACAGTAGTTACATTTGACATACAGGATACATCCAACACCTTCCACTTTTTAAAAGAAATGTCGAGCGACGAAGAGTTTTTATACACACCACCTGAAATCGCTGAAAAGGCGAAAAATTTATCCAATACTTTATTATCTGCAAAATCAAAACAGGTATATGATAAATTTTATGGTTAATTTATGGATTGGAGGGTAGCAAGAGAAGTATAAAAAAGCAATGTTGTTAAATTCAAATAAAATTTCTTGTTCGTAGAAAAAATAGTGTATGCAACTCTCATGTAATGGTTATTAATACATCATTATATGATCGTTGCATAATATACTATTAGGTTCTGGTAGACTTCGCGACCCTCGGAATTTTATGTTAATCTTAAATTTGGTTGATATAGCTACCCTTAAGTGAAGTAGATTAGAACAAAACTTTCGTTGGTTCATTCAGGAATTACTTTAAAAATCACAAATTTAGTTTAAAAAATGATTCTTTTTCAACACTATTTAATGCTATTTACGATGAATATTTTCACTTTAAACTGTAAAGGTTATTATCTTTAACTAAATGTAAGTCTGTTTCACAAAAAAAAACCGGAAGAAAATACTTTAATTTTGCCAATTTTCAGAAATATTTTTAAGTATATTATTTTCACTCGACACTTATAGGTTATAAAACTACACACTCAAATCTTATGTCTAAGATACCTCACGATCACAAATCATGATTGTTGTGTGATCAGGTGATAGCTAAGCGGCGTTGTCAAATGGTGTTTATTTTCATTTAGTCGAATTAATTTTGCATTGTAATAGATTACATGAATATATAAAAATATAAAATGATTTGCATTTATAATCATGAAAATTGAAATATTAAGCATCCTTAGAATATAATGTTTATCTTAGATTTGCTTTATTTCTTACATTAAATGTAAGAGTTTATAACAAACTAACTGCTGTACCTACCACATAGGGGAAGGGATTACTCCCTTCCTCTTTTTGGAATACTTTATGTGGAATACAAATTATTTGATATTTATGACTATCTATATACATATATATTTATTCCCTTCCCCTTCTCGAAAAAATATCAAATAATTTGTATTCCACATGAATTTTGAAAAAAATGTTGAATATAAAGTATTTAACTATTTGTCCAAATAGTGGTCATGGTGAAAAAATATTGTTTTTTGGATTTTTCTCTATAAATTCTGAATCTTCCACAAATTTTTTAGTAAAAAACCTTGTGTAAAGTATTTCCAAGCCGTAACGAGTTACGGAAATGAGAACTGGCAACATTGTTCAATCCACCATCTGATATCTAGACATAATTGTCAAAATTAAAAAAAAGGCGGATTTTTAGTACTTTCAATTGCGATTTTCTCTTTCAAAAGTACATGATCCAGGAATTTTTTTCTTTTGAAATGTTCTATAGAAATAGGGCTTTCTAATAAAAAAAAATCGTTGCAAAATTCCGAGGGTCGCAAACCTTACCGGACCCCATATTTATCTAACTTTGCCAACTGGGCGCTGACATTGATTGAAAACTCTCCTAAATGTTATATATAGCACATTCCTCGACGGAAACTCCATTTGCTCAATGAGCCGCTCTGGACGTCGACTATGACGACAGGTGCGTTGCAATCCAGTTAGTTTGGAATTTGCACTGGATGATGCTAATTCAGAATACCGTGTTGACTGATGGCCAGGATCAATTGAAGGCTGTTCTCCTCTAGATATACTAGCATTTTGTATCAGTAATAATGCCTCAGTATCCCGTTGTTGTTGATTGTGAATTGTTGGAAGAAATCTGGGTAATGGGCTTTGTACTGTCTTAGATGTACCAGGATTTTTTAACGGAGAATCATCTGATTCCTTTGTTGATTTTTCAATTATCTCTGAATCTGCTTTTCTCAGATCCTCCCTGAACTGATTCGAGTAAGTGGGCTTAGTCAATCAATATTTTCCTCGCCTAGCAAGTGCTCTCATCGCAGATATACCTGGATGTCTTTTGTGAAGATATTTGAGTGTACATTTCCGTAATGCTTGACTATTTTTTGCGCTATCGACAGTTCGTTTCGTTTATCGTTTCCTAAAATAAGGCTTAAGTTCCTCTAATTGATAGTGATTACTGTTCCAACCAGTGTTTAGACATTGTATTACTTTCTTCAAGATGTCATCCTTAGTTGTATATTCCCTTATATTGCTTTAAGTTAAGGCCAAATCATTAAATTTGTTTGTTAGTAGTCTGCTAGTGATTCGTTCAATAGCAAGTTCTTCCGTAGAAGGTTGTACCTCTGGATTTGGCATTCTGGATAAATAGTCCGCCATTTTATTATTTTTCTCTAGCCATTTTTGTTTTTAATCAATTTGCAGTAGTTCGTGATTCAAGCCAGTAGCAAATCTGTCTCCAGCAAATAATTGACAAGTGGTGTCACATAAAACATTTTTTCACGTTCATGCAAAAAACAAAACTTTATTGAATTCTATTTAGTGGAAAAACTAGTTCTTTATTTATTTATTTATTATGTCACAGTGGGAAGACGAACCTTCAACCTAACTTATCTCAAGACTCGGTGTATTCAGATCAGTTGAAACAAAGTAGGCACAGAATAACCTATTCACACTAGAGAGACCTTACATTTTGACATTATCAGCATCAGCACCTATCAAGCACTGAAAAAACTATCTGTGGTTTTTTTAAAGATCAATCGATGTCACCCTCTTCGTCAATTGTCATCTACACGTCACACTATACATTGTGTCTTTTTAATATTCCAAATTGATAATGAGAACAATAATAACGAAAACGGCTATAGATGGTATAGAAGTGGTTTACCCGTGCTCCATTCACCTTCTCACCAACAGAACTATAGAATGCGAGTACAAATCAGACCACTTTGGTAGAGACCTACTGAACTTCGTTTGCGGGTATTTAAATCTGGAAGAAAAATACTTTTGGGGGCTGAGATTTGTGGACGTTTACAATCAAAGACATTTGTTGGACTTGAATAAGTTGATTCGACCGCAAGTTAAAATACCCGGTACAATACATTTTGATTTTATAGTTCTAATATACCCGCCGGAACCTAATGAATTATCAGACAAAGAAGCGAAGTATCAGATTTTTATGCAGCTCAGATTCGATTTGATGACTGGACGATTGGGATGCAGCACCGGCGAGTCGGCGATGCTTATAGGTTTGATTCTACAATGCACTATCGGAGACTACGATCCTACCGAACATTTAGGAAATTATGTTCAAGAAAAAATCCTTCTTAACCAAACTTTTAGCATAGAAATGGAAGCTATAGAGATACATAGAAATCATTTGAAAGGGCTGAGTGTAGATCAAGCGCAGAATTCGTTTTTATGCATAGCTAGTCAGTTAGAAACTTATGGGTTGGATCCTTATTTAGTTGGAGTAAATGGTGATAAATTAACCTTATGGATTAACCATAAGGGGATAGGGACTTATGATCAAGGTAAAGAAGTTCATAGATTCGAATGGATTGCGATATCTGCTGTAGTTCAAGAAGAAAATAAGTTAGAGCTGCATTTGGAGTCGGATGATATTATAACTTTCCATTGTTTTACTAATGGCGAATGTCGTTATATTAGACAAGTGGCAAAAAGTCATTTTGGTTATTTTACATCAACCTTCGGAGCGCTTTCGACTTTGGGGCAAATTGGTAATGAAAGCGAGGTAGATAAAGAATCGCTTAGTGATTTAGATGTATCCGAAGATGGATATGAAACGGAGAATAGGCATACTGAGTTTTGGTTTGAAAAATGTACGGAGGAGCATTTATCGTTTTTTGAACAGTTTTTCAATTTTTGTTTTAAAATACGGTACATTTTATTGATGCTATTATTGTGTTTTTTTATAACAATGTTCTATTTTTGTGACACTAGTGTGTTGGAAAATTTACGTAGATGGGTTTGAAATGATAATAAACATTATTCAAATTTTTAAAAATTTGTATGAAATAAATGATAGACAAAATTTACTTTATATTCTTAATTTTACAATTTAAAAAAAAACTATTAAAGTCTGTTTAAAAAAAACTGTTTGTATTTATTGTTTTATGAACTCTTTCAAGCATTCTTCCACTCCACTTTTCTATTGTAGTAGATATACTTTCACAAAATGTGTGTAATCGTCCACACAAGTCATGAAATAATTTTTGTTGTTGTATTATTATGAGGGTGGATCTATTTTCCAACAAACATGTAAGTGTATGATTTGTAACCATAGAGATACTACAGATAGAGGCAACAATCCAGCTCGGAACCCGTCAGCGAATAAGAGAGAGATAGAAAGTCAGAGGTTAAGGCTGTCTTTCTCTAATGGCGCGCATGCTACAGGCGAGAGACAAAGACAGAAAAAGCTCTGACGACTGTCTTTTTCTCTCTCACCCGAGTTTAGACGGACATTCCCACTTACACATCGTCCTATGGCTTGTTGCCTCTGTCTGTAGTATCTCTATGTTTGTAACGGTCTTAATGCTTTTTTCCTTTCAGTATTGAAAGGCATTCTCACTAGTTTAGCTTTGAGTTATTTTTCACACTGTGAGTCACTTTTACAGTGTTTCACTGTTTCCGGTACACCACTGCATAGTTGAGGAATTTTCTTGAAGTTGTTGTAGCTGATATGTCCAGAGTCCAAGCCTCCTGTGCCAATCTTCTTCAGTTCTCAAAGTAGCAAGAGCTTCTTTTGAGTGTCTCGAAGTTTCAACATTCACCACATAAAGGCCATTTTCGTTCTTGTATCCTTGCAGCAAAACTTCATTATCCTTGAGGACTTATTGCACTTGATGTTTTGTGAACAATAGTTCACCATCATGCTCAGTGATTGCACTCACTGACGGTAAATTTCTGCTTAGATCAGGCACATGTTAATAAGAAGAGAAAAGAAGAAAAGAGTGTGCTGGACTCGAAGAGGATGAAGATTTCAATTGTGAATTTTGCTCGGGTGTTTATACATTAACAACATTTTTGTAAGAATTTTTTTTTTAATTTCTTATATGATTTTAATCTGTTTCGTCTGTTCATTCGTTTAAATTTGAATAAGTAGCTATGTTTAATGAACTAATAAACACAAAATAAAAAGTTCCGATCATTTGTCTGCGTGTTTTTACCTGAAGTTCAATTTACGCACCAGATCTCCTAAAATGAGCCATAGGTATGTAATATTTTCTAAAATATTTTTTTTACAGTTAGGCCAATATTTCAGTGTATCTTCGATACTTGTACTAATTGTATACAAGATAATAAAGTTGAGTATATTTTTTTTAAAGCAAATTGTTAATAATGTAAAATTATTGTGAATTTTAGAAAAGTGATTCAATTGAGACAGCTCTCCCCTATTTATTGCCTGTTTTCTCCCATAAATGTGTTTTTCTACAACTGCTATGGAAAGTGACGTATTTCTCATACCTTACTTAATTTCAAAACCAAATATTGCTCATACTGTGAGAAATATTATTTCTCACGGCACTTTGCCCACGCCACATTCATTTATATGGAGAATCAAATAAAATGGACAAAAACTTAGTAGGCTTCTGTCATCTTTAAATACCTACTTAGTTGTCACAAAACTGTCAGATTAATTAATATAACGGAGAATTTAGTGAAAAGAAATGACGTTCCGGATTTGACCATACAAAATTGTACAAATTTCACCATCAACTATAATTTTAAATAAAATTATTTAACAGTATAGAGATGGGATACTTTAGTGTTATTTTTATTTTACTAACCATAAAAATAAATATTAAGTTACTTTACTTGAGTTCTTTAAATTTGTGCAGTTGTAGAAAAAGTATAGTGTGCAACATGTGGGGAAAGTACTTTTCTCACTCGTGTGTTTCACACTCGTGAGAAATGTTGAACTTTCCCCCCTTGTTGCACAATATACTATTTTTTAACATATAGTAAATTCTGTAACAAGGTTAGAATGAAAATTCGATGCGAGTGGAAAGTTCCGAGCGCGAGCCGAAGGTGACCGTGAGGAACCACGAGCATCACGAATTTTCATTCTAACCGAGTAGCAGACTATACTTTCTCCACGATCAAAGATTTTAAATGGAAATGAACAAAAGAACTCAATCACAATTATATTAGCTAAACACTCAATGTGACAGCAATAATTTTAACACTTACTCAAGTTTTGCCACAATCAACTGCGTCAAGGCTAATGTTATTATTGCTAACCAGTGTGAGAATATTATTCTATCACAAGAGAGAGAATGTATAACATTTAAATTGCATGGGGGCAGAGGTGTTGCAGAATAATTCTTCAATCTCAAGAGAGAGAATTTCAGCATTCTCTAATCAAAGTTGATTTCAGAATTGGCAAATAATTACTAGGCATACAAGTTTTAAAAAAAGGAATAGATATTCTATCTAATTTTAAAGAAACTTTGGATTTACCATAAAAATATAATTATATAATTGAGAAGATGAGGCTTTTACTTGATGAAGATCCATACTGAACGATTAAATTCATCGTTAATTATATAATACATTTTTATTGTAAAGAGTGAGTTTTATGTATGGAACGCCTCAATTATCTCGGAAACGGATTGCACGATTTTTATAGATTTTGGTGTGCAAGGATCTTGTGATGGCCGATATTATGGTGCTTACATTGTTGTCAGATCTTTCCTTTTTCCGGAATAATAATGAACTTTGTTACTTTAAATGGATCATCCTGTATATTGTTTGCCTCTTTGGAATCCCTAAGATATCCACATTATCTTTGCCGAAGTTAAAATAATACTTTTAGATGGCCATGAATCGCCATTTAATCACAATTTAGTAATCCATAATTTTTTAAATTTAGTCAAAGTTCATGCCGAGTGGCGTTAAGCACTCTCGAAGCTAGAAATTTGAAACAAACCAGTTATGAAAACGGAAGTTTAAAGTAAAAAAAAAACTAAATTATTCAAAAAAGTACGCAACGCATCAAGCAAAATAGGTACAATTTATTAATAGAAACACTCCTTAAAATGCGTCAGTGAAAAGCATCCTTAACATAAATGACCATATGACTGTGATTATAATTTAAAGGTTAAGTGTAAAATAACACTTAACTAATCTACGACATAACACGTCACCGAGTATCGTAAAGGCGAAGGATGATTAAACAAACTCTACTCATTTTTATTTTTGTTTAATTTATGTTTGGCTCCTTTTTGCAGTTTGTTTTAAATTGTACTTTTATTCTTGGTTAACTCCAAAATAAAAATAATTATCACGGTAGATTTTTATTTTGAGCAAAAATAGGAGATAAGTAATTCTAAGAATAATATTACCCATATTACTTTTGTGATCTATTTGTATACTTTCTCAAATCTTGAAGGGAGTTTTCGAAAACCATATGCAGGGTGAAATTTCTGATATGAACAAAACAAACTTCTTTTCAAAGACCGGTCCTGATTGTTTTGTAGTTCTAGATGGTGCGAAACTGTAACGTTTTACCAAAATTCACATTTCACCCTGTAGTGAACAATTGGAGCGGACACTTTTTAATGGTAACTTATTTAATATTTCCCCTTAGGAACGAGGTAGAAGTATGTACAGCAGTTCCTCAGGACTCACAACTGTATCTCTAAGCACTATTATTTACTTCTTGTTTTCCTAATACAGCAAAGTCCTCAGAAGTAAGCTCCGAACTCAGAGAAATCAAAGCAGATATGCAACAGGGAAGAAAAAATTAGCTAGTCCTCATATAGCCAATTGGTAGAAAATTTGTAATTGTGAAAGAGTAATTTTTTGTTTTAGTTTCGCCAGTCGTTTATGGACATGGATATTATTCTTAAATTTCTACTGGATTATTGAATACCTGATATTATATGTAACCTACTTTTATTCATTACCTTTGAAACGCAAATTTAATCCTGTTCAGCATGCACACCGTTCACAATATTTTTATACAAAAAAAAACTTAACAAATATTTTGTGTACCTATCCAATAAAATATTTTATGTATTAACATGTTGTTTGATTATTATTTGAGTAGAAACACTTTCATTATGATTTTCTTTAATTTTATTTTAGTAGTTTCGACCAAAGCGCGCATAAGCTGAAAATCTATGAAGCCAAAAAATGTAGGGAGTTTAAAGTTGTCGCGTAAGGATTCTCTATAAACACACGAATATTTACAGATATCTTTGAAAAACGTTGAAATATTATAATATTTTTTATGGGCTAAAGCTAGGAATATGATGTAGTAAATAATTTAAAAATAGTAAAATTTGCACACATTATAATCGTTTTGAATAATTATTGTTCAATGAATGTTTTTGACACAATTATTTAATAAAATATTTGACATCAGGATGAGCATACTGATTGTCCACCATTTCATGGAGTTGTGGGTTACCCACTTTTCTGTAGCCCTTTTTGTTGACGTTTTCGCAACGCCGGAGAAGGGGTCTGGTCCAACGAATGGCCTTGACGAGCTTATTAATCTGCTTTTTCGTTTCCTTCATCCCTGGAACCCAAAGCTGCTGTAAACTTGCTACGGCCTTCCGGTACATTCAAAGCACACACACAATCCCTTACTAACTTAGAATTGACCTTAGACCGTATAGATTATGTCAAAAGGAATTCCCAAGCTAGGTATACCTACCAAGAAAAACAATTAATACGCATTCTTAAGAAATCGTAAAAGGTGTATACCAGGTATACCAGGTATAGTTTGGCAAGTCTATCTGAAGCTACGGGGAATCGGTAAGGGGCGAGGAAACATGGCCGATATCTGTCATAAACGTACCAATGGCGTACGGTACCTATCTTATGAAAGTATTAAAAATAATAATTATTATTATATATAGAAACTGATTTATGCTTTGCTTTAAAGGTAAGGTATTTTTCAAAACACGGTACTTATTTGTTAAAAACAAATAATGTTAAAAATCGTACTTGAATTCAATATGGATACGAAATAATAAGATACCAAGTAAAACTGAAAATACGAAGGTAAATACTGACATTATAAACGCCACTGGATAATCAATGTCAGTCAATTGTCGAAGTGAGAGGGAAGAACACACGCACGCGCTTGCCAATAGGAAGTCAGGTGGTTACCAAGCAACGGCTGTTCGATAAATATTCACCAATTGAGTTAGTAGGAGGGCGTGGTAATTATGATTTTTACACGACGTTGCCGGCTTGAAGGAAGCCGATAAAATATTTGGAAAAGTGTTCATCTTTTTATATTTAGAAATTGAAAAAATAATGTTAATAGACAAAATCCAATGAAACAAGCACATTGAAGAGCTAACGTTTAATCATTATTGACAGTTCCAATTCAACCTCCGTGGAGAACGGACGTTAATTAACACTAATCACCTTTTGCGATAGTAAAAAAGTAATACAAGTTTTTAAACCAGTTAAACATTTAAAATACCAAAAATAATCCGTAAAATAAGTAGAGCTAGGCTCATAAATCCCGACAAACCGGGAATTTCCGATGATGCAGGCGAACCTACGGAATACACCCTCAACCTGAAGAAAAAAATACAAACAATTAAAGAGTGTTCACCAACTCATTTCGAGACAGAAAACCTTAACCAGATCTACACAATTAAGAGCAAAAACAGTGCAGGTTACAGTGAACAGAATCAACACAAAAATCAAGGTAGGAGAAGTCACCCTTATTTTAAAGTCACAAAAAAAAGCCGTCTCTCAGGGATAAACTAACCACGAGAGACAGCTATAAAACAGTTAAAAAGCATGCGGACAAACATTCTAACAACACAATAACAACAGAAGAATCGACTACCGAAATCTCCCCTAAGAAGTGTATGGAAAGCTTTCCATGCACTTCGCCAAAAATTAATATTGAATATTATAAACAATTAACAGATAGGGTAAGAGAGAAAAAACTAAAGCTGGAAAGTTCGAGGAAGAAAGATTGCAACAATCAAGACCAAACTGACTTTAAAATCTCCGATAAAAGTCCTGTGAATGAGTGTAGGCAACAGGTCGACGCCAATCAGAGGGGCACCAGTGAATTAACTACAAATTTAAAAACAAGTGAAGAGAAAGCAAGTACGAATTCGGAGACTTCATCGTCTGATGCAGAATCTACGATTCGCCTCCTCAAAAAATCAAAAATAGCCGTAGAGAAGTACATGGAAACCAGGGAAAAGTGTACAGAACTAAGCAACATACCTGCAAACGTTCAAACCTTACCTGAGACAACTGAATCAACCAAAACTGATCCAAACAATAAAAGATACACGGAAAAAGGCAACACTACAGACGTGGAGAAGTGTATAGTAAGTGAACAAAAGTGGATAGAACACGAGAAAAAGTACATAGAAAACAAGGCGGACACCAACTCGCTCTCAACTCAATCACCACAAGACACGGTACAGAAAAATCCAACCCACAGAGAAGATAATAGTAATGCAAATAATGTAAACATATGTATAGAAAACGCGAGCAAAATGAATTCACCCTCCGTAACTCTTACACCAGATGAACATATGGACAGTATGGACGAAATCGAAAACCAGGACAGTTCTTCGTCGGAGGACGCAATCCAAATACATTCTGTACACCATTTAACGTGTGCTGAGGTGCATAAAACCGTGAAATCACCAGACTGGAGCGCCGAGGTGGAAAATGAAAAAGAAAAAGAAGATCAAATCTCGAAATTAAGATTCAGACCATCATCATTAGTGAACAAAACTGGAGGGGAAGAGGAGGACCACTTCGTCTCCCACTACAACCAACTAGCAGGGGGCGGTAAGAAAATCATCAGTGAACCACTCAATTTCCAAAATAAAAATTTCGATGTAATTGAAATTGATAACTCACAACCAGCTACCACCATGATGGAAACAGAGGAGTTCGTTATCCCGAGAAAAACCATTTCCTACGCCCAAGTCTTTGCTAACAACGCAACCAAAACCACCCCTATCCCAATTAGCAATCAGTATGAATCGCTATCGGAAGATGAACCTGAAACTAACCAAGAGGAAAATCACAACAAACAAAGTGAAAAGAAGAGAAAAAGAACCAAATCTAAGAAAACCAGAAAAGAGACGAAAATGCCGGAGACAGGGCACAACAAAAGCACTACCAAAACCGACAATAAAAACACGAAAAAGACAAACACATCAATTCCTACTAACTGCAAGAAAAAACCTTCTAAGAAAATGTGCCCACCGATCGTGATTGATGGGAATATGCCAGACCATAAGAACATTGTCAACCTACTAAAAAAAGACTTTGTAGGAGGATTCGAGATGAAATACAACAAGTCTGTTGTTGTATTCACCCAGGAGGACCAAGATCATGACACGCTAAAAGCAAAGCTAACAGCAGAAAAACTCCCATTCCATACATACGCGAAGAGGGAAGAGAAATCGCACGCTTTTGTTATCCGTGGATTGGCAGGCGACATCAGCCCGGAAGACATCAAAGAAGACCTCAACGACCACTACCAAATAGAACTTAAAAATATTTATCGAATGAACACGAAAGGTCGCCCTCTGTTCCTCGTTATAACCACGCCCACCATCACACTCGACTACCTTAACAGGAACGTGAGGGTAATTGAGAACACCAGGGTAATATGGGAGCTGAGAAGACAACAGAAGCCCATAATACAGTGTCATGTCTGCCAGCAATGGGGACATGCCACGACAAACTGTGGAAGGCCTCCCAGATGTCTGAAATGTGCTGGGCCACACAAAACGATGGAATGCACCAAAAACACCGCCGAGTCAGCCAAATGTTGCAACTGCCAAGGCAACCACCCTGCAAATTCGGACAAATGTCCTGTCTTCATTAAAAGAAGACAGTATTTGGAAGAACGGAGGCAGAACACCAAACAAACTACCAATAAAAAATACGTAGACGCTCCCTTACCAAAGTTTAATCCCTGGGAGGACAACAACAACGAAGTAATGGTAACTAGAAAAGTTCAAATAAACAATGAGAAAGAATTCCCAACTCTGCAAAAGAAGTCCACACAACAAAAGAGGCCAGAGATGACCAACACACTCCACCCACCAAAGAATACCCACTCCATCCCAGGAGACGATATGACGAAGATGCTCAACTTGAACAATATGTTCACTAAACTCAACGAAATCATCAACCTAGACGAGATGACAAGGGCAGTCACAGACTTGTACAATCTAATGATCCAGGCAAGTACAAAACTCGATAAGTTTATAATTTATAATATATTCATTCAAACTATTGATAGCTATAACATTTAAGGTCATGCAAGACACAGGTTCGCATATTAAAGGCATTTTAAATATCATATATGTAAACATTAGAGGCATTGCGTCAAAGACACACGATGTAATGCATTTTCTAAAAATTTATAAACCAGATGTCTTATTCATTAGTGAGACATTACTAAATAATAAAACAAAAATTAGAATTAGAAATGCGAATTACCTTTATTTCAGGGAGGACAGGGACACTCGTGGGGGAGGTATCCTTCTTGCAATTAAGAAAGGTCTTAATTTCAAATTATTAAACAAAATAAACACAAATATCGAACATCTAGGTATTATTCTAGACAATAAATTACCAATAATTGGGGTATATAATTCCCCAACTACAAAACTAAACAACGACGACTTCCAAAATCTGATTGGAAATTATAATAAAGCTATTATAATAGGCGATCTCAATTGCAAACATCCAGAATGGGATAGTAATATCACCATCCCTAATCCAAATGGAACTGTTCTTCGAAACTTCTGCGACAATTCTGATTGCAATGTCTTGTGTACAGAGGATCCTACCCACTTCCCATTCTCAGGGAAAACTCCGAGTACATTGGACATTGTAATCAGTAAAAACATAGACGGAGTGAACAGGCTGAGGACATTAAAAGAACTATCCTCAGATCATGACCCCATTCAACTTATCATCAGACTACAGCACAAAACAAAGACGATAAACAAAACATATTACGACTATAAAACTACAAACTTGGCCCTTTTTAGAAAAATCTTGACTGACAGCACAAAATACATAGACAATATACAAAATAAAGACGAACTAAACTTAATCTTATCTGATATAGAAATAAACATCATAAAAGCACGAAACGAGACCACAAAAAAAATCATTCTACACAACAAAACTGACAAACTTCCTGATGAGACAATAAACAAAATAAACCAGAGAAATAAAATAAGGAAACAGTGGCAACACACCCGTGACAAACAACTACAAGAAGCCATGCTCAACTTGCAGAAAGAAATTCAGAATGAAATCACACGACATAGAAATATCTCGTGGAATAATTACTTAGAAAACATGGGTACAGACAATAGCAGCATTTGGAAGGCTATGAGGAAAATCAGAAACAAAAAAAGGCATAGCAAAAATCGAAAAAGACGGACAACTAATCACAGATCAAAAGGAAATGGCTCAAGCTTTCGGAGAACAGTTCCAACTTAACTTCACTAACAATATGCCGAATACAGTAGCACATGAAAATAAAATTAGAGAGGTAGAGATTTTGCGCAAGCGACTCATACTCTGCCACCCAAATCACTTTCATCAGCAAAGGAAATTTACACTATTATTGGGCAATTAAAAATTAAGACAGCGCCGGGAAGAGACGGCATTGACAACATTCTGATCAAAAACCTGCCGCCGAAAATAATTACTTTGCTGGTTAAAATCATTAATTTTATTCTAATAACAGGTCATTACCCGGAAGCCTACAAAACGGCGAATGTTATTCCGGTACCAAAGACACAACATGGTAGGAGTTCCATCGACAATTACAGGCCGATATCACTACTTAGTAACTTAGCGAAAATAATAGACAAAGTAATATTAAGTAGACTGGAGAGAACAGTGACGGATTGAGACATTATACCGGAGAAACAGTACGGGTTTAGGGCCAACCACGGATGTCCCTCCCAACTTATTAGAGTATTGAATTACGCCAGAGTAGGATTTAGAAAAAAACAACCTTCAATTCTGGTATCTTTAGACATCCGTAAAGCCTTTGACTCGGTCTGGATCCCGGGATTAATGTTTAAATTAACAGAACTAGGCATTCCAGGATACTTAATACTACTTTTAAATTCTTATCTAAAAGATAATTTTTTATGAAAATTGGAAATGATGAGGCAGGACCATATACTACGGAAGCAAGGGTACCGCAAGGCTCGGTACTTTCTCCGACTCTGTACTCGCTGTTTACAGCGGATTTCCCTGTCAGTAAGACACTACTGACAGCGCTATATGCAGACGATGTCTGTCTGGTTCAGACAGCGAGTACAGCAGAGCTTGCCCTGAAAAAAGTGGGAAATCATCTCAATAATAAAATCGTTCCCTATTTATCCAATAACAAGCTGGTGCTGAATGCCCTGAAAACGCAGTACATGGTTCTGAGGGGCAAATTTAGAGCCAAAACATATCTAGTCAATAGGTTAAACATAGATAATAACGTCATCACACCGGTAGACAGCGTCAAATACCTTGGCTACATTATTCAGCCGAATACTCTGCACAACTTGCACATAACATCACAAGTTCAGAAAGCAAAAGCTGCAATGGCTCAGGTATACCCATTGATCTGTCGCAACAGCCGACTGTCAATGAGGAATAAACTTCTTCTCTACAGTCAGGTGGTGCGACCGAAAATGACGTATGGCTACCCAGTGTTCTGTTCAACCACTAAAGCTCTATTTAAACGCATGCAAGTTGTGCAGAATAAATGCCTAAGAATGGCAGCTGGTGTAGGTCTAATCGACAACAGACTTCCAAACAACATATGGCTCCACAGAAAGACAGATATGCCCACCATTACCGATTATGTAACCAGTCTGGCAGAGAGGTACTACAAGTACTGTCTCCCAGAAAGCTTACATAATCAAATAGCAAACACACGCGCAAGTCGCATAAATGGTTATAGCCTCTTGCACGCCAACCTTCAGATGGAACTCTGACCAAGTTAACCACACGCAATACAACTTAAATAATACCTCCGCTTTTGTATATATGTACATAAATCACTAACTGCAATCGGGAGTGCATGGGAGAGAGTGCATGGATGTAAATAGGAATGAGAGACGAATGAATGGGTGTACATAGATTTTATTCCCATACTTTAACTTAATTAGTATTTGCGTAAAGCCTTTTATATGTGAGCCTGTTTTTTACTGACTTTTCAGGGATATTACTACACAAACTCCTGGGGAATGTTTAATGAATTAGGTGCGAACGGATCTATTATAGATTATTTTCTTTGAAAGCTAACGGATGATGCTGCTGGGCAAGGAGCCGTGGAAAAGAGGGAGATGACAAATGCCAGTATAAAAAAAACGGAGCCAGAACATCGGCGATCAGCGAGAGAACTCGCGGTATCTATCACCATATAGATACTAAATGTTGTTTTTTATATAAGTGTATATGATAACATTGTAACTTACGATTAATAAAGATATAAACACATTATTGACATATTGTTAATCATAAAAAGTCCATTTTCTAATTATTATCACTACATACTTAGCACTTTAGCTTTTTCAAAGTTAAACGTGGCAATATCGAATGTTTTCTCGACCGCACTCCTTTCACAGCTTCAGTTATGTTTGCTAAACTATAGAAAATTCGAAGAATTTACTTAATTACAGTTACCTGTAAAATATTGTCATATTTTAATAGAGCGGAGTTATCAATAGATGTCAAAGGTAATAGTTTAATACTATTATAACGCCTTACAAAGTTTTTGAAAAATAATTTTCAAGGAACAGACATATATAAACAAAACTTTACGCTAGCGTTCGTGACATCACATCACTTAGAGAGTTTTTAGAACCTAGAGAGATTAAGTGATGTCACGAACGTTAACGTAAACGTGTATATTGACAGTTGCTCATGCGCAGTAAATAAATATTCACGTTAAGGTTCACGGACCTTCGTTAACCGTTAATCGATGCTGTACGAAGCCCTATCGGAGATTACCGATTCCCATATTTTGTTATGAAGTGAGTATATCTATGATTTGGATCTTGTTCTGTGATTGAGGATGAAATAGATAATGACAAGAATTATTAAAATGCAAATTTTCGTAGAAAATCAAAAAACTAAAAGTTAGGTTAGTTAATGTGTATAAACAAAACTTTACGTTAACGTTCGTGACATCACTTAAACTCTCTATTAGAGAGTTTAAGTGATGACACGAACGTTAACGTTAACGCAAGAATATTACGTTTACGTTCAATTGTATAAAAGAGAGTTTAAGTGATGTCACGAACGTTAACGTAAAGTTTTGTTTACACACATTAACAAACTTAACCTTTTGTTTATAAATTTTCTACGAAAATTTGCATTTTAATAATTCTTGTTATTATCTATTTCATCCACAATCACATAACAAGATCCAAATCATAGATAAACTCACTTAATAACAAAATATGGGAATCGGTAATCTCCGGTAGGGCTTCGGACAGCATCGATTAACGTTAGACGTTTACGTGGGAGCACGTAAGTTAACGGAGGCCCGTAAACCTTAACGTGAATATTTATTTACTGCGCATGAGCAGATGTCAATTTACACGTTTACGTTAACGTTCGTGACATCACTTAAACTCTCTATCAACTTTAGCGTTTGACATTCACGTTATCGTTATTTCGCGCAAGCGCAGTTAGTAGAATGGTCAACTTCAACTGACTTCAATGAGATCTTTATAAATAGTTTTTGAAACACTTAAAATTAACGTAAATTCAATTAATGTGTCAAATACGTCAAATCTTTTTAGACGTTCGTTGGTTTGCTATATAGTGAGTTGGATTTTTTATTATAATCCATTGTAATCGTGGTAGTGATGGAGGAAGCCCTGAATATTGTATTAAATCGCAATGAAGATGGCCACAACCATCACATACACTAACTAACTGTATTCTTTGACACGATCAACCAAATGTCAAAAGCAATAACAGATTATTTCAAAATTAAAGATCGCTGCATTTTCCTTACTCGTGTTGTCAGATTTCCGTTCAACAAATAAAACTTCAATTTATATTTCAAAATAAATATATTTTTTCATGTTAAAATTGTGTCGGTAGTACGAAAAATACCAATGTGAGGATATTTTCCGTCTTATTTTGATAATAGGGTCTTTAATAAGTAATTATGCTATCAAAGACGAAAGCTAACTTGAATATATCTGGCAACCTGCATCTATCAAAATAAATATTACATTAACGGAATCTTAACGCAATCTTTCCGTAGATAACGGAATACGTTATCGTAATTAACGTTAACAGAAGTTTCAAATTCTTCTGCGCATGCTCCGAATAGCGTTAACCGTAACGACAGAACAAATTAAGGGTTCCAAAATCTACAAACCAACGTAGGTCAATGTTTTGTGTACTGAATCTTCTGTTTTCAATCAATGGACTTCTCTTAACGGTGTATTTAAGTATGGATGCATTATCGCTTATCATCTGCAGGAAGAAAGACTTAAAAAGAAGAAGAGCACATGTTTTGTTACCTAAATATAACGTAAATAAATACCTACGGTTTTTATAGGGTTAATTGTTCAAATCAAAGAATACACCACTTATCAAAAAGCGAGGCTTCCGATTATTTTTTGTATGTGCATGTCTGAAAATCGCCATTTTTATAATAAGATAATTGTCATACTCCACTTTGTCGACCAATTATATCGCCGATATTTGAAAATTTTATCATTTTCTCAGTGTATTTAATCATTTTCTCAGTGTATTTAATCATTTTCTCAGTGTATTTACTAAGTTATTTGTCAACGACGGTCTTTCAAGGTCATAAATTTTGGTTACCAAAACATCAAAGAAAATGCGTCGGGCTTCGCTTCTTGTAGTTGGTGTATTCTTTGCTTATAGAGAGAAATTCTTGTCTAAGGTGGACATGTTTTTATATTCAAAGGTGGACATAGCAGTAATTTGTCAACAATATACAAGGTTGGGTCTACATTTTCTGGGAGAATAATGAAAATATAATTTGAACAATTTATTCATTTATTTTAATACAAAACTATGGAACAAAATGAAATGAAACTCTAAAATAAAATGAAACGTAAATTATTTGAAAAACAATAACCAATTTATTATTTATTTATTTATTCTTTTCTCATTTTCTTCTTTTTGTTTTCTTCAACTCTAGCGTAATCGGCGAAAATTTTGTCATATATGGCTTACTAAAAAAATACAAATTATTATATAAAAAGAAGATTTCTAATAAAATTTTGACTAACCCAATCGCTGTCGCTAGAATTCGTTCCTTCAGAAGATTTTTCTATAACCTGTACAATCTCAGGTGACGTAGATTTTCCTGGTTGAATATTTTTGTCTCGTAATTCTTTTATTTCCATTTTGACTTCCGACTGTGCTATACATATTTTAACATCATCAGTTTTCGCGTTTAAATCATCAAGTCTTGATCGGTCCTCCTTTACAGCTCCTTCTAATTTTTGTATATTTGCAACAGTTTTTGCAATACTTTCCTTCTGATCATCGACTTCATTCTCCAGTGAGTCCATTCTTAAAACAATTAGGTAGGTATCAATAACAAATAATCTAGCTTTTTATATTTGAAAAGATTAAACACTTATCATATCCCCTGTATATAGAATAATCTAACAAAAACTTACGTTCGCCTTTTTGCTTCGCACTCTTGCTGTAAACTGGTGACGATAAAATTTCTATCGATAATAGCTCGTTCTGTTTTTAAATTTATTTCGGTCAATTTCGTTTTATTTTCTTTTAGTTTGTTCTCCAATTTTTCTTTTTCTTCTCGGAGTTTACAGTTCAGTTCTTGATGTTTTTTACCTTCTTCGAAACGTGTTTTTAACGTTTCCAAATAATTTTTCTTGTCCAAGAGTATTTGTTTAAGACGTGCATTTTCTTTTTTGATAGAATCATCTTCATCGCCATCCTGTAGGTAATATAGATCACGGTGAAAAGATATAGAATGCATGAAAGTAGGTACCTACTTACCTGTTCTTGGACCAATTCTTTATAATCTAATACATGACTATTAACGTTCATTACAACCTCTCTTTTAGTTTCAGCAGGCTCAGGCTCCACGCCATTGTTAAAAGTTTCTCGCACATAGGATTGTTGGTTGTCATGTGTGCTCTCTGCTTCGTATTCCCTTTCTATATGCTCACCTTCTAACAACTCAGATTGCTCGATTTTATCCATAATATTGTATTTATATTTATTGCAAGGAATAAACACTTTCGAATGGAAGATACTTGATACTTTATAATTTCTATTTTTTATGTATCGAGAAGTAAAGGATAAGTTTAAATTTGAAAACCCACTGTCAGAAAGGACGTTACCTCAGCCAATGTTACCAACCCTGGTTGTCTCTGCCAACGGTGAAAAAATAAATTCCTCTTGTAGACAGCGTTAGTTTGAATTCAATTTAAAACACCACGTATTCAACGTTTGAATAAAAAGTTGAAATTTCTAAATCAAAGTATTTAAGTAAACTGATTTAAATTGATACTGTTCATTAAAATATGTAAAACGTAGTTCCCCTTTTTATATATATTTTTTTCACAAGTTTGGCAATAATAGCTACACGTTCGGTATTTGCATCCCAGAGGCGACGGATTTTTGGTCACGTGATCACAGATTCGAACCATAGAACCCGACTAACCATAGACATAAACGAACTTCTAACTCAATATCGGTCAATTTTGCCAAAGACTTGGAGAATGGACAAATAAAAATTAAAGGTTTGTATGAAAAACAGAAAGGGTTATCAAGAAAAACACTATTTCTACGAGATTTATCTTTATAGTGACTACAACATAACATCACAGATTAATCTTTCTCGTCGGTCAAAATATTCCGAGCAAACAGATTTACATCGGACTGATTTGAGCAGAATTACCGAACAGTTCAGATTTATACCTCCCCTAGATGTAATAAACGAACGATTCAGACTAAAAAGATTGATCGGACCACAAAGCACCTAAAGTGCTTTTTGGATCGGACGTAAATAACGAACGCAACTAATATTAGTGATATCAATGGTTGGTTGGTGTCACAACACAACGTGTTGTGGTTGGTGTATTCTTTGGTTAAAATAAACTTGCTTAACCTAAAATTAATATTAAATATTTAGAAGACGTAAGAGTGGAAACACCAAAATGAAGATTCATCTTACACCCGATAAACTTAGTTTTTCGCTATTTAGCTCTGAACAAATCCGGAAAATGAGTGTTACCAAAATTATTACACCTCTTATGTTAGATGCATTAGGACACCCTATACCAGGAGGTTTATATGATATTAAATTAGGTAATTATATTCTTGATACATGTATTATATATAATTTACGATATTATAACGAATACAATTTTATTTATATTGAATTTAGTTCACTCTATCCGGGGTGGGTTCAATACTAAACTCACTGTAAATCAAATTCCCTTTTAAATTATCCTCATCTATTTTCACATTATTATACTGTAGTGAATTACGAATGATTACCTTTAAAATAAGGCTTCATTCTACATAGAACAACTAACATAAAATTATTCACAACTTTGTAACATAACTGATAATGTCATGAATCCTATCAAAATGGTAATATCATGACATATACAAATACAAACTATAAATCTTTAAATTATTATTAACTATGCCACATCTCACATCATCACATCTTTTCTACTCTTACTATTTCCAAATATTTCTTTGATTATTGAAATCATGAAATTCCTTTTTTTTTTTTTATTTACGAATCCGCATCAACCTCAAGGGTTATTAGCGGTCTGTAGCTATATGTTATGGTACCTGTTACATAAAATATTATATATGTTTAACATTATTACATTTTATGATATAAGTTTGAAATATGCAAATATTTAATAAGATTCTTAACATTGCTGCTGTTGTTTAAAGTATTTTCCAAAGAATCACTAATGTTGCATGCTAGTCTGTTGATATGATATAGCGGACACTCAACTAAAAAATGTTTCACTGTTAACTGCTGCTCACAAATGACACATTGTGGTATTGGTGCTCGGGTAAGTAAGTATTCGTGAGTAGCTCGAGTATGACCTAGTCGTAGCCTTGTGATGATGGTTTGATGTCTTCTATTTTCGGTAAAAGTGAACCAGGGTGTTATGTTGGGTTTGATTCCTCTAAGCTTTGCGTGTGAGTTCCTCCACGTGTCATTCCATTTTTGTTCTGCTTTATTGCTAATAAATAATTTTAGGTCGGTGTATAAAGGCTTAATAATTGGTGTGGTGTTAAGTTGTGCAGCATTTTTGGCGAATTGATCGGCTATCTCATTGCCTTTTATGCCTATGTGTGCAGGAACCCACAGGAAATGTATGTTTCTACCTATTGATTGAAGATGATGAAGTTCTTGTTTGATCATCAGTACTAGGAAGTTTTTCGAATAGGTGCTTCGCAATAATTTCAGAGAGTTTAAAGAGTCTGTAAGAATAACCGTCTTTTCGTAGTTCGATGTTGTTATGCACTTTACTGCTTCTAATATTGCGTACAGTTCTCCTGTTAGAATTGTTGCATATTTCGTTAGTTTAAATTGCACGTTGTTTGTAGGTGTTACAATGGCTGCGCCTACTCCTTCATCTTGTTTGGATGCGTCCGTGTATATTTCGGTATAATTGGGATATTTTTGCATGGTTTCACTAAAATGTTGGATGTATGTTTGTATACTTGTGTCTTGTTTGGAAAAACATGAAAGATGAGTGTTGATATGTGGTGGCTTAATTTGCCAGGGTGGAGTAAAGTTATCAGTTTCAATTTTTAGAGAAGAAATGTTGGATACATTGAGACTGTTTTGATAGTGCTGGATTCTTAGATAAAAGGGTTCTGTTTGAATATTAAATGATACTGGATTTACATTTTTATCAAATGTGTGATGGTAAGTTAAAATATGAGGATTAGATGTTATTTTTGAGGCATATGAGAGACTAAGGATTTGTCTTCTGAGTTCTAGTGGGGCTTCTCCGGCTTCACAGTATAGGCTGTCTACTGGTGTGGTTCTGTAGGCTCCTAGGATAATGCGTAGTGCCGTATTGTGTAATACGTCTAATTGCTTAAGAATAGTATCTTTTGCGGATGCATAAGCAATACAGCCGTAATCAATTTTTGATCTCACAAGTGTTCGATAGATTTTTAAAAGTATTCTACCTTCAGCTCCCCAGTGTTTGTTTGATAAACATTTCAATAAATTAAGTCCCCTTTGACAGTCTTTAATTAGTTGTGTTATATGAGCTTTCCAGTTTAGTTTCTCGTCAAATATAAGTCTTAGGTATTTTATCTCATTGGTGTACTTGAGAGTAGTATTGTAGATTTCCATATGAGGTTTGTGGTTAATTGGTTGCTTTGAGAATATTATGCACCGTGACTTGCTGGGTGAAAAATGAAAACCTGTCGCTCTTGACCATTTTTCAATCGTTTTGAGTTGTTTTTGTAGTATTGTTGCACATGCTGATATTGTCTTACTTTTTACAAAAATGATCACGTCATCAGCATACATTCGGATCTGTATTGGTTTCTCTATATCCTTAGTTATATCGTTCATTGCCAGAAGAAATAACGTTGGACTAATAATTGATCCTTGGGGTGTTCCATTTATTTGTTTTTTGATAGAAGAAGTTGTTCCATTGACTCTAACATGAAATGTTCTGTCACATAAAAAGTTCTGTATGAAAGCTATAATGTTACCTTGATATCCTAAGTCATTTAGTTTTGTTAGTATGTTGTGTTTCCAAGCTGTTTCGAATGCTTTATTTATGTCAAAATAAATGGCCATACAGTGTTCTTTATTTAAAAATGCTTCTTTAATATGAGTTTCTAAATCAATTATGTTGTCTAATGTAGATCTATTTGGTCTAAATCCTGATTGCTCAGGGGTTAGATGTCCTTTGTTTTCTAGGTTCCAAAGAAGTCTTTTATTTATTATTTTTTCGAGCAGTTTGCAAAGGGCACTGGTTAAAGATATAGGTCTATATGAATCAGCTAGAAGTGGCGATTTAAAAGGTTTTAAGATGGGGATTGTGATTGCCTTTCTCCATGTGTCAGGATATGAATGTTGGCTCCAGACAATGTTGTATATTTGCAAGAGGTGACGTTTCGCAGATGCAGGCAGGTTTTTTAAAAATATGGGAGGGATATCATCAGGTCCAGGAGATGTATTCTTAAGTTCGTGGAGTGCTTCGTTGAATTCGTGTAGGCTGATAGGCGCGTTAATAGGGTCTGCGTTTTCATGTATGATAATGGTATTTTTTTCTTGCTCCTGCTTAAATACTAAGAAGTCTGGGTCGTAGTTATCATTTTGTGAGTGGAGACAATAAGCGTTTGCGAGTTCTTCAGCTATCTCATTGTTGTCTGTTATCATACTTAAATCGTTTTTTTGGAGAGCTGCAATTTCCTTATGTGAGCTTTTACTTGTTATGCTCTTTATTTTTTTCCAGACATTTGTTAGTGGTGTTGAGCTATTGATTTCCTCAACATATTGGTGCCAAGATTTTCTTTTGTTATGTTTGATGGTTAGTCTAGCAAACGCTCGCTTCTTTTTGAATTCGATACAGTTTTCAGAAGTCTTATATCTTTTATATTTATTTAAAGATTGTTTGCTTTCTTTTACTGCTGACTCACATTCTTCGTTCCACCATGGTACTGCATTGTACTTCTTTATGTGCGTCGTCTTACCAATAGCGTGGTATGCTGCATCTGTTATTATTTTGTTAAAGTCTTCCACTGTGGCCGTAATATCGTCTTGCAGTTTTGCCAGATGAATATTGTCGTCTATGTGTTGTGAAAAATCTGTCCATTCAGCTTTATTTAGTCTCCAACGTTGTAAGGGTATCGTATCATGAGAGCATTTTGCGGTGTTGGTTATTATTATTGGGAAGTGATCACTGTCGTATAAGTCTTTATTAATTTGCCAAGAGAGTTGGGGTAGGAGATTAGGTGTACATAGGCTGAGATCTATTGCTGAAGAAGTGCCCGCTGTTATGTTGAATCTGGTGCCGCTGCCGTCATTTAATATAGCTAAGTTAGCAGAGTTGAAAACCTCATATAGTTGCTTTCCTCTTAAATTGTTTGACCTGGATCCCCAAACAATGTTGTGTCCGTTGAAATCGCCTATAATTAGCCTGGGGGAGGGTATTTGATTGAATAACGCATCCAGTTCCTTGGGATCTGCATGTATGTTAGGCGGGAGGTATAGATTGCATATATTTATTTCAGTTGGAGCTTTAATTTTAATGGCTATCGCTTCAATATTGGTGGTGATGTTTATTTCTTCCGCTACTATCACTGATTTCGTGAATATGGCTACCCCTCCACTGGCCGTTGCTCGATTTCGATTTTTAAAGAATCCATTGTAATGTTTTGGGGTATGTGTTTTGTGTTCATGGAAGTGTGTTTCCTGTAAGCATAAAATGTCTGGAAGGTATTCTGATATGAGCTTTTGTAGCATTCCTAAATGGAGATAGTATCCATTTAGGTTCCATTGTAGTAAACTATTGAATTTTATTATTTAAATTGGCATTTTGAAGTGATTAACGAGATTTTATGGAGGATTCGCTGCCAGTATCATCTGTCTGTCTTTCCAGCTTTTTCCTCAATTTGGTAAATCGGGTTTTTAGAGTCTTTTCCTTTAACAAAGGATAAAGTGTAAGTAACATTTCAATAAGGCCTTTTATATCTGATGTATAGTATTTTGCAACGGTATATGCATTCTGAGCTCCGTGTGTGTGCTCGAGCAACCTCTTCAATTCGTCATAGTTCAGAGGATAAGGGGGTGTTTGATTTTCGATTATTGGTTTTAAATGGCTCTGGGATGGAGTAGACCGGACTGGAGCTGATTGCAGAATGTTTCTTCTTTTTTGGTTTTTCTGCGGTTGAGAAAGCTGGTTCTGTCATAATGGATGCATCCGGGGAGGATTCGGATGATAGGAATCGTTTATTTGTAGAGCTGGGCGTATTGGTTGTAGTTGTTTGTGATATGTTGTTTACTTCAGCTATGGGGGTGTTTTCTGCCAGATTTGATTGGGTAGAGAAAATATTTGTAGGAGTTGGTTGAGGGAAAGTTGGTGTTGGTTTTGTTTGCTCATGTGTTGTTTGGAGAGGGTCATGATTTGTTGTGTTCGTTTGAACTGGAGACTTTGGGTTTTGTAAGGTAGGGCAATTGGCAACAACGTGACCAGATAGTTTGCAATTGAAACATTTCTGACTATCTAAGGAGAGAAAGATACGATAAGAAAGGTTATCGTGTGTAAGTTCCAGAGATTCGGCTAAAGTAAGAGATTCTATAGGGGTAACGTAAACTTGGCGTCTGAAACTCATTATATGGCTGTATGCTGGATCTGTTGCACCTATTCGTAAAAATGTAATTGGTGATAATAATTTTAGACCTAATCCTTCTAACATAATTTTTAGTGTGTCGTGTGGTATTGTCGGACTAACATTAGATATGACTAGTCTGTCAGAAGGGGTTACTAAATGACGTGCTTTTAATTTTTGTCCCAGAACTTCGATTTCTCCTCCATTTTCCATAAATTGATCAACTGCAGCCTTAGTCGATAAGTAAATACACACTCTATTATTAGATATTCTTGAGCAGAAAATAATGTTGCGTGGTTGAACTATTGGGCCTAAACTCAGAAGATAGTCTTGTATTTTTGCATCATTGATTGCGCTAAAAATGATTCCCTGATCTTTTGCGGGATACATTGGTTGGGTTGGTTGTTTGAGCATATGAGAATAAGATTGTGTTGAAGTAGTTATTGGTGTATTAGGTGATGTAGGGTTTTTATTTATGTTGTTATTATCCATCTTTTGTTTTAAATGGTTTTCGGAACATTCTTTTCTGAATACGGCACTGGCAGTTAATTCAAGTCGATTAGCAGATTGTTTTTGCTGCTTGGAATTTACTTGACAAATAAAAATTTGTTGTCCTTATCAGTTTGTATGGTATTGAATTAATGATATTATTCAACCACTGTAAGTTATGTTTTGTACTCACTCGATTATGATGTCATGTATCGATCTTAATACTATCACTAACTTTGCACTGTATTATTTTGCCTAATAACTAGTTATTTCGTTAAATTTGCGCACTCGATTCGAAAGCTGTTTATTGCTCCGTGAACAGAGATGGACTTCCGAAATTCCTTTTTAATTATATTATTGGAATATTACCTCCCTGTTCAATATAATGCCAAGTTTTCAACTTATATTACCATGCATCAAATAGTTATTTGTATTCTATTTTGGTTAAATATCCATCTCAAACTTTAAATTATTTTAATACTTATTCAGCTTTTTCTGGTTAAGTATTTTTGCAATCCAATATTTTGAAAATCCATGGGTTTTTTAACAATTATTTTTTAAATTTTCAATTATCATTCAAATCAACCTTAACATTACTTTTATAACCATACTCATAGTAATAGCATTTTCTGAACTCTCATAAATCTCCAGATTTTACTAATTAATATCATTAAATTTTGATTATTATTGTGCCCTTCTACATTATCTATACAATATAGTTTATATAGAATCTTTAGTTTGATTGCAAATTTTATTGTGTTAATGATATAAGATTTTAAGAGATGACTTGTGAATAATATCTCAAAGATGAATATTTATTTAGCCTGGAGTAGTCCGATACATTGAAAATAGACTACATCTGCTGATAAGGAATATTAATACTTGTTCAATTAGCAAATTATATAAATTTATCACTGTTGCAACAAAATTTAAGTACATTTGAAAAATATACAGCTTATACAAGCGTAAAATAGTACAATCATCTTTCAGAAAATATGAAAATTTAATTTTCAGGCCCATATTCTGATCAAGGTGAGGTGTGTGGAACTTGTAATAAGACATTCACCAACTGTCCTGGACATTTTGGATACATCGAGCTTCCTTTGCCAACAGTAAATCCATTATTTCATAAAATCATAGGAACAATTTTGAAAATATCTTGTTTATCATGTTATCACATCCAAATACCAAGTAAGCAATCAAAAATTTCTCATATTTATAAGGACAACATATAAAATTAATGCATGTTTATATAAAGCAATTTACAAAACTTATCTTAGATAAAAACTAGTGAAATTCACTTTAGCTCACATCAAGAAAGTATTGTGTATTCAAATCAAACTTCTGAATTGTGGACTGATCACAGAGGCAATGTCAATAGAAAGCACAATATCTGAATTAATGGCCACATATTTGAAATTCGAAAATATTCCTGATGAAAGTATTGGGTGTATATTAGAATATGAGAAGTGGGCTGATGAAACCTTACGTAAGTATTCACAATAATAATATGGTTTGGTATATTTTGGACATGAAAATTACCTATTTTATTTTGTGTTTTAGAGAAATTAGGAGGGAAATATGTGATAAGCCAGAACACTGAAACACTGAGAAACTATTTTATTAATCAGATGTTGAAGGAGGTAAAATCAATAAATAATTGTATGTTTTGCAAAACTAAAATTGAAAAAATACAAGCTTTGAAGAATAAAATTATATTAATTACCAGGAAAACTGAGTTGTAAGTACTATATAATTGAGTATAACCCTTATTGTTGTTGTCTTCCATGCACCAGTAAAGTGGTTGCAGAATAAAAGATTATTTCGCGTTATTGTCAAATTTCTGACATGACATGTACAAGGATAGTTGCAGAAGTGTCCTACCTAAGAAAAAAAATCAGAAACAAATTGTTTTATTTCATTAAGGTGGTTGTGCGACAAGCTTGGGAATTTTTTTTTAAATTTTCATACACTTATCAAGCATATTATGATACAATTATCATTAAAATTCCACGGCGTTGGACTGTCTCCAACTTGAGATAAATGTAATGAAAGTTCATATAATTAACATGGTGAGCAATGGAGCGTTTGTTTTTTCACCAGTTTTTTAATAGAGAAAAAACAAACGCAAATTTTGAAAAATAATGAGCAATATACTTAACGGGAAACTGAACAGAAATATCTGGCAGCTCTGGACCCAAGTATGGTAGTACAATTTGAGAGGTAAATTCAAATGAACAGAGAATAAGCATGAATGATGTTGCCGAATTGCAACATGTAGAAACTGTTGATAGTATTTGTGTAGATGTACATCTGAGAATAACTGAAGTATCTCTATGGGTAAAGTCTGTGATGAAAATTATGGTGCGTTATACTACAAACCTCTACTGTAATCATGGATTTGTACAACGACAACTTGAACATTTGCTTTTGTGTAATTATTTAGATAAAGACCCAACAGTCAAAATAAGTATTTAATATTGTAGCCTGGTGTGGAGTTTTGATTTTATCAGAATTGTATTATTTTTAGAAATTATTCTGGAACAGTAATGTCCCAAAAAATTTCTGGCTTAGAATCGAAATATATAACACCAGAAGAATCGAGGCAGTACATGAGAAAAATTTGGACAGCTGAAAAAGAGTTTCTTCAACAGCTTATTTCAGTACTCAGTGATATTGACATTGAACATCCTACAGATGTATTCTACTTTGATGTAATTCCCGTACCACCACCAAATGTTAGACCAGTAAGTATCACCAAAAAAATGGATAATATCTAAAATAATAGAATCTTATTTTTAATATTAAAAAACCGATTTTACATCAATACCAGCAGACAAACTAACCAAGTCATTATAAAAACTAGAAACATATGCTTATGTCATATATCTGTAAAACAGGTGTGACATGGAATTAAATGTGGCACCAAGGAACTTTTGAAATGGAAACACTTCCCCACATATTACATAGATTCAAAGGGTGTTTGAGTATGGTGTTTTGTATTCATCTTCAATTTACGTTACTCGCCAGCAATATAATTTAGAATTACCAATTCCTAAGTCAGTCTATTTATGAACTTTATTATATATGAGGGTAAAAAAAAATCTACAACCACTTACCTACGGTATTAACATCAATCCCACCAAAACCATTTTAATAGCTGTAACCCAAAAATCCTGAGCTGGATGTACACTGCCATAGTGAGACCAATTATCACTTATGGAGCCATCGCGTGGAGTAGTAGAACTAGCCTATTGACGACGAGAGAAAACCTCTCCAAAATTCGAAGACTAGCCTGTAGTGTATATGCATTACAGGAGCAATGAAAACATGCCCAACGGCAGCCATGGAAGTGATTATCAACCTCACGCCACTACATATGGTGGTGGAAAGTGTTGCAGAAAGAACAAGATACAGACTAAGTAGAGAGGAAATCATTAAAAAAACCACCTCCTTACTTCTTGGAAATCAAAAATCCTGGGACATGCCACATACCACATATGGTATGATAAAAAAGTATAACTTTTCAAAGAAATTTGTTACGGAATTAAGCAACAAGAAGGAATGGGATCCAAATACCATTACCACACTTGGAAAGAATGCCATTCAATGGTACACAGACGGTTCAAAAGCAATAGAAGGAACTGGGATACGAGTGTATGGGCCAGGAACCCTACACTCTGAAAGCTTATGTATCTTTCAAGTGGAAATTCACGCCATAAGAAAGTGTGCCCAGTTCAATATTGATAAATGATATAGAAGGCAAAGGATTATTATAATGTCAGATAATCAAGCAGCCATTAAAGCGCTGAGCTCTTGTGTAATCATTTTCAAAATGGTGTGGGAATGCCTAGGCAAACTCAATGAATTAGGCGAGAACAACACACACACAACAACACACACGGGGATAGAAGGAAATTAACTAGCAAATAGGGGGACTGGAACATCCTTTTGGGTGCCGGAACCCTTTTGCGGTATCAGCTCCAATGTAATATTGGAAGAAGAAGAGAAGATCTGACCATTGAAAAGATCTAGTAGGACTTAGATGTAATTTCATTTATTTCAAATCAATTCAAAATACAATTACAATAATTCACAAAAACTTTCATAATTCTTACAATAGTTACAAATTATATGTACCTAAGTGAGTTAACACTTGTTTGTACAAATACATCTTACATAAATGTTTTCCCATATTTTCATTGTCTATGGTTCCATGTACAGGTATTTAATATTAAAATATACATTATAAACACCCAGACACATACACATATGCACATCCATATGTACTGAGATACATACCTATATGCATATAAACACATCATATATACCCATATAAGAATATTCAAAGTAAACTATAAAGAGTGTCTTGATTGACATGGATAAATTTTTTCAAAGCCTTTGATAATGTTTTGACTTTATTTATTTGTTTTAAGTTGTCAGGTAACATATTAAAAATCTTAGGTCCTATTACAGATAAAAATCTTTGATTGCCATCATATTTATAAAACGGTATTTGTAACATTCTCTTTTTCTTATTTCTGGTCAAGTAAGGATGGTCTACAATTGTTTTATTTTTCAATTTGAAGTAGAACATACAAGTAGTATAAAAGTATATAGACCTTACATTAAGAATTAATTCACTATATAGAAGAGCCATTGTAAACATTCTATCTTTAAAATTGATTATTCTTAGAATATAATTTTGGATTGTATTCAGAGGTTCTAAATTATTTTGATATAGTCCACCCCAAACAATTATTCCATAACGGATTAAGGATTCAACTATGGATTGATATATCATAATTAAAAGTTTTTTTCCCAAAATTTTCAGTATTAAATAAAATTTGTAAATCAATTTTCTGATTTTACTTGTCAATTACTGAATATGAGCTCCCGATTTTAAATTTTTATCAATTAATATTCTAAGATTCTTAGTATGATTAACTTCTTTAATAGTAAAATCAGAATCATCTATGTTAACCTGATTGTATGTTGGTCTGTTTGCATCATTTAGAGAGAATGCGATGTAAACTGTTTTTGAAACATTTAAAGTTAATTTAAAGTATTCTAGCCAGTTCTTCACCTTTCTCATGCCATCTACGACTGAATGCCTAACCTCATCCCAACTTTTACCATTAAAAACCAGTGCAGTATCATCTGTACAAGATAATATTGTACCATTCATAGTTAAATTTAGGAGGGAGTTTATGTAAATAGTAGAAAGTATGGGGCCCAATACTGTACCCTGTGGTACACCAATTTTGGTAACTAGTGAGTCACTTAGCTCTTAGTCTCTTAGCTTAGTCACTCAACTCTTACCATTAGAGGACGATTTTGTAGATAATTTTCAAAAAATTTTAACACTGAACCTCTAATCCCATTATGTTCCGGAACATTTAATAACATTTCATGAGGGACAGTGTCAAAAGCCTTTGCCAAATCAATAAATACACCTATACTTTTTTTGTCATTTTGTCATCATCCAAATGATTTTTAATATTTGATATTAATTGATACATCGCATCACATGTACTTATACCGCTTTGAAATCCAAACTGATTAGAATTTAGTATCTTTCTATCAATTAAACCTATCTTTCTAACCTGTTTTTCAAACACTTCTCAAAAATTTTAGCAAACCTAGTAATAAGACTAATTGCCCTATAGTTTGATATATCCTTTTTAGAGCCTTTAATTTTATAAATTGGGCTTATAATAGTTGTTTTAAATTCCTTAGGTATCTCACCAGTTTCAAAGATTAGATTAATTATGTGCATGAATGGTTTTAAAATATACAGATGACACTGCTTTATTAGTTTAGACGTTATTCCATCATAACCTGGGGCACTATTACTTTTTAGGGAATGATTACATTGTATCAAATCATTTTCATTAACAGGATTTAGTACCATTTAGAATTTATAGTAATACTTTTGGCTCACGTATTGTTGTATCTATTTTTTTTTTTATTTTACCGCATCAACCTCTAGGGTTATGAGCGGGGACAAAGTGTGATTACATGAAAAAAAAAACATACAATAGTTCTTATATTTTGAAATAGAGGTTGGAGTCTTTTAGAAATTTGAGCACTTTTTCACAGTTTTCACTCAATGCGCGTTTCAAACTAGGTGGGATATTGTTAACTGTTCTTCTAACACTAAAATTTGCACAATCCAACAGTGTATGTTTTATGGTTAGAGGCATATCGCATATTAAACACTGCTTTGGTGGTTCTTTATTAAATAAATGCTGGTGTGTGATGGCTGAATGTCCTATTCTTAACCTGTTTAAAACAACCTGGTCTTTTCTGTTCTGTGGAAGTGTCAGTCTGGATTTTACTGATGGCATGATTTCTTTAAGTAGCGGATTGGTTTCTTCCCATCTTTTTTGCCAGATATTCCATACAAAATCCTTTATAACTGGTTTGAAATCGGCAACTGGAATGTTTCCAAAATATGGTAGATTATCGTTGCTTACAGAAAGTCGTGCGATTTCATCGACTTTTTCATTGGATGGTATGCCTACATGAGAAGGAACCCACAGGAACTCTACTTTAAAGTGTGTTTTCTGGAGTCTGTAAAGTTCTTCTTTGATATTTAAAAGTATTTGGTGAGTGGGAAATAGTTGTTTTATTCCTATGAGAGCACTGTAGGAGTCCGATATTATTAATAAGTTTTTGTTTGGTTGTTTGTAGCTTCTCAAAGCTTCAAGTATAGCGAGTAACTCTCCTGTATATACTGAACAGTGAGGATTTAGTCTGATTGCATAACTGTTAGTATCTTGTAAGAATGCCGATGCAATTCCGTTTTCTGATTTAGATGCATCCGTGAAAATATGATCATAACTGGTGAATTTAGAAATGAGATCATAATATTTTAATTTGAATATGTGGTCACTGGTAGAGTGTTTGGGCTGATTTGCCAATGAGAAGTTGACTGCTGGTATTTGAATTATCCAAGGAGGAGTTTCATGACATAATGGTAAAGACAGTTGGAATTGATCAATATTGAAATATGATCTTTTTAACCTTTCATAAAATGGTAAGTATTTTTTCTGGGTGTCTGGGATGGTATTTGTACCATGAAATATTGTTAAAAAAGAAGGATTGTTGTTTTTTAGAACCGAAACTCTAGATGCATAGCATAAAGATAGAGATAGACGTCTTAGATATAAAGGGGGTTGTGATGTGATAACTTGGAGGCTACTAACAGGACTTGTTCTGAAAGCTCCTGAGACTATTCTTAGAGAACTGGTCTGTATAATATCTAATTTGTGTAAAAGAGTGCTGTTGGCTGAGCTGTAGCAAATGCTCCCATAGTCAAGTTTACTTCTAATAATTGACTGATACAGGTTAATCAGTATTTTGGTGTCGGCTCCCCAGGAATGATTTGATAGGACTTTAAGTATGTTTATTCTCGACTGGCAAATTTTAAGGAGGTTATTGATGTGCATTATCCATTTCAGCTGATAGTCAAAAGTAACTCCTAGGAATCTTACACTTTCCTTCTGCTCTAATTGTTTCCCATTCAGATGTAGACTAATGTTGGCTTGGCCTTTTTTCCTAAAAACTATAACGTGGGTTTTTGTCGAGGAGAAGGTTAAACCAGTTGTACTGGACCAGTTTTCTAATTTGTTGAGGTAATTTTGTAAAATATCTTTGGATAAATCTAAGTCTTTACTTTTTGTGTAAATTAGTAGATCATCTGCGTAAAGACTCGCTTTTACTGGTAAATTAAATTGATTTGCTAAACTGTTTATCGCAATTAAAAATAAGATAGGACTTAATATTGCGCCTTGTGGAATTCCGTTTTGGATTATCTTTTTACTCGATAGTTTGCCATTTGTTCTGACCTGGATAGTTCTGTTAGTAAGAAAATTTTTTATAAATGCCAACATTTTGCCTTGTATACTTAAATCCCCCAAGGTTTTCATTATATGGTATCTCCAAGTTGTGTCAAAGGCTTTATTAATGTCAAAAAAAATTGCAACGAGGTGTTGGTTATACATAAAGGCTTCTTGGAGTTCCGTTTCTAAGAGAACGATGTTATCTGTTGTTGATCTACCTTTTCTGTAACCACTTTGTATAGAACTAAAATAATTTAGTTTCTCTAAGTGCCATTTGAGTCGGTTAGTTAAAATTTTTTCAAGTATCTTGCACATACTGCATGTCAATGAGATAGGACGATAGGAGGTAGGAAGAGCTTTTGGTTTGTTTTCTTTTAAAATTGGTATTATTATGGCTTCTCTCCATAAAAGAGGAAAGTTTTGGGAAGAAAATATCAGATTAAAAAGATCGGTTAAAATTAATTTGGCTCGAAAAGGCAGTTTGTGTAGAAATATTGGAGGTATTTCGTCTGGTCCCGCTGCAGTGTTTTTTGTAGTGTTGAGGCTTTCCTCAACTTCTTGAAATGATATAGGTACATTTAGATAGCTGTCATCGTCGCGTATTAATACGTCTACTAGCTCAGTTCTCATTTTATGCTCTTTAAAGGCTTCTGTGTAATTAGCGTCACTGCTATTTTGTTCGTAGGTTTCAGCTAAAACCTCTGTTATTTCTTGATTGTCAGATATTATTTTGTTGTTGTGATTAAGGTTATTTATGTGTTTGATTGAATTTGATCCTTTTATTCTTCTAATTTTATCCCAAACCATATTAAGTGGTGTAGATGAGTTTATTGTAGATACGTACGAAATCCAACTTTGTTTCTTGTATTTCTTAATCAAGTATCTGGATTTTGCTCTACATCTTTTGAAGTCGTTAAGTTTCTCCACTGATTTAAGCCTTTTATATTGGTTAAACGCATGTTTAGTGATTTTTATTGCTTCTGCTACTTCCGGGTTCCACCATGGAACAGGACGCTTTTTGATAATTTTTGTTTTTCCTATTGCTTCAATAGCTGCTTTCGTAATAATTTCATTGAAGGAAGTAATGCTACTAGTTACGTTTGATGTTGCTGTGTAGCTTGACGTGAAAAGGTCTATCAAATCTGCATATTTATTCCAGTCAGCTGATTTTATTTTCCATATTTGTGGGGGTATTGCATCACGGATTATATCTGAAGTATGGTTTATAATTATAGGAAAGTGATCGCTGTCATGCAGATCATCTAGAGTATCCCATGTTAAAGAAGATGATATTGTGGGACTGCAGAAAGATAAATCTAAGGCTGACATGGTACCATTAAAGGCATTAAACCTCGTAGGTTTGCCAGAGTTTAAAAGGATTAAGTTATTGTTATTAATAATATTTAATAGAGAGTCGCCGTTGCTGTTGGTCGATTGCGAGCCCCAGGCAACATTGTGACAATTGAAATCCCCGATTATAATTTTTGGAGAAGAAATTGATTCAATTATATTCTGAAGTTCATTAAGTGACTGATTATCTGGATGAGGCAGATAAAAATTACAAATGTTTAACTTAACATGATGAATTACTGATATAGCGATTACCTCCAAATTGGTGTTTAGAGGGATGTATGCGGCTTCAATAGAATTTTTGATTAGCATGGCAACTCCTCCACTAGCAATAGTTTGCTCTTGTCTATTTTTAGAAAAAATTGAGTAGTTTTTAAGTTTGGGTAGCTTATTTTCTTTGAAGTGAGTTTCTTGAAGGCTTATAATTAGGGGTGACAATTCATTGATTAAGAGTTGTATGTTAGGTAGGTGGGTGTAGAAACCGTTCAGGTTCCACTGAAGAATGAAATTTGAGTTAGCCATTATTCTATTTTGTAAAACCAGAATGTGAAGATTTTGAAGATATATCGCTTTCTTCGTCTGTTGATGTTAGGTCAGCATCTTCAGTCAATTTTTTCTTTATTCGTGTTATATTATTTTTTACAGATGTATTTTCGATGTTTTTATGAACAAATGTTAGTAGATTTTTCAAATTGGAGAAGTCGTTGGTGTAATTTTTTGCTATGCTTGCAACATGTTTAGACCCAGATGCGTTAATTATAAAATCACATAATTCAGTATGGTTCATAAAATTTGGCGGTCTGAAAGTTATTAGGAGATCTTTTATAGGTTCTAAAATGTGAGTTATTTCTTCCGCATTTTTCTTTGTTTTAGATTTTTTTGAAGGTTTTGGACGTCTAAACATTTCTTCATTAGATGTTTGGTTCTCTAAATCAGGTGAGGTAGAAATTTGACGTTTACAGGCCACAGACAGCGTCTTAGTTTGTTCTGACTGATCCGGAAAGTCAAGTGATAAGTTTGATTGTCTTTGCGATTGTTCTGGTGCTGGCTCCAGATCTGAATTTGGTATACTTATACGGTTGGTAGAGCATTCTATTACATTAGCATCCATCAGGTTTTCTTGACTAGAAATACAGCTTGATGGTGAATGTGCAAGAGTAGGGATATTTGTAGGTTTGACATTATTTGTAGATGCCGGAGATTGGGATGTTGGGTCGATCAATACCATATTTGGAAGTATTTTAGAATGAGAACAATTATTCACTGTATGACCAGGTTGTTTACAAGTAAAGCAGATGTTGTCTAAAGAGAGAAATATTCGGTAAGATGTGCTATCATAGTTGATGTCCAAAAATTCGGGTATTACAGTTTGACCTGGGGGAGTGATGTATGTGTGTCTACGAAAACTATAAATGTGCTTATATTTCGGATTTGGTGTGCCAATCTTTAGGAAGTTCAACCGAGTTTCCAAGTTCAGTCCAATGTTCTCAAGCTCAGCTTCGATGATGTTATGTGGTATGGAGGAACACACATTAGATATAATCAATCGTATATTTGGGATTAACAATTTTCGTGCTTGAATACGTTGATGGATAACTGTGATAATTCCATTGTTAGTAGATATAAAGTCGTTAACAATTTTTTCACTGGAGAGGTAAATACATATTCTATTGTTAGAAATCCGAGAAGCGAACAAAATATTCTCTGGAGTGATTGTATCTCCCACTGCATATATATATTCTTCTAATTTGGTATTGTCCAATGCATTAAAGACAATTGCTTGTTTTTTTTTAGGAAAGGTTGGATTGCTTTGGCTAGCAATGGATGAATACGACTGTGATGAGGTACTTGCTGTGTTCTGAACTCCGCTATTTGGAGTTCCTAAAGGCGGAAATTCATCCATTTTTAAGTAATGACATGGGACCTGCCTGTTAAGTGCGGCCCTGTCTTCCTTTGAAAATTACAGATAACAGAACCAGATTTGCCGTAGTAATAAAGTGTAAATGTTTATTTTTGACTATGTATCGATACAAAAAGTTTTGTTTTACCTTGGAATGTTCTTCAAAAGCACTGATTTTCATATCACTGTTGCAATGATGGTTACTGCACTTTCTGATTATTACCAAAATTTAGTAATAGTAGGTTAAACTCTAGAAATCACTATTTATTAGGGAGCGAACTTTCGTACAAGTTGTCGAAAACGTTGCCAGGATCGGCCCCTTGTATCTATTTTATTTGCCATATCTAAACCAATTTCTGAAAAATACTTATTGCAGAAATTGGCTTTTTTTTGTTGTTTATAAATGCTTTATTATTATAATCCAGAATATCGAGATCATTATTAGATTTTTTATTTTTCTGTTCATTAGAAGCCTCTCTAACAGTTTTGTAAATTTTCCTTGTATCATTTTTATTATTTTGAATTTTGTCTGCATAAAACTTATTTTTAGCTTTAATAATTATTTTGTTTAATTGATTACGGAATTGTTTATATTGATGCAGAATATTTAGATTTAGACAATCAAAGATTTTTCTGGGTGACTACAATATGTTGAGATCAAATGAATGCATAAGTCAAAGTAAAACTTCACCAAGAGTTTTCACAGGGATCCTAACGGGACATATTGCTTTTATTTCAAAAAAATTTACACTTTTTCAACAAGTTTTAACTTTCATGACAATATTGTATTCCCCGCCCCCCTCTCTCTCTAATAGTGTGTCCCACATGGTACCCACATTCGCTGTTTAAATTAAAGTTGATAAAGTTGAAGAAAAACAAGGAATAGGCATTCATGTGGACTCTCGACAAAAGTGAAAACACAAATTAATGAACTCTTTTTAAAAAATGTATCTTACGCCTATGGTAAATGGAAACTGTTACAAATTAACCCACCTTAAAAATTTGGTCGTCGTGCGTCCATGATATAAAATGTTTTTTCTAATAAATTCTCTAATATTGATATATTCAGTGTGAAAGGCTGTGTTGATTTTGCTTCTTAAAAATATCGATTTAGTTGAGTAAATATTGAAATGTTAAAGGTGAAATTTATATCAATCAGTTCCTTACGTTAAAAGCTAGTTAATGAACAAAGAAGTGAGTTAAAATTATATAAAGTGTAAAAGTAATTTGATTAATACTTAAATTAAATATTAAATTATTTCTTATCTCAAACCAAAAACATAAAAAAACAAATAAAAAACTGAAACTGATAAGCAGGGAATTGGTCAACTGAGCCCATTAGGGACTGAATTATTTTATTTCAAAATTTGAACTCAATTTCTAGTTGAACAAAATAATAACAGTTTAAATATTACTTAAAATGATTTTTTTGTAGGCTGCGCCGCTTGCGTGATAAGATACCGCCTGTGTCATATATGGCACGCTAGTCCTTTATTTAGTGAAAATCATTACATTGAACTTAGTCTTTATTCATATACAATGAGCAACAGTAAGAAAGTAAAGTAGAAAAATTAGTTGTGATGATTAGCAAAACATTGAATACAAAGTCCAACATTACATTTACGACACTGGGTTCTGAAGGCACTTGAGGATGTATGGTTACCAGCACATCGCCTTCTCTTGTTATTGGAAACATACTCAATAATATGATCAGTTTGATCGTATATAATGTTAGGGGCGACTCTGGTGTCCGATGAGTACGATGCAGGACGTCCTGCAGCTTTTGGCAAATTCTGATATTTCTGTAAGTAAACTTGAGCTATTTCACGTCTGAAATTTAATGGTGGTACATCCGGATGATGCGACCTGTATATAATCCAAGAATTTTGCACACATGTATTAATCGGCCACGTAAATATTGGCCACCACCATTTCTTACCTCGAATTCTAATTCGGTACACATTGACATTGGCGTCCATTTGATCAGTGCCTCCCATAAATTCTTTGTATTTTCCAATACAGTTTGGTCTAGGAACCGAAATTTTCTTTTTCTCAGCAGAGGAATAACGAGAGCCATTAGACAATGGATGAACGCCGTGTAGAGTAGATGCAACCGTTACTACAGAATTATCCATCCAGCGTACAGCAATTACCTGTGTTTCCCTGCTAGTTTTTTTCACGTCTTTTACAGAACGGATAGGACAATTTTTTGGCAGTCGATTTTCCCTGACTGTTCCAGTGCCTTCATAACCAATTTGCTTCAAGTGATAAAGAAAATGTATAGATGTTAATAGGTTATCAAAGTAGAAATGATACGGCAAGGACTTAATTTCCGGTGGCAATTCATCCATAAGCTGTAGGAGCGGAGCAGTTGCTTTTCCAAATTTTTTTTGGTGATCCGCATTTGAGTTTGGTATATTTCCTTGGTATATTTCAAAGTTTATAAGATAGCCATTTTTTGAATTCATACTCCAAACTTTATAACCAAACCTGATTGGCTTTCCCCGAATGTACTGTTTGCTTCCGTGTCTCCCAAAATATTCAATCATGCTTTCATCGTAAGCTATTTCCTGTTGCGGTATATAATTCGCATGGAAACTTTTTTTTATTTTTGTAATTAGTGGCCTTAGCTTGGTCATTTTATCTGTAGGTTCAAGACTAGTGTTGTCTGCAAAATGAATAAAGCGCATAATTTGTATAAATCTGTCACGACGCATGGCTTTGTAAACAGCCATATTACGTAAATCTTCTCCAGAGTCCCAATAACTTTTTCTGGACGGTTTGGGGTCATATCCGGAGACGATAAGAATTCCTAGAAAGCATTTTTTTTCCTCTGTGGTTATATTTGATCTCGGACAATTTAGGAAAAGTGCATACTGGTTGTTTTCTTAAACGATTAACTGTAGTATATCATCTGTTAAAAACATCTTCAAAATGTCTGTTGGTGACATATCTCTATGTTTTGAAAAATTTTCCTCGGGAAACAGTTCACCAGTTCCAATATAACATACATCTTTATTTGCAGTCCACTTTATTATAGGGTTTACCATTTTTTTTCTTTGGTATACTTTTACTATTTCCTTGACTAGTAGTTGCTTCGGCTACAGGCTCAGTTGGTCCAACATCGTTTTGAAGCTCATCAGTACCAATCTGATGTCCGCTTTGTAGAACCACTTCCGCCGCTGCTTGCAACTGTCTTCCAGATAAATTATCTAACAACCCTCCAGATTCGTCACCTGAATCTTCATCTGAGTCAACTTTGTTATCAGGCGGTTCTATATATACTCGATCTATGCCAACATTATAAATATTTTCCTAAAATTCTGATTCTATGATATCCACAATATCTCGTACAGTCAAACTGAAATAAAGTAACACTGTTAAGTCTTTGCATCTAAAAGCTGGAATAGTTAAGCAAAGGACTGTCGTGCCATATATGTAACACAAACAAAAACATCCATTTTGTAAACATACCAATAGATATTTCAAGATTATATTTTGATACATCAGTAAATAGTTTCCTTTATAAAAAGAAGGTATAAACGTAATTACAACTTGTTAACAACTTCTAAGAAATATTTACTTACTATTTATTGGAACTCATATTTGCTGGCTTCGTAAAAAAACTCACGTCTTACTTCTTCATTTACAAAGCAATCACTAAGCAAAATCTTCCTTCCGCTATCATAGTAGGTTTGTGTAGGTACAAGTGACGCACAAAACATTGGCGTACGCATTAAACTTTAATTAAGTAAATTCTCAAAAAAATTAAAAAGACAGTCGACAGACGTGCCATATAAGGCACGCTAGTCCCTAATGGGTTAGTATACGAGTGGTGCAGTCAAAAATATTTTATGGTGACAAAAATAAAGAAATGAAGGGTGCCAATTGTAAACATCCAATTGAGGAGGGGAGTAACTATATTGCATGTGACAGCTGTACATAGAAATTGTTCAGATCTTAATGCATCAGAGTTAAAAGTCATGGATTTTAAAGGAAAAAGGCAACTGAGATATTACTGTGAAGATTGCCAAACTGGGATAAAAATGATAAGTTAAAAACTCACTTGCAAAAGTCACTATCTGAAGAAAATGTAATCACAGAGGTTCATGAACGTCAAAGAAGGGCTAACAATATCATGCTCTATAATGTATTAGAGAATAATAATTTATTCATTTATTAAAGTCCTAACATGTCTTACAACCTAATTATAAGGACAGTAGCTCATTTAACAATTTAACAACTATAATAGTTTAGTTTAATATAAAAGAATATAAATATAATATACCAAATACAATTATAATATACAAAATACAAAACTGATAGGATCACACTGAATGTCTTATACTTCGGCACTTTTTAAATATTTATACATTTCATGCCTAAATTGTGACAACGGAACAATAAAATTGATTTCCGTCAATTGATCTACATTGTTAGCTAACCGTAGCAAGGTGAGGTGAGGTGAGGAGGAGATCGAAGATGCTAGTATTCCAAATGGAATCATACATCTTGTTATCCTTTGGGGTATTTTAAAAGGTATTAAAGACAGTAGAGCGCTAGAATTTGTAATACTGTTTACCAACTTATACAAGAAAATCATTGCTAATAGCTGTCGTCGAGACTGTAAAGATATTATGTTAAATTATATACGTAATCTTGTTGTTTTAACCGTTGTATAGTCCGTCCATTTTCTGTATTTCTTAAAATAAAGCTATCTAAGTGTAGTTTTGCTTGTTTGCCCCAAATGAGAGATGCAAAGTCTAACTTAGGTCTCACCAACGCATTATACAAGATAGATATTGTTTTAATATCTGAGAAAAAGGACGTTTGCCTCCAAATAAAGCCTAACATACGATTTGAACTAGCAACAGAATTACTAATATGAGATGTATATGATAGTTTATCATTATATGTTACACCTAAATCTTTAATTTCTTGCAATCTACATAAATAATCCTTTTCAATTCGCTAATAAAAAATAGTACACTCTTTTTTACGAGACACGGACATAACAGAACACTTATTAATATTAAACTTTAATCGGTTATCAATACTCCATTTGTGAATATTATTTATATCTCTTTGTAACATGACACAGTCCCTAACTGTTTGTATTTTTTTAAATATTTTAAAATCATCGGCAAATAATGAAGAGTCTGAAAAACGAACACATTGTGACAGATCATTCACAAACAAAAATGGTCCTAAGTTAGATCCCTGAGGAACTCCCGAATTAGCGTGATATTCTCCAGAAGTATTCCCCTAGATGTTTCACAATAAAGTACCTATCCTGTACATAACTTTTAAGTAATCTTAGTAAATTGAAAGACAATCCATAGTTATTAAGTTTTTTTAACAATATGTCGTGGTTTACTTTATCAAACGCTTTCTGGAAGTCCGTGTAAATGACATCTAATTGTTGTTGTTCTTTAAGAACCTGATTAGCAACTTCTGTAAATAGTAATAGATTAGTATTAATTGATCGGCCCTCCATAAATCCGTGTTGTTCGCCAACTATAACATTTTTTACATGATTATAAATATAGAAATGCAATATTTGTTCGAACAGTTTAGCAAGAGGTGCTGAAAAAGTAAAGGAGATAGTTACTGAAATAACAAATGAAGAAATCAAAATAATAAAAACTTTACGTGTTGGAAAGAAAAACAAAAATGGTGCTCGTCCGCTAAAGGTTATTCTTCAGAATTTAGATGAAGTAATGACAATTATGAGAAACAAGAAACACATTAAAAAGGAGAGGAAAGTCTTCATAGACTTAAATATGACAAGCATGCAGATGAAAAATATGAAGTAACTGAAAGATGAATTAAATGAAAGAAGAGAAGAAGGAGAAGAGTTTTTATTAAATACGTGCGCGGAATTCCTCAAATTTCATGTAAGCCAAAAGAGTAAATGATTTTCAAACTCGTATTTCGGTGTATTATCATAATGTGGGTGGTCTTCAAACAAAAATTATAAACTTTAGTCAAACAGCACTATGGTCTGTACGTGATGTTATAATAATTGTTGAAACGTGGTTAAATGAAGATTTTAAAGACTCTGAATTTCATTGCATGACTTTGATATTTTTAGATTAGATAGGGACCTCGTGGGGACGGGAAAGTGGAGAGTTGGTGGTATCTTGATAGCTGTCAACAGTAAGTTGTCCGCGAAAGAAGTCACAGTAATTCCAAGTTCTATTGAACATCTTTACATTAATTTGACTATTAATAACCAAAATGTCATTATTGACGGGGTTTATTTGCCTCCTTTGTCTGGTGAGGATAAATTTATGGATCACATCGGTGCCATTGAGAATGTTTGTGATAGTTACAGGACCAGTAAGCTTATCATTTGTGGTGATTATAATTTGCCTGAAGCCACCTGATCTAATGATGAATTTTGCTTGAAAGTAAATTGTTCTGATAATTCTAAAGCACTCATACTATCAAATGGTCTGGAATTCTATAATTTGTTTCAGATAAATACAATAGCAAACAGCAGAAATGTCTATCGTGATCTTATATTTTCCAGTTTTAGCAATGTAAAAGTTTCAGAACCCATAGATTCTCTTTTTAATAATAGTATGCACCACACTGCTATTTCCTTTGGTCTAAAACTAAAGAATGATTCAAACCTAACATGAGGAATATTTGCATGATTTCAAACGAGGTAACTATATAGGATTAAATGATTACTCGGCCCAAATAGACTGGGATTCACTATTAAATAATATAAATGTAAATGAGGGTATAAATACATTTGTTCTGGTAAAGAAATATAAACCATTATAAACCATAAAATTTTCCACACTGGTTTCATTCAGAACTTAAGTATTTAATTACTGAAAAAAAGAAAATACATAAACTGTACAAATCTTCGGATGACCTTAGATATTACTATCATTTTGCATATCTTCGGGAAGAGTGTTCAAGACTTAGAAATGATTGTTTTAATGATTATATCTTAAAAACTCAGAACAGTATTTTCTCAACCCCAAGTTTATTTTGGAAACATGTCAATAATGAAAAAAAAACTCTTATAAATTACCTACATCTATAGTTAGGGAATGACAACGATACTATATTAAATTTTTTTGCAGGGTACTTTTTAACTGTTTATTCTACTGAACAAGTTAATCAAATTCCAGAATATACATATATGCATATATATAGTGTAAATGTGAGTCGTTACACTGTTAATGTTCGGGAAATTATAGAAGCCATTATGAGAGCTCCAGAGAAACTTTCTTATGGTCCTGATGGCATACCACTTTATGTATTAAAAAATGCGTTTTTACTCTTGCTAAAGCCATCCATAGTCTGTTCAATTTAGGTTTAGAGCAGGTCATGTTTCCAGATTTTTGGAAACAAAGTTTTCTTGCGCCTATCTACAAATTGGGCATGAGAAATGATATCACAAATTATCGTACTGTGTGCCTACAATCTAAAATACCAAAATTTCTAGATTCCCTTATCTCTAAAAAGTTGGCATGGGTCACAGGACATATAATTAATTCCGAACATGGTTTCACATCTGGAAAATCTACTGCCTCCAATCTACTTTGTTATGAAAATTACATTCTGACAGCTTTTGAAAATAAACTTCAAGTTGACTCTATATACAGGGTGTTTCTAAATTCATGCGACAAAATTCAGGAGGTGATTGCTCATATGAAATTAAGATGGGTCTTTCCTATAACAAAATTTCCTCCGCTTACCCCTTTCCGAGATATCACCCTTAAAAGGTGGTGACGAAAATTGATTTTTTATTTTTTTTCTTTCTAAAATTTCAGTAAAGCTAGAAACTTGAAATTCTGTCATTTCCAGCATTTATTATGAATCGTATTACATTTTACATCTTTACTGTTTTCCACTCAATTTATTAAAACATATATAAACTATGGTGTTTTTTTTTCTCTGCAGCTATTGGTTTTGGGAAAAAAATTTAAGAATAAAAAAAGTTTTTAAATAAAACAAGGATTTTAAGTTTAATTTTATTTCATAAAACTTCACCTCGAAAAAAAGTTTTGATATGAAATAAAGTAAGGGTTGCTAATTTCACCCCCCTATAATGTAACAGAAATATTGAAAAAATACCCATGGTTAGTCCTTTGCGAGTGCACGAAAATTACAGAATTTAAAGTTTCTAGCTTTACTGAAATTTTAGAAAAAAAATAAAAACTCAATTTTAGTCACCTCCTTTTAAGGGTGATATCTCGGAAAGGGGTGGGCTGAGGAAATTTTATTATAGGAAAGACCCATCTTAATTTCGTACGAGCAATCACCTCCTGAATTTTGTCGCATGAATTTAGAAACACCCTGAATACGGATTTCACAAAAGCTCTCGATAGAGTTAATCAGGAATTGTTACTGTCGAAATTATTTGTGGTGGGTATAAGAAGGAGTGTATTTACTTGGCTTCAGAGTTATCTGTCAAACAGATCGCAATGTGTTAGAGATGCAGGCTCCATTTTATCGGTAATAAATGTGACATCAGGGATCACATCTTGGACCAATTTTATTCAACTTATTTATTCATGATGTGGTGGAAGTCTTATTGGACAGATGTCGCTTGATATTTGCTGATGATCTCAAGATATTTAAAAAAATCTTCGGTCTTGGGGAATAGCCTTATTCTACTTGTTTTTCACATGAAGCTCGATGGTGAAAACGGCATCCATTCGAAATAATGAAGCCTACATGTGTCATGGGCTACCGGTCTATAATTGTTGGCATAATTTTATATAAAAGTAGTTTTTTTTATATCAATTCCAAACTTTATTAGGTAAATTTCATGAATGGTAGAGTATTGGAGAATAAACAATCGATAGGATATAAAAACATCATACAAAATGTCATCTTATTAAGGACAATTATTCAAGTAATTCAGAAAAAGGACGAACTTGACGGCTTAGTTTCTACAGAGGCTAAGGTAAGACTTCATATTTATAAGAATTATAGATTAGACACTAATACTATTTTTATTTATTCTTATAGGCGGCGTTTAGTTTTGCAAGAGGAAATACTCCAGTGGAAAAATTGAATTTTTGTTGGGAAGAACTTCAGAACGATGTTAACGGCTTATTGGATAAGGAAAATAATCGCAACAGAGACGGAGAGGGTCTAAAACAGGTATTGCAAAATAATAATAATTCGCTAACTTTTACTTTATTTTTGCTATATTTTCTCAGATTATTGAAAAGAAAGAAGGAATAATTCGTATGTGCATGATGGGTAAGCGTGTAAACTTTTCAGCTCGTTCTGTAATAACCCCGGACCCAAATCTTAATATCGATGAAATCGGTATCCCTGAAGCTTTTGCTAAAAAATTAACATATCCAGTAGCAGTGACACCTTGGAATGTGGAAGAATTGAGAAAAATGGTGTTAAACGGACCAAATGTTCATCCAGGGTAATATTATGAATATTTTGGTGATTAATTTTGATTTTTTGTATTAATTTTTTTTAGAGCTGTAACAGTCGAATACAATGGAATTGTAAAAAGAATAAATCCGAACAGTGTGCAACAACAACAAAGTTTACTGAAATGTTTATTGACGCCAGATGATAAAGATAGTGCTCAACAGGGAGTACGAATTGTAAGTAGTTGTCTTGTTTAGTTATTTTACTCATTCATACTTTCTTCCATGCCTTATCTTTAAAGTACCTTGTATTCCACCGGTTTGTAGCGCTTAAAACCGCTGTTTAGGGTTAGAGCAAAAAAAAGATGAAAAGCGTTGAAAAAGTGCTATAACGTTAATTTTTTTTTCACGCTTTCCATAAGCTAACACAGTTGATTAGTGCAATTAGTCCATACCTTTACTGAAAAAAAATATTGAATCATCTTTGACAGCACATGAACTGTAACTGATTTGACGTTTAAGGATTTGCTTATACGCTCGGCTGCAAAAAATGGTCATTTTAAAACGTTAACATATTTTGTCCTTGAATAACTTTTTCATTTTCTGCCTAATGTTGATAATTTTTTGGAAAAATTAAAGAAAAATCATCCTGGATTCATGAACATTAAGCAGATTTCCGAATGAAGGTGGGTTTATATACATTTTATGAGGAAAAACAAAATTATGTTTTTATTATCTGAATTTAAGACACCCGTCTGGGATATTTTGATATGTAGATGTATTGGATAGATCTCAAGTAAAATTCTTCAAAAGATTGTTACTCCTATCACAAAATATACCAGATATTTTGATCAGACTTGAAGCTGATATTGTTTTCAAATTGACTAACCTGGTTGCAGCAGCTACAGTTACTTTCAATGAATGATGATAAGTATTCAAAAATAAGTAGATATTTTCCATAAGAATTCTGCTAGATATTTTTATACTTCGACAATCGACAATACTACCTTGAAATGTTCTAACATATATATTTTTTTATAGGTACATAGACATCTATGTAACGGCGATATATTATTGTTAAATCGTCAACCAACTCTGCATAAACCTAGTATAATGGCACATACTGCACGTATATTAAAAGGCGAAAAAACGTTGAGATTGCATTACGCCAATTGTAAAGCTTACAATGCTGATTTTGACGGAGATGAAATGAACGCACATTTTCCACAGAACGAGCTAGCGAGAAGCGAAGGATACAATATAGGTAAATATAATGATCATATAAAACCTAACCTAATCACAGCTTTTTATACGACGTGGGTACTAGGAGTAGATATTGTGGACGATATTTATTTATTCATTTCATACACTTTTCCTACGCCAACTCCATTCTGTTGGATTTTTAAACTGTTATTTATTGCTTACTGCTGGACCCTTGGCTCCTACTGACTCCTTGTCTATCAAAAAAATTTTGGATTCTGTAACTTATGAGCCCAGTCATGTAATAAGGAGTAACTTTGGTTCGCTTCACCTGGAAGTACAAACAGTTTAGCCTATAGAGTCTGTCAAGTTATTCTTTATTATTCACGCATGGCCCATTCGATCGATGTGGGTTACAATCAGTGCTTTTCAGATGAGTTGTCCCTTTTTGGGGACCACACTTGTTATATTCCTTCCGAATGAGTTCTAGCTTCTAGCCTTTTTAGAGTATTCTTCTGATCAACGTTCTGATTAAAAATCTTGTGCTTGAATATTTTTCTGTTTAAAACTGCTTCACTTGAGTCTTTTTTATTGCTGCGATCCATTTTATCTTACAGAGGAGCTTTGTAACCTCTCGCACTTAAAAATGACAATAAGATCTTTAAAATCGATTAAGTTTCTTGGTCTCCGTATTGACGGTGCCCTTAAATGGTCTGTACATGTAGACACTTCAGCGAAAAAATGATCGTCTGCCTGTTTTGCCATTAAATATGTCTCCAAACAGCTTGATTCTTCTACTGCACTAACAACTTACTACTATCTGTTTGAATCGCACCTTTTCGCTATGGTTTGTCTTTCTGGGAGTTTTTTAGTTTGCACCTCTTCGAATCAAATAACAAAAAAGAGCTATTCATTACATATTGTAATGATTTTAAAATATTATTAATATTTCACCACTACACATAAATAAAATACTTTTTTTTTTAATTTATTTTATTACAAAATTAACTATTTAACAGGAGCAGGTTCATAGACAAAAAGATTACAGATATATGTTTTATTTGATAATATTATTAATAAACAATTTTGAATTTTTAAGTTTGAAAATATAAATTTATGGATGACCATGTATGTAATTCATTTAAAATTATTTATTATGATAAATCCTGTATATAATACAATATGGATACTTTTTTATTTATGAATAAATAAAAAAAGAAATCAATTGAATTTTATGAATATAATTTTTATTTTGTTGAACTGTATAACGATGTTTCTTTTAATTCTGAATCTTAATTTTCAAATTTAATAGATTTATATATTGAACTATATCAATTTTGTATTTATAACGTTTGAAACAATTTTTGACATTTTACTACTGTCACTATCAAAAACTAAAAAAGTAGAACGTGTCGCAGGACACACGGTAAGAACTTTAGTTCCTTTTAATGTTGTATGATCTTTTTAATATTAATATTTTTATATATTTTTTTAATTGAATGATTGAATCAATAAATAAATACAATGAAGCCTCTGAGTCACTGCTTCGTACACGAAAGCAGTAACATAACGGCCATAACATAACGGTCAGACTTTTCGCTGCGCGACCCCCCTCGCTCCAACCTAACGTAAAGAAATAAAGTTCTAAAAATTATTTTTACTAGTCCGAAATTTACTTTTGAAAAAATGTTTTAATTTGGAAATGTCCTTCTATGTTCCACTATTTAACCCAAAATATGTCCATAAATTCTTCTTAATTGGATTTTTATTGTCGATTCTGGATTTCTTTATGCCAAAATATATGCTTTTTAATTTTTATTTTCTTCAAATTGTAAATCTTTATCTTTCGCTTTTTCAGAAATGATTCTGACTTCAAAAATTTCAAAATCAATCTCCTTTCTTAAATAACTGTTGCTTCGTATCCTCTTTCTCAATTTTTTTCTTATAGAAACCAATAGAATCTTATTTCTTTCCTTATCTTCTCATTGGTTGATTAAATTTACAAGTGACCAGCTCTTCAATTTATGTCAAAATATAAATTTTTGTGATATTTAAACATTCTGTCATTTCTGACAAATAATAGTAATTTGCAAAACTCGCTGGCGCTCGTTTTGGCAAATATTACGCTTGTTGAACAATATCGCTCCTTTCATAACGTGTTTACGTACAACGTTTTATCTAATTCCGCGCTTTTTAATATTTAATAGAATCTTCAATTACAATGAAAATTCCACACCTGTAATTTTTAACCAATCAAAACGTGTTTTTTTGACAGATCACCATGGCAACGGATGAATTTTATTGGAAATTTTTTCATGGTGGGTACCCTCCAGAGAATTATACGGGAGATTTTTTTGACGTTTATAATGTCAGAATAGTTTTTCGACACTCTGGTTTATATTTGCAAAAAAGCAATTTTATACCACTGTAGTTACTCAAAACTTGAAATTAAAGAATATACTGTGTTGTGTCTTGAGATGGTATTTTCGTGCAACTACAACGAGTAGAAATCAACAATTTAAAGGACTTTTTACGTCGTGCCGCTTGACAGCTTCAAAACTGAAATAATTTTTAGGTTAGGGTTTCACTTAGTTGCCATGGTAACTAAATAATCAAGTCGACTAAACCTCAAACGTCAAAAATTGACGTTGTTGGAAATCGAAAAATAAATTTTAATTATTTGATTTTCAAACACAATTTGGTGTGGAATTTTCTTACCGAATACCACACGAGGTCAAATTGAATCCGGAAATTTTTTGACCTCTATAGTTTATTACAGAAAGGTATAGAGTAATAAAACCTCATTAGGTATGCAAAGGGAGCACAGAGTGACCCAACGAATATTTAAGCCACTTTCATAGTTTGGCATTGATTTAATTGTAAAATTCTTTCTTTTTATCAAGTGCAGGTAGTACCACCCGGGTTAGGGTCAATATATGGGTTTAGCCTATTGTTATCCATTCACAAACACTGAAAATAGTGTGCCAAAGGCGTGCCGGTGGGATACTCGTAAAAAGGAAAGAATTTTATTTTAACAGAATAAAAATTAGGCATTATGTACATAGTATTAGGTACACTTATTTTTTATTGAACATTATATAAAAAATACATTATACAGAAATTAAATTATAAAAATTCATAATATTCTTCGTCATCTGAGGAACTGTCATCTCCTCTTGACGTTATAATTAACGGGTCGACGGTCCGATCGATCAAGTAGTCAAGATCCCACATTTTATTACTAATCTTATAATACTGTGAACACTATTTACGGCTTAACAGCAAATACTGATGCGTTAAACTAAACAAATATACATAAAGGTCTAAAAATTTTGGGTAAGGCACCTTGCGGCGCATGGTTGAGCCGAATCTGAAACAGGGTTGGAATTAGGCAGAGGCACTAATAGAAGGTTAAACGGTACCTGTTAAACGCAAAACGTAACTGTATAATCTACTACCTAAGTAATCCCTACACAATATTTCGATATTGACACTTCAGGCCAGAAAACATACTTTTCCTAATTCTCTTACGCAATTACTTGAAATTTTAATATTACAAACAATACTATTTCAAGACCTACGCCTATGGCCGTCACCGAAATTGAGCCGAACTGGACGGAATTCCCCATTTTATTACTCTATACCTTTCTGAAATAGACTATAGTGGTATTACTAGTGAAAATATTAATGTGGAATCAAATGGTGTTAGAGTTACTATGGAAGCAAACAACGATTTTTCAAAATAAGTCAAAACAAGTCAGAAGTAATTACTTGAAATGTCTTCAGATAGCGAATCAGACATTCCATTTGAAGTAAGAGAGTCTGCAAATGCTGCAGTGGGTAGTTTAGTACCTGAAAAATCAAGAAGTAGATACGCCCTGGCCTACTAAAAATTTGAAAAATGGTGTGATTTGAAAAATATAAAGAACATCAACGAAAAGGTACTACTTGCTTATTTTGAAAATTTAAAAACATTAAAGGCGTCGACTTTGTGGACTACATATTCAATGCTCAGATCTGAACTCATCGTGCGCAAAAATGTCGATATCAAGAAGTACACTATGCTTTTGGCTTGGCTGAAGGGACGGTCAGCAGGATACCATGCAAAAAAATCGGAGATTTTGACGAAGGAGAATGTAGAAAGATTTATAAAAGAGGCTGAAGACGAAATATTTCTATTTGCAAAAGTACTACTCAATTTACGATATGTTTATAATTTCTTATTAAATAAATCTGTTCCTTGGGTCACAATGATAATAGGGATTGCGGGAGCCTGCAGGAAGGCTGAACTGACGTTCCTACGAGAAGGAGACGTATTTGATGAAGGCACCTTTTTTAAAATTACAATTCCAGAAAGCAAAACACGTTATTCGCGAATTTGTGGTCACTGCTGGAAATTTTGCTGGTGTCGATCTTGTTCACTTCCTCAAAAAGTATAGAAATGTTAGACCTCCTGCTGTAAAGCACGACAGATTTTTTGTGCGATATTATAATGGAAAATGTGGCATACAACCCGTGGGCATAACTACCTTTGGAAAATTACCAGCAAAGATTGCTCAGTACTAATGTTAAAGGACATTGTTTCAGTCGCTCGTCAACGTCTATCCTGGCAGACTCAGGAGCGAACGTTCTGAAAATAAAGCGACACGGAGGATGGAAATCGAACAGTGTAGCCGAAAGCTATGTTGAGAGTTCATTAGAAAATAAGAAAAAAAATTCAGAAAACATTCTTTGCCAAGCCCCTGGCACACACGTGGATATCACAGCTTCAAATGAAATTAACATTAGACAAGAAGTTCAAGAGAATATTCACCCAGAAAATGGACTTTAAATAACTATGTATTTAATAATGTTGTTTTCAATGTTTATAAATCTTAATATACTATTGAAATAAAATAATGAGTTAATTGTCAGTTTAAATAATGAAATAATTGTCAGTTTTTACAGTAATCAATAAATTATTCTTTGAAACTTGAAACAGTTACGTAAAGTTTTTACATAACTACTTTTCATAACTGATATATGAAGGTTATGAAAAATGTGACGTTTCCTAATGTCAAGGTTAAATACTTCAATGCATTGTATATTATATGAAAATTATATAAACTATTTCAAAGAACAATAACAATGTTCAAATACAATTTCTTCACACTCTCTAAAATTCAACAAAACAATAGAGAGTGTGTCAGAAATGTTAATTGATAAAAATCAATTCTAATTTCATATTTTTTTATTATGAATAATACATATCATGACAATATGGTTTAAGTAGTAGGACGCATTGCGAATTCTATTTTAAAAAATACAAAATTTTAACTCTTCCCGCTCTATTTATTTTGGAATCCGTGTGTTTGGTTCGAAAACACTTTCACAATTTAACTGAGAAACCAATTGATAGTTATCCTAGAAGAAGGAAAATTCTTCAATGACCAGATTATCACTTATAATCTCCCACGCAACAGAATTAATTCCCGATAATTTTTTTCTCGGCATCACTCATGTTTTTGTTGATAGAAAATTTCTCTCGTCTGAGACTCGGGATAATTTTCTATCAACAAAAACATTCGTGACCTTGAAAAAAATTATCGGGAATTCTGCTGCGTGGGAGATTCGGTAAGAAAATTTCATAAATTGTTTCTTTTAATATGATGCACCGAATTCTTACAATAGAAGTTGATTTTAATTGTTAGTAACTAAGGTTTATTACTAAAATTTCAGGAATATTAAAAACATTAATTCGTTTTCAATCATAACATCTGAAATTATGTCTACATAGCTACTAAAGCTTAAAAAAATTATTTCCGATGACTTTAGAAAAATTTTACATATTGTATTTTCACAAGAGAATTTTACTTTGACGTTTAGTATCCTTTTTTTGTTACTAAAATGTGACGGACATTAAAAAATATTATTAATTTTACAAAGGAGGAGAAATCGATGATACGTTTTTATTTAGATACTAGAAGACCTGACAGACGTTGTCCTGTCCTAATATTGTCTTGCCAATAAGATATTATGCAAGCGGTCGTTTTCTGCCCGCTGAGTGGAGTGTCAGAATTGCTTTTGTTTATTTCAAACTTAACGAAACCTATATATACAGAAACTTTTAATTTACGGCCATTGTCCAAAGTGGAATTTTTTCACGTGCAATAACAAATCAAAAACCATGAAAATCGGTTCTCGAGTTAAAAGTGTTCCAACAAACACGACTAAATAAGATATTATGCGAGCGGTCGTTCTCTGCCCGTTGAGTGGTGTCAGAGTAGCTTTTGTTTATTTCAAACTTCTACAAATACCATAAATTTCTTTCTTTCTATAAATGCCATCCTTCCAATTAGCTAATCTGTAAGTAACGATACCTATACATAAATTTTAAATTTTGTTTTACCGCCATTTTTTGTCCAAAGTAGAATTTTTTAAAATAATATTTACCCGCTGAGTGGAGTATCAGAGTAGCTTTTGTTTATTTCAAATTTCTATAAATGCCATCCTTACAATTAGCTAATCTCCATTAGCTCTTATTATTCGATTGCCATCTTGCAAAAATAGGAAAAATGCAAAATGGAAAAATAGGGGTTGATCTTAGAAGGGTGAAAATTCAGGGTTGTATATATTTTTAAATGCTGTATCACAAAAAAATAAAAACAAAAAATTTTGTCTAGAAAATAAAAAAAAATTAAGGGGTGAACCACCCTTAACATTTAGGGGGTTGAAAAAGAGATGTTGTCCGATTCGCAGCCCGATATGCACACAAAATTTCATGAGAATCGGTCCAGCCATTTCGGAGGAGTTTAACTACAAACACCGTGACACGAGAATTTTATATATTAGATTATTCATATAAGTAAAATATAAACGAGTAAATAGTTGGCTCTGAGTAACATTTGTTAACGTTTGACATTTGGCAGTTATTGTCTCGGTGATTTGGCATTCCATATTATTAATTATTGTCAAATCAATGTAAAATTTTAATAAATAAAAACAACTTCAAAACAAGTATCTACAATGAATTGTGAAAGCATTAAATTATGTACTATGTGCCAGAAGATAAGTGACGTAAGCCAAAACCATAGCGACTTGAAATTATTACAATTTTTATTGGACCAGTTTATGGACGAAAATATTCTTGAAGATAAGAAATTATTTTACAAAGTTGATATGGAATTAAAACCAATTTTAGAAAGCCACAAGATGTCCAAAGCCCAACGGAATAAACGAGTGTCAAAATATTACATATATTTGTTGAAACACAGACAATTTTTAATAATAGAATCACCAAGTTTTTCGCCTATTAAAAAAGATGCAGTGCAAGAATTTCATTATATTTCAAAAATTTTGATATGTTCGATATGTAAAGCAAATTGGTTGGTTTCAATAAAAATTATAAGTTAGCAACAAAATGTATTTCGATTTTATTCTGAGTGACTTTTGCACTTCATTTTTGACAGAAAAAGTATCACTTAAGTTAATAGGTTACACTTACACTTAAGTTAATAGGAACTAACAAAATTATCGCGAAAATTTTATACCAGTTAATTTTAGCCAATCAGATGCCTGCATTTTGACATGTTGCTATGACAATAACCTAATTTCCCTGCGTAGAGGGAAATTAATAAGTGGAAATTTCCCTCTTGCTTGACATCTGTCATAAGCACAGTGGCGTAAAATATTTTTGATAGATATTTATTTATAACTTAATTATAGGTACATGTTATTATCTGTTACAAATATTTTTTTTGGTATAAAATTTTCTTTCCTCAGTTGCGAATTTTTTAAGAAAATTTCCGGAAATAATTCGTGCTGTAGGGAGATTATAAGTGAATATTTCCCTCATGTATTAAAAATCCCATATGAAGCGGGAAATCTTCGGCGATTATTTCCTTCCTATTAATTTTGACCAATCGCCATCAAGAATTGGTATGTCAAATATAAATTTTAAGTGGAAAAATTACTTAACAACTATCAACTTAGCTGTCAGCAGTTTTTCCGGAAAAAAAATCGAAAAAATTTCATGCAAGTTTGACAAGTTGCCTTGTAAAAACGAACTTGATGGTTTCTATGCTGTGTTGCTATGTACCGTTACCAACAACAAAGATCACAAACAACGCTTACGAATTTATTAATTTTCATATACCTAATTGTTGTTTAAATAAAAATTTCAAACTGACGTACTTTTATTTCTTCTACTCGAGAAATATTCTACCGAATTACACTCAAAATAAACCTGATAGTTTTTCATTCAAGCATGTTGTCAGTTAGACAACATGCTTTCATGAAAAAATATCGGTAATTTTGATGCACTTGTGTAATTACTTCCGATAATCTCCAGTTCTATAAGCAACGTAAACAAAAAGGACCAATTGGTTGAATATAAATTTATGAAATTTTCAATATTGTACAATGCACCAACGAGTACATTGAATAATATATTTGTAACAACTATGCTAGAAAACGAGATGCAACTAATAAAACTGAAATTCGGGCTTTTTTGGACTTATTCACATGGCTGGTATCTATCATGCAAATCGCCTAAATGGTGAGGATTTGTGGAATACTGATGGGTCCGGTGTAGAAATTTTTCGCCTCACTATGAGCCTGCAAAGATTTAGATTCCTTATTCATTGTCTAAAATTTGACAGCAAGATGACTCGGGTTCTGTAGAGTGGGGAGGGTGAGTTTTGGCCCATAGCACTTAGGCCACATGTGACCCATTGTACATCCTCCCGAGGAGTTGTCCTCCTAGGTCATCGTCCATCCTGTCCTTTTCAGGAAGGTGGACAGGTCACTAGGAGACATCTCCTTTATATCGGCAGGTGTAGGCCAAGACTCACTGAACACACACTCTCTTATTGACGATAACTCTGGGCACTCACATAAGACATGCCTGACAGTTTCATCTTCTTGTTCACACATTCTGCATAGAGGTGAGTCCACTAGCCCCATAGTATGGAGGTGTTTCCTTAGTTGACAGTGGCCAGTCAGAAATCTTACTGAAGACTCGGGTTACGAGAAGAGCAACAGATATTGTGACATGTCAAAATGTATTATACAAGCAGGATAAAAGTTTATGTCGGAACCCAACCTGACGGGCTATACAGAATTTCGAATAGTCCTTATGATGTCGTTCTACGACTCTGTCAACACATTTCTGGATCAGAGCACAATATTACAATGGATAACTGGTTTACGTCTCTACCTCTTGTAAAGAAACTACTCAATGAAATTAACCTCACAGTAATTGGGACAATTAGGAAAAATAAAAGGGAGTTACCATTACAATTTTCTCGACCAGAAACATGCCAGTATGTTTGCGTTTTCAAAAGGGTGTAAAAAGAAATGAAATGTGCTGTTGCTTTCAAGTATGCAAGACCATGATGAAATCGATGTAAGAACAGCTGCGCATAAACCGGTAATAATTCAAGATTACAATGGCAGTAAAGGGGGTGTAGACACTGTTGATAAATTGACTGCAAGCTACAACTGTTCCAGAAACACCCTTCGATGGCCAATGGTCATTTTCTGCACCCTCTTAAATATAGCTGGAATAAATTCGCAAGTAATCTATACTTCCAATAATCCTGGCACTACAATATTGAGAAGACACTTTTTAAGGCAATTGTCAAATGATTTTCCCAAGCACCAAATCTGTGATGACGAATATTCCTAGAAGCTTGAAATTAAGACTGCAAGAACTTTCTGGTGTTAATATAGAACTCGATATTCCACAGAATGCTGTACCAGGAAGATGTGCCTACTGTTTTTCAAAAAGAAATCGCAAACTCGCTTCCAGGGCAATAAATGCCAAAGATTATAATATGTGTTTGGAGCATATTATTGGAGTTTGCCAGGGGGTGTCAAGAGAATGCTATAAACCAATTATAAAATGTTTATAATACTATTTTTTTATTATAAAATTGTTATATTTCTATTTAATTTACAGTTTGTGTTTTTACCCCTTTTTGTTTTTTGTGTGTAACTAATAACGTGTAATATTAAAAATAAAAACCACCATTTAAAAAAAAATATTGTTTATTATTGAAAAAGTAGTGCCAAATGCATTTGATTTTTTTTTTCTAGTCATTTACTTAGTTGCATAAACGCCCCCATATATAATTTTTGAAAATGGGTTCTAACTAGTTTGGGGGTTAATTATGATAGGTGGTCTGTAAGACCGATGCGACTACTCACGTTTCAAAATTTGACGCGACTACTGGAAGGTTAAGACTGATCGTATACACCGTTTTTAAAATGAAATCTATAAACCTACTTTTTCTACAATCTTTTTTAGTAGCTCATTTTGTTTTTGGGCCATTACAGTGTCTCAAAGTAAAATTGCATTCCATCGGAAAAAATATATTCAATATATTGTCACAAACCTTTTTTATGATCAACTGACTATTAAATCTTATTTAGCTCTAGATAAATTTACCGATCCTAAATAAATTAAATATATAATTCTAATCGTTTTCAGTGAACGTTTCGAACCAGTTCCTAGTACCTAAAGATGGTACTCCATTGAGCGGCCTAATTCAAGATCACATGATTTCTGGCGTACGCCTTTCATTAAGAGGAAGGTTTTTTGACAAGTAAGTCAATTTACTAATAAATTTCATGTTTCTTTGATTCTCAAATACTAACAAGATGGGCGATGTTAAATTTTTGCGACTTCTGTCAAGTAAAATTCAAATTTGAAACTGTTTGGTTAAATGGCAACGTCGGTAAAATGATTTTTTGCTTTTCTACTTCACATAATTCACATATTTTCAGACAAGATTACCAACAATTAGTGTATCAAGCGCTATCCTTTAAGACCGGAAATATAAAACTTTTACCACCAGCAATAATCAAACCTTGTACATTGTGGTCTGGCAAACAAATTTTATCCACCGTCATAATAAATATAATACCCGATGGAAAAGAATTAATCAGTATCACTTCTACGGCTAAAATTCCACCTAAAGTAAGTACCATTGAAATATTCCTACTTGATTAAACATTTGAGACTTATTGTTAATATGAGTTATAAATTTAGCAGTAAATATTTTGAAATGATATAGGCTTGGCAATCAAAAGCACCAAGAAAGTGGAAAGCGGGCGGTACTCCATTTGGTAACGACAAAACTATGAGTGAAGCTGAAGTTGTTATACGAGAAGGAGAACTACTTGTTGGAATTTTAGATAAAACCCACTACGGGTCTACTCCTTACGGTTTGGCACATTGCATGTATGAGGTAATTATATTGTGATCTCAATTTTCGGCTGTACTGTACTATATTCCCGACGTATCCTGTCATTGTATTGTCTTTTTAGTTATATGGAGGCGCCTGTGCCACCAGATTTCTCTCGTCCTTAGCCAAACTGTTTATGAGATTTTTGCAACAAGAAGGATTCACTCTTGGCGTACACGATATCCTGACAGTTTCTAAAGCAGATACGAAAAGACGAAGCATAATAAAAGATTGCAGAACTATCGGCAAAGAAGTCGTAACGAAAGCTTTAGATCTACCGATAGAAACTTCCGATAGTGATATTGTTGCAAAAATAGAAGAACTTAGCGCGACCGATACGAAAATAAGAACAGTAATCGACAGATCGTATAAATCTTCTTTGGATTCTTTCACCAACGAAATCAATAGGTATGTGTCTAATTTTAAGTCGATTTCAATCATTATACACTAATTTTTTTATAGAACCTGCTTGCCAGCCGGTCTAGTTTGTAAATTTCCTCAAAACAATCTTCAATTAATGGTTCAATCGGGAGCTAAAGGTTCAACAGTAAATACCATGCAAATTTCCTGTCTGCTCGGTCAAATAGAATTAGAAGGAAAACGACCGCCGGTGATGATATCCGGAAAATCCTTACCGAGTTTTCCAGCGTTTGAGTTTTCGCCAAGAGCTGGAGGGTTTATCGACGGTAGATTTATGACTGGAATTCAACCGCAGGAATTTTTCTTCCATTGTATGGCCGGACGTGAAGGTTTAATTGATACAGCTGTCAAAACGAGTCGAAGCGGTTATTTGCAAAGATGTCTTATCAAACATTTGGAAGGCTTAAAAGTTAGTTATGACCAAACAGTGAGGAACAGTGATAAAAGCGTCATACAGGTGAGTATTATTAACGTCTTTTGCTAAAAAGTTATGAAAATGAGCACGCCTTTCGTAAGCTGCTTTCAGTACTTAGCGAAGAACCGCTTAACGCATTGCATACATGGCAACATTGCCAAAATCTAGTAATTTATAGTAACTTTTCGGTTTTGGCTTTGTATCGAGTGACAGCCCGCGTAAAATGTGAACAGTTCACCTATAAATACAAAAAAAATAGGTTAAGATTAGGTCACTCAAAATGCTAATTCCATTATGTTGTGGAAATGATCAGATCGTGTGTAAAGCATTATCGGGAAGTCTATTATTTCGAGGATATCTTAAATATCTTCGTAGATGTTATTGATTGCAAGTTCATTTTCTTAAATTGATCACACTTTTCTACTGAATGTCAATCGCGATCAAGATGGGCAAGTCCTTTTACTTTCTTAAACCAGCTTAGACTTGAGTGACTCCAATGGAGAACTTGATATTAAGTGGTTCCTAATTAGCTTGGGAAATATTCAGTGAGCGGTGCAACGCTATCTTAAAGTAAAGGGTGCAAACTGTTCACATTTCGCTTCATTACACTCTCAATTTAACTTTTTCTTTGTGCGAAACAGCTATCTAGCGGACATTTAACGAACTATGTTCCCATTTAAATTGTTTTAATTGGCGTATCCAGTCGGTATGTTGGAAGGTTTAACGCAATTTTAAATTTTTGTAGTTCTTGTACGGGGAAGATGGCTTGGATATATCCAGAGCGCAATTTTTTAACGAAAAACAAATGAACTTCTTAGCCGAAAACGTAAAAGTTCTTGCTCAAGGGGATGTATTGACACAAGTTAAAAGTGACGAAGACCAGTCGGCTGTAAAAGAACATGGTAAAAAGGTAAATAGTATTTACCAAAATTATTGACATATACGAAATAATTTATATTGAATATTAACTTTGCTTTAGATAACAAAATGGAAAAAAGAACATGGCAACCCTCTTAAATATCAAAAGAAAAGCCCATTTACCCTTTTCGTGAAATATGTCAAAGAAAGAATGGGAGATAAGATACTAAGTCGAGAGAAATTATGTAAACTTTGGTATGAATTATCTGACGACATAAAAGAAAGGTAAAGAATATTTCACAATATTTCGTTGACTCCGCATCTGGCTTTAAGGATTTAATAATAAAAGTTTATAAATCTCTCGTACCCTGTGATTCAATAAGGGTAACGAGGTACCATATCTCGGAAACCGTATGTCGTAGAGATTGGGGAAGAAAATCGGCCCTAAAAACATGATCAAAAATGTTTTTGAGTCCATAGTTTTTCGCCAGGTGGCGCAATCTATCAATTGGATTTTTTACAAAATATTCCAATTTAGGATGGAAAAAAATATCAACTTTAGAAACTACTGTCCTTATTCTACAACTTTTGTTAAAATCATTTTTCTGTATCACCTATTTTGAAGTGGTCTTTTAATTTTTCAATCGGCAACTAGAGGGCGCTATGTAACACCTAGCTCTATTTATGATTTTTTTTGAGAAATTTCAAATGGAATGATATAACTCGAACTAACTTACAAAAAGTCAAATAATATGACTTATCAATCTGTCTAAACCGCGAACTGATATCTCTTGTCAATCCAAAGATATTGGTATTTTTTGGTGAGTGTTGATGATTGTTGTCTCACCCAGTAAGTTGTAAGAGAAATTATGTAGCTAAAATTGTTTTGAAAATAAAATAACAAGTGAAAACGTATCACAAAAATATTTATTAACATTACATAAGCAATGAAACAAAACTAAGGAAGCTACTCATAACAGAAATTTACAAAACGCATCCACTACCTAATTATTTTAAATACTCAAAATGCTTGCCATCATTTGCTATTCACAAATCTAGTCTTTTTATAGTGGAATTAACACTGGTCTCAATCTCAGCAAGGGAAATACTTCGAACTGCTTCCCGAATCCTATCTTTCATATCCTCATGTGTGACCAGCAAGGTCACCAGATCTTACGGTTTTAGATTCTCACTTATGGGGAAGAATCAAAGATTTAGTTTTCAAAACACGTCCAACTACAGAAATACTGAATTTGTGCATAGCAATTGATGGCAAGCATTTTGAGTATTTAAAATAATTAGGTAGTAGGAGTGTTTTGTAAATTTCTTTTACAAGTAGCTTCCTTAGTTTTGTTTCTTTACTTATGTAATGTTGATAAATATTTTGTGATACGTTTTTACTTGTTTTTTTTTTATTTTCAAAACAATTGTAGCAGCATAATTTCTCTTACAACTTACTCGGTGAGACAACAATCATCAACACTCACCAAAAAATGCCAAAATCTTTGGAATAACAAGAGATATCAGTTCCCGGTTTTGACAGCTTGATAAGTCATCTTATTTGCCTTTTTGTAAGCTAGTTAGAGTTATAGCATTCCATTTGAAATTCCTCAGAAAAAAATCATAAATAAAGCTAGGTGTTACATAACGCACTCTAGTTGCCGATAGAAAAATTGAAAGTGTTGTTATTTTTTCTAAAATATACCTTTAATGCTCTTTGCATGGAGTCTATATTTTTGAAAATCGGTTCAGGCATATGGAAGTTACACTCTTTTTCATGTCAACACTTCCCCACCACTTCATAATAGGTGATACAGAAAAATGTCTTTAACAAAAGTTGTAGAATAAGGACAGCAGTTTCTAAAGTTGTTATTTTTTGTCAAGCTAGATTGGGGAATATTTTGTAAAAAATACAATTATATTTTGTAAGTGATAGACTGTGCCACCTAGCGAAAAACTGTGGACTCAAAAACATTTTAATCATTTTTTAGGGCCGATTTTCATATAAGAATTTTCACCCCAAACCCTAGGACATACGGTTTTCGAGATATGGTACCTTGTTACCCTTATTGAATCACCTGGTACAGTAGACAGTAACACAGTAACAGATCCGTAGTCGGTAAAATTTAGACACTAAATCATGAATTAAATTTATTATCTCGAGGTAGAGATGTAGATAATTGAACGATTTTCACATCTATATTTTTGAATATCTTGTAAGTAATCATGACGCCACATTCGTGAACGATATGTCTCCATTATCGTTGCCTCTTATTGATAGTACATTTGAGAAATAGCTTTCAAATGTTCGGCTACAAACAATTCCCGTTTCGTCTTTAATTAACCGCTTTTTTATGCAATCTAGGGTTGGTATCATTTGTTCTTGGTATAGGAAATATATCGTTCTTCGCATGATATCCTTTTGCATTTGGTCAACACATTTGGTTTTATTAGCGTCACTTGCATTGGCTTATTTATAATGTCTTTTACTATGGATATTGGGGTTTTGGTCAACTTACATGTTTCTTTTGCTGCATTGATTATACCATAAACTCGATGTTTCAATGATTCAAACATATTTTTCACAATTCGCTTCGCATCCGGCGATAAATGCACGTTTTTGACCTAGGACGCCACAAACTTAGTTTTAAACACAAGATTACTTTCGGAGTAAAACGTTTATTACAATCTAATATTCTGAGACAATATTAAAAATGATTAACCCCACTTTCTATTTTATCTATAAATATTTCAATCCCATTATATGTAAATATAAAAATTGCATTGATAAAGAGGGAATTGGAAATAAAGTAGGTAGGTGCAGTACAAGTCAGACAAAGGAAAACAAGCAATGGAAGCTCTTTTTATATTCACACAATCGGTTTAAAATATTTATAGATAAGGTGGTCAACCATTTATTGTGAAAAATACCTGCTGTGGGTTTTGGTCTTGAATCATCAAGTCAAAACGAAATATCTTGGAATGGAGTATACACACAATTTGATTCGAATTTTTATACATATAAACAATCAATTATTCCATGTTTTTTTTTCAGTTTTATCGTTCAGTGTATGAAATGTCCAGATCCAGTTGAATCGGTGTATCAACCAGACGCCAACTTCGGTGCTATAAATGAAAAAATCGAAAAATTAATACATAGTTGTAAAGGATTCGATAAAAAGACTAAAAAAGATTTTCAAAATGTCATCAAACTGAAAACGATGCAATCAATGTGTGCTGCAGGAGAACCAGTAGGACTTCTAGCTGCACAGGTGAGTGATATATTTTTTTCATTTTTTTAAATCTAGTTAGATGGCTTTGGCAAAACCAATTAGCCAGATCAATTTTTAGTTATTTATATCTTAAAATTTTTGTTACACAGTTTTTACAGCGACCTACATTACGTTTTGTTAATAGGTTAGTAATTGTGTGTCTGTAGTTGCTCTGTTTACTAAAATAATATTTTTTTCCTTTTAATTCATTTTTAATTATTTTATTTTATAATTTTTTTTATCTATTATATTTATTTTTTTTTAAATATTGTTCTGTCGCAATATTGCTTACATTTTATATTAGAATTTACAATTTTATTTTGCATCTGATTAAATGTTGATAATATATGTTAGTTGCTAAAGATAATGCAGTTTATGTTTACGGGAAAATTACATTTGTTTTCATATGGGTAAGAGCATGTCCTGATCGTATTCTCTTGATTGTTACAATAATGTCTTTTGCTAACTGCACTAAACCAAAGGTTGCTTCGAGTTGTGACGTAATTTAAGCCAACTGTTGCCATTTTCCATTCAATCTCTTTGAATGTTGAGTACAAATCAGTGTAGGGAATGTACTTTTTTTAATCGTTTTTCCTGTAGTAAATGCCGATTTTGCTAAGGCATCTGCGATGATGTTTCCTCTAAGTCCTGAGTGTCCTTTTATCCACGCCACTATAAGTGTTTTAATTTGTACCGATTGTAGCCAGCCTAAAGGCCCATATTTTAAAATTAGTCTCGATTGTACAGCGTGTTCCAGTACGCCGTGTCAGATCAAATTTTTTAAATGGGGCACTCTGTATTTTACTTCAGATTTGAATTCTGCTTGACTTCTCTATTGCAATGATATTAGGTTGTAGTAGGTTATACAGTGTATTTCGAAAGTTCTGACCACTTGTTCCTGAAAATCATAATGAGTACAAACGTATACCGTATACTGTAAACTGCACAATTTAAAATTGATCTTTTACAGCCATAAGTCTGTGATGATCTTCTAGTATCATAATTCACTAGACCTCCTTCCATATCTAAGAAACCGTATACAGGTCGAGTCCAATCTCGAATACATCGGTTTCACATTATTCTTAAATGAATAGTTTTAGTGATATCTCAATTTTATGATTAAAAATATAATGTCCAACAAAAAATCAATAAAAAGCAGCTACATAAAATTCTTTCACAACAATTAACGTGTTATTTTAGAAAAATGTTCTTAAATGTCGATAATAGTGCCACAGGTGTATAAGGGACAGATTTCTTGATGTAGTATTTTTTAAATAGTTGAATTAGAACCACATCATTATTATCGGTCTTGGGAATGAGGTATGTAGTAAGTAGGTTCTGAAATATTAACAAACATTTACATTTTCCTAATTCATTTGTTAACAAATGTAGTATCTACATGACGGGGCTCCTGCTCATCATAATGCGCTCATTCAGAGTTAATTGAATGATGTGTTTCTTGATAAGTGGATTGGACGAGCAGGACCAGTTTTCTGGGCACCAAAATTACAAAAGTTAAATAAAGTTGATTTTTTCTCCAGAGCTTGTGCTGAAGATCAAACGTGCAAAGTACACCAGATGACAGGAGACATAGAATAAGGCAGGCTTTTCAAAATGTTAATGCGCAAATGCTTAGAGATGTAAGTCGATCTTATGAAGACCATGTTCAAGCCTGCATCGATGTAGAGGGTAGTCACTTTAAGTATCTTTTATATCTCTACTGTTGATTTTTTTAATAAATTTTAGTAATTTTTGTGAATACATTTTGTATTGTTGGATTTTTTCAATCATAAAATTGAAATATCACAAAAACTCTTCAGTTTGGGTATAGGGAATACTTAATCAAATTTGAAGTATAGTAAAGTAACTTTCATTGACCGATATAAAATACAGGGTGATCCATTTAAAAAAATTGTGAAACGGATGTATTCGAGTTTGTACTCGCCCTGTATACGGTTTCTTAGATATGCAAGCAGGTCTATATAGTCATTATAGTGAATTATAATACAGTATCCGCCAAAATAAACAGTACCGAAAATAAAAATTAATTTTTAATTTCTGTAATGTAAGTGTTCAAAATGTTCACCATTTCGACGCAAACAAGCTTCATATCGATTTTGTAAGTCAATAAACATATTTATAAAAAGTGGTTGATGTAACTGCCGAAAAATATTTTGTATTCTTTCCCGTAGTTCGGCAATATTCGCCGGCGGATTTTCCGAGTGAAATATTTTGTCCTTCATCATGCCCCAAATGTATGCGTCAGGTGGCGTCAGATCAGGTGAATGAGAAGGATATTCGAAGTCTGTTCCTCGAGAAATTATTCTATTTTCCGTATGAACGAAAATAATGCTCTACCAAAAACACTTTTTCTTCCGTTAGAACCATTTTTAAATCAAATTTAACTGCAGCGTACTATTAATATATCAACTAATGACAATTAAGTCAAATATGACAAATCCATATTACATAAACAACTCCACAGCACTTTCTGTTTCGGTACTGTTTATTTTGGCGGATACCGTACTAGAAGACCATCACAGACGTATGGATGTAACAGATTAATTTCAAATTGTGCAGTTTGAAGAACTCATTACGATTTTCAGGAACAAGTTGTCAGAACTTTTTAAATACGCTGTATAACCTACTACAACTAATGTCATTGCAATAGAAAAGTCAAGCAGAATTCAAAATTGAAGTAAACGGTGTTCTGAAACAAGCTGTACAATTGCGACTTATTTTAAAATATGGGCCTTTAGGCTGGCTACAACCGGTCAAATATTCTTTCGAATATCTTTGAGGATTTACAAGATATTGGACTTTATCGCACTAATGAATCACCCTGTATATAATATAGTTTCCTGTACAATGTGACAATTCAAACTGTGTTTCATGTCGAACGAAATAGTTGCCATTGAAATATTGAAAAAATCCATTTCTGGATTCTTCTCTGGAAATTCTGAACTTTTCGCAAAATTTTCGGCGGATTGTTGAATATTATCGTTTTTTTGCAAAATCAGTCAAATCTGGTGTTTCCGTATAGTTCACAATACCCTATTGTATCAAGGAACTTATCAACTCTTGTTTTTTTTAATACAAACAATACATATTTTAAATTCCAGTCCATAGGCGAACCGTCCACTCAGATGACACTGAACACATTCCATTTTGCCGGTAGAGGGGAAATGAACGTCACTCTAGGTATACCTAGATTAAGAGAAATCTTAATGATGGCGTCCAAAAATATAAAAACTCCTTCTATGGAAATTCCATTTTTGCAAGTACCTAATATAGAATACAAAGCGAACGAAGTGAGAAAATTGTTGACGAAAGTTGTAGCCGCTGATGTTTTGGAAACCATCGATGTTACTACGGAACTACAAATTAAACCCGTCAGGTACAATATCTTTTCAAAAAATTCCATAAAACTGTGAGTTGTTGTTTGTATTTCGGGAGTTTGCAAGACTGGAGGTGGTGTTAAAATATGGCGTTTCTATTGTGAAATTTGACATTCTTAGAGCAATATTTGACAGTTAAAATTAAATTTTTATTTTTCTCTGCAGCTATTGGTTTTGGGAAAAAAATTTAAGAATAAAATTTTTTTTTAAATAAAACAAGGATTTTAAGTTAAATTTTATTTCATAAGACTTCTCGAAAAAAAGTTTTGATATGAAATAAAGTAAGGGTTGCTAATTTCACCTCTGTATAATGTAACAGGAATATTGAAAAAATACCCGTGGTTAGTCCATTGCGAGTGCACGAAAATTACAGAATTTCAAGTTTCTAGCTTTACTGAAATTTTAGAAAAATAAATAACTCAATTTTAGTCACCACCTTTTAAGGGTGATATCTCGGAAAGGAGTGGGATGAGGAAATTTTGTTATAGGACCCATCTTAATTTCATACGAGCAATCACCTCCTGAATTTTGTCGCATGAATTTAGAAACACCCTATATTTACTTAATTGCAATTTCCTGTAAAAATTGTCATATTTTAGTAAAGCGTGTTATGAATATATGTCGAAGATAATAGTTTAATACTATTATAAAGCCTTAAACAGTTTTTGAAAAATATTTTTCAAAGAACAGAGACCCTTAACTAAGAAGCAAAAACTACTTCACTTGTAGTCCGGTATTGTATTGTATTGACATGGTTTCATCGTTGTATCCAGTCCAGGGTTATGCTCTCAGAGCTTCTGGATGACATCTACCTTGTACTGATGAGGCGCAAATACGCCGAAACCGGTCTTCAAGTGATATTGTCCCTTCTAATTACAATCCAGAATGGTTGGTTATATCTTGTTGATATACCTACCAACCCCGTTTAACTTGGAAGTGTAATTCAATTTCTGTCGGGGCATATAGATCGAGAAGTAGTTGTTGCTTCTTGGTGAACGGCCTCTATTCTTTGAAAAATATTTTTCAAAAACTTTGTAAGGCGTTATAATCAGTAAAAATTGTTTTTTCGTACTTATAAGAATCTATTTGAAGGTTGTCCGTGATCATCTGTTTAAGACAACATGGAGCGGGATGATGACGTCACTTGGAAACGCTCTATTATGTATTTTTATAAAAAACCGTGCCACTAACTCTAACGCATTTTGGTTAGGGTATTATCAAAAAATACAATCGCTGTTCTTCACAATAAAGATAATTAACATATTTTTTGTTTTCTATCCCGAAATATAAATAACAACCATCATACTTAAATTTCACTCATGTAAATATTTTATTTTTGTTATAGGCAGCACAAATACACCGTGACGTTTAATTTTTTACCGAAAAAATATTACAGCAACGATTACTGCGTGAAACCCACTATGATTTTAAATCATATGAAAAAGAAATTCTTCAGGGAAATGTTTGCGAATATTAGGAAAATTAGTAAAATTAACTCTAATATGTAAGTATTTTTTTTGTAACAATTGACATCGTTATATAATTTCATTAGTTAACTAAGTATACTAGATATAATTATAAATAAACAATATTTAATCAGTCTACTGGGCATTTTATCAATTTTACTCATTTTTTTGATTTTTGTATACTTAAATATGAATTCCATTTTGTTTTGAATATAAATGTCACTGAGTTTAATAAAAAAGTTATTATGGCAATTTAAACACTCGTTTGATCTTGGGCGAGTGATGTCATAGAGCCTGGAATTATATTGGCAGCATCTGTCGCCTGGCGTCTGCTCTTCGCATATATAATGTGCATATAAAGAACTTCTTTTGTACAAAATTGAAAAATGACAAGGATATGAATTTTCAAAAAAATGACTCGATTTCCTGTTTTTCCGAATTATCCAATCAATCCCTTCGACCCCTCAATTTGTTCGTATTATAATTACCTACGTTTTTTCTACATCTACCTTTTTACATTATATGAAAAAAAAAACTAAAAAAGTACGTTTTACATGTTTATAACAAATTACTGAAAAAAATGTGCGTGTCAAAATAGTATATTATGTTATAAGGACGAAAAATGAAGTTTTTCGGACGATGTGGGGAATTACCCCACATAGTTAGAAAAAATATATTAATAATAATCAATTCAATTAATTTCGCACGGAAAAATAAATGAAACCTGTCACCTCATTTGCGTATCTATGGATATAACAAATAATTGAATTTAATTGACGTTTTGTCAATAAGACGAGAGTTCTAAAATCGGAAAAATTCCAAAATGGAATTAGAAAGTGATAGTGAAGATCTTGTTTGTACGCCACCTGATCTTCAAGAAGCTGCAAATGTTACATTTGTTGCCCCAAAAATCTAAGGATATATATATGAAAGAGGTGATACAAAATTCCTGAACTATCGACAAGAGAAAAATAAACAGTTAATAGCGTCCGAAAAATATTTTTTGGCCTGGGACGAAAAGTGTTGCCTAGGTAACAATGAATTATTTAATACCTTACTGAAAAGGTTACCTTTTCGTCCAAATATCTAAACCATAAAACGTCATTTTTGGACACAATGGGATAAACATTATATTATGTAATGACTTTTTCATGATGGCATTCGCTTTCTACTAGTATTTTTGTCCAGAATATTTACCTATCGCTTGGCATACAAAGCGAACAAGCCTGTGCTGTAGAGATGGGAAGTACGTGTGCGTGTCGTACAAAATGTACGGCACACTTTAATGTACGGTGTACGTGCCGTAAAATTTTATTGTAGTAATAGTACAATCCACTATTAGTTCATTGCTTTTAGTTGCTGGTTCGCCTTTTGGGTGCTGGTGCGCTGGTAAAGTTATTATAATAATTACAGTGAAACAATATTTAAAGGTATTATTATTTTATAGATTCTACTACTACACCAATAAATAACCAGTAAGAGTAAGTTTGTATTGTACGTATCGTACTTGTATGTACTACGGGTCATTCTTTCTCGTTCTACTACTCTCACCGTACAATTGTACGGAACGCACTGTACGGCACAATTTGGTGTACTATACGGAGTGTGCTAGTAAAACCAATTGTACTCGTTTTGCCCATCACTACTGTGCTGGCCAAATCGTAGGCCATTTGACGTCACTAGCGAGGAGTGCGTGCGCTTGCTTTCCTCCCTTTTGATATTTTTTCTGGATAGAAATCCCGCTCGAAAAAAAATATGGGGACATTTTTTTTATAATAGTATATTATTCAATAAGCATATAATGGTGGCTATTATTCACGAAGGTGCGTTAATATTATGTGAATATTAGCCATTATATGCGAGTAGAATACTATATTATAGGCTTTCATATACCTATAATTTTTTCGACTTTTCTGGCAATAATAATATTCTGCTTCTCTTATTCTGGACGAGGTAACATTCATTTCAGTGTCTGATTTGCTTTCCATGGTTATCATAATTTCTAGTATTCTCAGTATAATAATTATAATTCTGGCAATCAGCTATATATTATTTAAAACGTCACTCTTATTTTGACCTTATCATACGCTCTATATACAACAGCTTGATAAATTATTATATATGTCTCCATAGCGCAATGGCTAAGAGGTCTGACTGTGTGATATGAAGAAATGTAGGCATAGGGTTCGAATCCTGGTCGCGGTGATAATTTTTATTTATTATATTGTGATAGGTATTTGTATATAAATAAACTTCAATATAGGTCCTATTTATTCGTGTCATGTGACCTGTTCATTATCCACACCCATTATTCACTGGTGAATAATGTACGTCATTATACTTGAAGAAGCACACGTAAAATGTAAACATTATCAATAGTCGTGGACATAATACTTCAAATTGAAGCAATAAAAAAAATTACTGAAAAGGACCATTAGTGTGTATAATCTTAATTGCCTTCAAAATGCTCAACTTTTTGATCTCTAAACCGGCTGTATACATTTTATGTTAAATGTATTGTCAATCACTTAATCGAATTTTCTTTCGTAATTTACATTGTTCCAATCATTATCTTGAAATTAGTTTCTATAGCAATAAACTTGTGACAGAAGTAAAGTATTTACTTCGCAAATGCAAAATAAGACTACATCTTGAGGAGAAAGTGTTTAAATCGTGCATTAGTACCTAATATAGTCGCATATATTTACTATTATTTTTTTAAATCATGCATATTTCAATTTCAAATTTCGCGTGAAAACACCAATACTTGTCACATGACCACCATCGTTTCAAATTCTAATAATTTTCAAGGGCGAACTGCGTGGGAATAGATGACGTAATACACTGCGATGATGGTCAATGTCACGTGACTTGAAACTGTTTGAATAGGTTTTAATTTAATGTTTTATGTTAATGAAGTGTTATGATGGAAGACGACAAAAAGAAAAGAAAAGCAACAAATGGCGATTACGACGATGAAGGTCAACCAGAAAGAAACGAAGGACCAACAGAAGACCAAAACAGTTCTTCTGAAGATGAAGTTGAAGATATTGAAGACGCCAAACAAACGCACAAATATGAAGAAACTAGGGATGACTTAGAACCTGAAGACGAAGAAAAAGAACAATCGGATGATGACAGTAAGTTTTTTTTAATTATACCGTCTAAGTATCAAAATTTTAATCAAAAATTCCCTTGCTATTCGTGGGAACTAAGATTAAAAACTCACCACACGGGGCTCGTCAAAACCCCGATCCTCAGGCTACTGGGGAACAAATGGAGATTGGGCACAAACCCACTCCAGTCACTAGTCCCCCTATAGAAAAGAGTGAAGAGTCCACCTGGATCTCTTCTGGACCTGATTGGAAAAGAACCTAGCTTGGGCAAAGCTGCCGACGTGCTCGCTTGAGCAGGCTAATCAAGATCAGTTGGAGTTGGATGTACAGTCGCTTCGGCGCTAAACGTGTATTAGACCGACTTTGGCAGCAGGTATTGAATTAGCTATGATAAAAGTGCATAACAAGTGAACACAGATACGCATCTCATTATATGACATAAGGTAAATGTACTAGTCCTTGACCTGTTAGTGCTAGTGCTTGACCTACTACGACAATCGTCCAACTTTAAATTGATTTAAAATATCTATGATAAGTATGAATAGTATTTTTTTCGGACTAATGCATTGCTTAATTAGTTGATATTTAATACATAGGGGATAAAATAATAAAAGCTATGTAAACCATGTTAAATACGACAATATAACAAATTACTGCAGTGTATCAGTAATTGACCTAAATAAAAATAGTTGAGACTAGTGTTTGACCTAAAGAAGCCCTAGTGAATGACCTACCTGTAAAATAAATATACTTAAGACCTACCTACACTTATTGATTTGTAAGCTGTTAAAAGAGTATTTACAACAAGTAAATATTTAGGAAATTATTTAAAAAAACAAATCACTTGAAACAAAAGTTTAATTTCTTGATAAAAACTAGGCAATAAAACAAAAAAAAACTAACAAATTCGAATAAAATAAATGAAAGTAATTAACAAATATTTTTAACTAAAAAAATTTCTCTATCTCTGGCACGTGGAGTATGCCTCTTTTATTGACAGCCTCCGGCTTTTGAATTATGTCAAGGACATCTTCTTCGGAGTACCATAAAGTATCCTCCTTATTTGGCCATTTCCAATATTTGCCAGTTTTTGTCATAGCTTTCACAAAATATTCCCGTTTCCCGTCTTTTTCCTTTTTTTTGTAGCATAATACCTGGATATACCGAGTCTTCATAACGGACAATAACAAAAGAATTTTTGGTTATATTTAGTCGAGTATTGGATACAGTATTAGTATTTCGAATCCTGTTGATTTTGTTTTCTTCTTTATTTTTTTTGTTCTCGTTAATTTTCATCACTGTGTTACGTCTTTTTTCTTCATTACGTTTCTTTTCTTCCATCTTCTCCACTCTCTTCAATTTCCTTTCTAATTTTGTTTTTTCTTTACATTCCTTATCATATTCCTTCTTTTTCTCATATTTCTGATATTCCTCAGATGAGATTACTACAGGAATCTTCTCTCTTTTATTTTTGATTTGTTTTTTCCATTACTTTTTTCACAGGGCCAAAACAAGTATTTCTTAAATGGGGTCGGGAAATTCTCATTTGCTGGTCTCTCGTCAAATTTATTGGGTGTTGATTGTAATATATTAATGTCAATTTCATTTAAAACAGATATTGAATTTGAATCGTCTTCAGGAATTTCTTCTGAAACAATTTGGATGGAATCAAAATTATTTGTTTCAACTTTAGTTTTCTTTTGCACATCTGCGACAAAGTGAGTTGGAATTTTTGTTACTTCTTTAACGGCATTATGATCTTCATCGCCATTGGCGGTATGATGAACTTGAGCTATTTCCACAATAATATTTGTTTCATGTAAGTCTTTTCCTGTTTTCTTAATAATAGTTTCACTTATATTTACATTTTTGGTATTTGTAGGTACATTAATCACAATTGGTTGAGTATCACTATGTTCATTGAACTCAGTAATGGCATCTATATCAGTCTCATCGATATTAATAATTAAACTATCTTCTTCTAACAGGTCAAAATTGGTAACTTCTAATGCAGACGCTAGTAGAGAATCACTTAAAGTAACCATTTCCTTATATTCATATGCATCAATAATTTCTTTTTGCGGTTGTACGACTAAATTGTTATGCTCTTGTGAAGTAACTGTTTCGTCATTTCCATTCGCTGGCAAGGCTAAATTATTGTCTTCTGGGGTAATTTGTTTCATCTTCTGCCAAAATTCAAATAAACTCTTATCTTCGATGTTTCCTTTCCAAGTAACACTACTTTCTTTAAATTGTTGAATTTTCTCCTTACCAATTTTATTTTCAAAAAATAATTCAAATCGCTCATCTATTTCTTTTCTTTTTGGCTTTGGAACATCCGTTTTAAAAATTTTTTGAAATTTTATGTTATCGGCATTGAAAGGCTGCAAACCACAAGTTCTGAAACCATTTGACAAAATTGAGTGCCTATTTTCCATAGAATTTATAGTTACTTTCAACAAAGGAGCAAAATGTTCGCGTGATAGACGTTCGCCATTATTTTGTATTCTCCTGTCATGCACCGTCTTCTTCCACTGATTTTTTAGAGGGTGGAAGAATGCCACATCCAAAGGCTGGAGAATGTGAGTAGAGTTTGGAAAAAGGCATGCCGAATTATCATATGTTTGGAGCAGAATTCACTTAGCGGTAACGACATATGCGATGCATGCCCATCCACGAACATAATTACGGGCAGATCCACTTTATTGTTCAGTAGCCAAGGATAAAATTGATTTGCAATGTATTCATAAAAACACTATGCTGTCATCCAGCCGTTATCCGCTCTACCCATCGCCCAATCTTTCGGAAAGGTATTTACAACTTTTGTGGGTACTCTTTCAAAGCTATAAACTACCATTGTTGGAGGTAGCTGTCCTGCTGCATTGCATACAACTAAACTAGTAAGACACTCCTTCTCATCGTTATTTATGAAATTATAGACTGCCTTCTCACCCTTTTTAACGAGTACCCTATTTTCTTTAGGGCTTTGGAAGAAAGCAGTCTCGTCCCAATTGAATACGCGATTGGGGAAATCTAGAACATCAAGATGGCCATTAGTTTTCAGGTACTGGGTAATTTCTTCAAACCATATTCTTATCTTTGTTTCTGTTACCGAAGCTCGAGCCTTGGTTAGGTTTTGAGAAATACGAAGAGATACTTCGGGGTGTCGGTTGGAAAAGAGCTGGTACCAAGTTCGACCAGGCCTATTATTTACGAAGGGATTTTCCCTTTTCATGTTTTTCATCAGAAGCTGGACGCTGTCCAGTAAATAATCTTTCGTTGCTGGGAAGCCTCGATTTGATATATGAAACAACCATTCTACTAACAACTTTTCTTCTGTATGGGACAATATAGACGATGGTCCCATTTTTCTCTCCAAAGGAGTTATGCCTTTGTGTTTGTATATCAATGTCGTTTTAGGGATATTATACATTTTACTGGCTTTATAGTACGACATTCCATTGGCAACAGCTAACAGTGCATCTCGCAATTCTTCCTCAGAATACTGAAACATTTTTTTTTGGTGCCATTCTGAAAAAAATATACTTAAGTGAGTACTTATGTACGAATCAAAATATCAAATTCTAATGAAAATGAATATATCCCCTTGATCTTTTTTTTATATCTAATAATTGACCGGTATTTGATTTAGTGTTTGACCCACCCAGTTAACAACTCGACACATTTAATTGTAAATATTAATTGTCGGTCAAACATTAAAATTAAAAAACATCAACATTTTGTAAATTAAAACAATGAAACAAAATATTATTTAACGTTATTTATCTAATATTTTCAACATTCAACGTGCATATTGTACTTGCTTGCATTATTGACCAATATGAGTTAGTGTTTGACCTATTTTTGATCTAATGTTTGACCTAGTATTATCCTTCCTTTCAAACATATAACAGTTAGAAAAAGTGTTGGTCAAACACTAAACCAGATCTACTTTGTCAAGTTATTAATAGATTGGCTACAATCAAAAATTAAATTTTTTTAAATGTATAGAGTATTATACAGAATTAGATCAATCGTCAAATCATTAGTATCTGACCGAACGGACAATTATTGAATCTGAAGTATTTTAGGCGGCACTAGTGTTTGACCTATATAAATATATGAAAAAAACTAAATTTAGTAATAAAAACAAGTATCTTTAGTGAATTACATATGCTAAAATAATAAACGAGCCGTGGATTTTGGTTTTGAGTAAAAAAAAACGATTAAATACTCACTTTATGTTGGTAGCAGTGCTTAACATAGAACTAACAAAAATGCACTGAATCCGGCGGGACGTTGATGCACACTGTTTGGCATGCAAGTTACAAGGATGGTACGGTAGGAGACACCGTAGTAATGTTTTATAATTAAACTAATAACATGTAGGTGGCACATCATGTATTGCCTATGAAATTATTATTTACGGAATTCTTAAAAACAGCCTTTATATTTAAAATAGGTCAATAACTAGTTCTCGGACGCACACTAGTACGTTTACCTTACATTTGTTCAATTTATATATTTATAGACGATTCAGACGATGAAACCAAACCCACCCCTACAGAAGAAGAAACGAATGATGTTCTTCAACAGAACAACGAAGTGGTTGATACTTATAATTTTGCACAAAGTTACTCCGAAGATAAACAAAAGCAATTGTGGTGTGAAATAACGTTCGGGGTAAGTTTGATGTGTCTTGAGTAGCTGTACAGTTTTTATTCTGAACGGTATAAAAACGTCACAGGCAACGAACACGCAAGAAGATATGATAAGAATGAAAATTATTATTTTTTAGTTACCGTTAAACTTTAAAAAATTGGATTTGTCTGCCATTTTGCGCGACACCGCCAATAAATCTATTTTGTGGGAGACTCCTCAGATTAGAAGAGCGATAACTTATGTAAAAGATGATAAATTTATGCTTAGAACTGATGGAATTAATATTGTGGTAAGTATCTAGTGATTTGATTAGTTTAAAAGCAATTTTTTTGAGATTGTTTGAAAATTTATATAAATGTTGTAAATGTTCCTATAAAAATTACCAATACTGTGGTTTTATAAAATCAGCATATTTGATGGTACATGGTGTTGATTACAAACTTCGTGATATTGCCGAATTAAAATCCGTGTAAATTCCTCTGTATATGCATCACATGCATTAAATCAAAACAAGAAAATTTAACTGCCAAAATGGGCCAACTACCAGCTCCGCGAGTGATTCCCACTTCCCCGTTTCTGACGTCATCGGTTGACCTTGCTGGACCGTATGAATTGAAAGACGGGAAATTAAAAAATCGTAAATCATTAAATCATACATTTGCGTCTTTGTTTGTATGTCTACAAAGGCTGTACACCTATAGATCAATTCTGACTTAACCAGTGACGGTTTTTTGAATGTTCTAAAAAGGTTTGTTTCTAGGCGTGGCCTCTGTACACATTTATATGGTGATAACGCTACAAACTTTGTAGTCGCAAATAACGAGCTGTTAGCTATTCAAAAACTAACTAATCATAATGTCGAACGCACTTAATGCAAACAACACACATTTTGAATATTAAGGGCATAACTCGGGGAGAAATTAGAACTTTGGGTAAAATAGAAATTTTTCTTTTCATTAAGGATATAGCATTTAAACATTGTTTTCATATAGTAGATAAAGAATTTCCTATACTTACGAATGGAATTCTAGGGAGGGATTTCATAAGTAATTATAATTGCTTTTTAGATTATTCAGAATTGAAATTATTATATAGATTGCAAATCTGGGAATCCAGTAACATTAGAAATTTTTGATAATCCAGAATATGATACTATAGCAATACCGCCTAGATGTGAAGTCTATCGGTTAGTAGAAAGTTTTAAAAATTTGAGACAAGAGAAAGTTGTTGAGCAACAAGAATTAGTACCAGGAATATTTATAGCAATATCTATTATATCAAAAACTAACCCTTATGTCAGAATTTTGAACACTAATTATGAAAGCTAGTCGATAAGTACAAATAATATTAAAATATTGGATTTAAATTTATTTCATGTATATGCAGTGAAGAATGAAAGTAAGAATAGGTTAAAGGAATTAAGGAAAACTTTGGATTTAGACGTACCAGAATCCATAAGGGATAAGCTAATAAATCTTTGTGAAAAATTTTCAGATATTTTTACTTTAAAAAATGACATTTTAACGCATAATAATTTTTACAAGCAAAAGCTATTGGTAAGAGATGATACACCAGTATACATTAAAAATTATCGTTCACCACATTCTCAATCTTCAGAGCTTAATGATCAGGTTCAAAAGTTATTAGATCAAGGTATAATCGAGTCTTCAATCTCAGATTATAACAGTCCAGTTTTACTTGTACCCAAAAAGGCGATCAATGGAGAAAAGTCTTGGAGACTTCCATTACCTAGAATAGATTCGATCTTAGATCAGTTAGGGAGGTCGAAATGGTTTTCAGTCATAGACCTTATGTCAGGTTTTCATCAAATTCCTTTAGAACAGTCTTCAAGGAAATATACATCTTTCAGAACAGAGAAAGGTTCTTTTCAGTATACAAGATTACCATTTGGTTTGAATATAAGTCCAAATAGTTTTTCAAGGATGATGTCCATAGCATTTTCAGGATTAACTCCAGAAAAAGCATTTCTTTAATGGATGACATAGTTGTAATAGGGATGTCAGAGAATCATCATTTCAGCAATCTCTAGAAGGTATTTAACACATGTCGAAAATTCAACCTTAAATTAATCCCGCAAAAAAGTCAATTCTTCAGACGAGAAGTCACTTATTTAGGACACAATTTGTCTAGTGAAGGGGTTTTACCCGATAAAGCAAAATATTCAGTCATTGAGCATTATCCAGTGCCCAAAAATTCAGAAGAATCTAAAAGGTTCGTAGCATTCTGTAATTATTACAGACGGTTCATTCCAAATTTCGCTGAAATATGCATACCTCTCAATAAATTATCTAGGAAAAACGTAAAATTCGAGTGGTCAAAAGACTGCGAAAATTCGTTCCAAATATTAAAATCGGCATATTCTGAAATATCCAGATTTCAATGAAAAATTTATATTGACAACTGATGCTTCAAACAGTGCGTGTTCCGCAATACTTAGTCAGGAATACGAAGGTACAGATCTACCTATAGCTTATGCCTCGCGGAGCTTTAAGAAAAGTGAATTAAATAAACCTATAATCATGAAAGAATTGTTAGCTATTCATTGGGGAATTAATCATTTTAAGTGTTATTTATATGGTTCTCCACATTTTATTGTGCATCTTTTTTCGATGACAGAACCAACTTCGAAACTTACAAGAATTAGACTAGATTTGGAGGAATATAACTTCGAAATACAATATTTGAAAGGAAATTCAAATTACGCTGACAGTATCTCAAGAATATTCATAAAGGAATTAAAAGACTTGTACATTGACAATGCTCACGTTTTAGCTATAACGAGATCAAAAACTCGTCAGAACAAAGCTCAGCCTACAGGAGAAGATAAAATAGTTTCCACAGAAATAGAGAAAGAAATTCGCAAACCAGCAGTATGTAAAGTACTGAATAATTTAGAGGCGCATAAATTACCAATTCTGCAATTTGAAAATAACCGTGTTTCGCTAGGGATGAACATACGGATCAAAAACAGGATGAGATTTAGCCAAGCCTCATTAAATGCCGATATAATTAACTTTGATTTAGGTCAAACGTTAATTCAGCTTGATAAGCTAGCGGTAAGAAATGGAGTAAAAAGGATGAAAATTTATATGAATGATATTATTTTTACACAGTGCACTATAAAAGAATTTATGGAAAAAGGAAATAATACGTTGAAAAACGTACAAATATGTATTTGCGATGTACCAAAGACAGTGGAAGAAGAAAAGAAAAAGCAACGAATTTTAGAAATGTTTCATAACGACCCTGTATTTGGAGGTCACATAGGAAATAACAGGCTATTGAAAAAACTGAGAGCAAATTTTAGATGCAGAAACATGGAAAAAGATGTAGGAAAATATATTAAGCAATGTCACAAGTGCCAAGTCAATAAGGCAAAGAATAATCACAAGGAAGAATTCGTATTAACAGATACCTCAGCAAAACCATGGGATATAACGTATATAGATACGATAGGTCCTTTTTCACAAAGTGAAAATGGTAACCGCTATTGCATTACACTGGTATGTGAATTACCCAAATATGCAGTAATAATCCCAGTAAAAAATAAAGAAGCAAACACGATAGCTCGTGGAATCTTTGAAAATTTCATACCAACGTACGGTCTGATGAAACAAATTAGGGCAGATTTAGGAACAGAATACAAAAATGAAATATTCAATGCTCTAAAGAAGATGTTAAACATTAGTCATAAGTATTCAACAGCGTACCACCACCAGTCCATAGGGGGGTGCGAAAAACTACATAGAACACTTGATGAGTATGTGAGACATTTCATAAATGAGAGTAAGGATGATTGGGACGAATGGTGCAAATTATTTGCTTATTGTTATAATACGACTCCAAACTCTTATCATGGTTATACACCATTTGAATTAATGTATGGCCTACCCGAGAATCTCACGAATGAAATCGATCCATGTTATAATGTTGATGAATATCAGATGAATGAGGTAAAATATAAATTACAGGTACCTCATCAGCGAGCAAGAAAATATTTGGTAAAATATAAACTGAGTAGACAAAGCCAACATAGTAAGGTAGCCAACCCAGTTGATTTTAAAGTAGGGGATTCAGTTTTAGTAACAAGGGAAACTAGAACCAAATTCGAATCTCAGTATATAGGTCCATTTACAGTCACAGAGGTGATGTTAATTGTGGAGTCAAATTAGAATCAGGTTTGATAAAAGAAATACACAAAAACAGACTACACCTTTACTGTAAAGTAAATTAATCGGAAATTGTCAAAAGCAGTGTGAGTGATTAAGTTTACAAACAATTAGTGAAAATAAAAGTGGATAACAATGCATAAACATTTAGTTGCAATAAGACAAACAATTGCGGAAAACAATAGACATTCAGTAATTTATAAACATTTGTAATTTTGGTATTAGTAATTATTTTATTTTTAGGAACGTATGTATTCATAATTCATAATTCGTTCATAATTAAGGGGAAAGGAAGTTCAACGGAATTTATTCTTTTTGTAAAAGGGGAAAGTGTGATGCCTTTTGGCCCAATATAATAATATAATAATAAATATTTAAAACAAGAATTAAATTCCCTTGATCTTATTTCAACAAAACGTTCGAACATTTCATTATCATATAAATATAAATTAAGAAGGTTATTGTCAAGCTCAAGCATGAAAACAATTATATGTTTATTTGGTTTACTCGAACTTGACTGGGTTATATAAATATACATTTAGTATTTATCAGAGAAGAAGTCGATGTAGAATACTGGAAGAAAGACTATTCTATATAATTGAATAGTCAGCTGGTAGTAATCAGTAACCATTACTCATAAGTATACTATACGGCTAGGTACTTATGCATAGCATTAGTTTAGTAAGTAGTTTAATGTATTTAGTAAATAAACAAACATATCCCAGTGCCAGAAGTAGTTGTTTCATTCTCTTGAAATGATCCTCCATGTGACCTGCAACACCACCTATTCAGAGGCCCTTCCACACCTATAATCTAACCAAGTATCCATCGACGACGCATATATTACAATTTAATTAAAAATTAAATTTCATTTTATCCCTCCTCGATCGCCCAACTTTGGTGGGCTTTGGGAGGCCGCGGTGAAATCTACGAACCATCACCTGAAACGGGTTTTGAATCAAAGTCATTTAACGCATGAAGAGTTTTATTCCATATTAACTCAAGTGGAAGCAGTCCTAAATTCACGCCATATCACCCCGTGGTCCAACGATCCTTTCGATTTAGAAGCCCTGGCGCCAGGATATTTCCTTTTCGGTCGAGTTTTGACTGCTGTTCCGCAAAGGAATTTGATTGATGTGAAACCTAATTATGTCAAACTCAACAAATAGTCCAACATTTTTGGTCAAGGTGTACTAAGGAATACTTGCACTTATTGCAACAACATATTAAATGGCAATCTGGTAACCCCCCACTTGATGTTGGGACAATGGTTTTAGTTAAGGAGTAAATCCTGCCACCTCTCAGTTGGCCACTCAGCAGGGTCGTCGAAATTCATTCTGGTTCAGAATCGATAGTGCGTGTGGTGAGTGTGTTGACCAAGAATGGTATTTTTAAACGCGCAATTAGCAAAATCTGTGCTCTACCTATAAATGCGAAAGTTTAACTTAAATGTGACTGTTTATATCGATTTTGACTAATGATGTGTTTTTCTAGGTTTACAAACTATTTGAATATTTGTTTCTTTCTTCTTGAAAGCCGAGCCTTTCAAGGGCGGTGGAATGTTTAGTATTACTTTAATTTTTCTCGTTTTTATTTGGAATTTTTTATGTTAGTGGCAACCTTGCATTTTTTGACCGGCCTGCGCGCCTGTACTGGTCCCCCTTGCGTCTAGCCGGAGCGTTTAATTTTGGAACCCGCAGGCACTCATGCGCATTTCATTTCAGTTTGCCTCCTCCTAATTTATCAAGAAGACCAAGGAAAATCATTGAAGAAGCTGTACAGAAGGGAAAGAGTGAATGGAATGGTTATTTTTCCTCCCTATTCTTCAAAAATTAACCAATGATCTGTTTTAACCAAGATAAATTATGAAACTTATTAGAAACAAAGACAAGTAGTTTCTAATTATTCTAACCTCAAAATTCAAAATGACAAGACGCGGAAAACTGACCATGAAATGCGCATGCGTGCCTGTGGGTTTCAAAATCAAACGCTCCGGCTAGATGCAAGTACTGGTCCTCGCTTCCGCTAGGGCAGTAGTCTGCCGTCTTCCTTCCTTTGTAACAAGCAGTTGCTTGCTATTTCTGTGATTATGTAACACGTCAACCATAATAAAGTATCCTTCATAAAACTTCAAGCAGTGGTGTTGTTTTCTAAGCACGTTACCTTTTCATCTCGAAGTTCATGTTCGAACAAATTCATAGAGAAGCTGACGGACAAATGAACAATGTTTCTCTAAAAAAATCAACATACAGAGCTAATTAAGGTTAATGAACGAAGACTGAAATATTTTCAAACTTGAAAGTGACTCCACTAAAATTAAATTTGTATTTAATAATTTTAGGAAATGTTTAAATACAATACAATCCTCGACCTACCCAAATTGTATTGTAATGATATTCATAAAGTAGCCGAAACGTATGGGATAGAAGCAGCTTCCAAAGTAATAGTTAAAGTGAGTATTTATTTTAAATCTAAAAACTTCTTTTCAAATAAATGTTTCTTCCAAAAGAAATAATTTAATTTCTCAACGGTCTAAATTTTTTGTCATTATACAGGGTTAATTAAAAGATTACCTTAATTTTAAAACATCCTATTTTTTTCGAAGTAACAAAATTTGTTGAGAGCAAAATAAATTTCTTATCAACAGTTTACCTTGAAAATCGATTGCTTCTATTTCAACTTGAAATTATTTTAGGAAGTCAAAGATGTATTTAACGTTTATGGTATTAAAGTAGATCCTAGACATTTATCATTAATAGCGGATTATATGACATTTAATGGAACTTTTGAGCCATTGAGTAGAAAAGGAATGGAAAGTAGTGCCTCGCCTTTGCAACAAATGTCTTTCGAGTCATCGTTGGTGTTTTTGAAAAATGCTGCTATTAGAGGTAAGTCCTTCTCTTTTAATAAACTTTTTCGTCTACCGACTCTTTCATTCTGTCTCAACCATGACACTATCTGTACTTGTCTAGCCAATTTCATCCTCGACTTATTTATATTAAATCTGAGTTTACAGGATATCACAATCTGGAAAGTTAATGGGCCTGGGTGAAGTAACAGTTTTTCTAAAACTCTCGACTTTATTAATATCTTTTTCATTTAAAAGGTGAATAGAAACATCAAACCAAGATAAAAATTAATATTAAAACATAAATAATTTTATTGCTGTATCAAGTAGGTATACAGAGTGTTTCTGTAATAAAAGACAAAAGTCCTACTCTGCAAAATAACTGTAGACTATTAAAACATACATATGTTACGGATAAAGCGCGTAATTGGATAATACTAGAATTACCCGGATAATATTAGAACTATCCAAACAGACTGGGTAAAACGCAAATGATTCAATGATTTTTTGCATTATCCGGTTAATTCCTGATGTAGCCAAGGAGGAATGGCTAAACCACGTAGAGGATACTAATTAAAAGTTGTCGTGGTTAAAACAGATCATTGATTTTAATTTATCGAGAAGAGCAAGGAAAATCATTGAAGAAGGCAACTTCTTGCCAAAGTTCGTCGCGGGTATTTATGACATTCTTATAAACAAGTAGTTTCATTACACCGAATTCGAGAGGATTAAATTCTGGGATACGTGGTGGTCAAAGGAAGGGGCTACCGCGACCAATCCAGCGTTCAGGAAAGTTAGTATATAAATATCTAAATATCTCGTATAATATGGCGGTGCACCATCTTGCATAATCAACTTATTTTGTCTCAAATTCAGTGGCAATTCTTCCAATAAATCAATGAAATAATTTTGCAAGAAATGTAAGTAATTATCACCATTCAAATTATGGGGTAACTCGTATGGCCCTAATAAATAGTTACCAATGAACCCACACCATACATTTATTTTAAATTCACGTTGGAAATGCCTTTCTCTTTTAACATTGGGATTTTCAACTGCCCAGACATGATTGTTTCTAAAATTAAAAACACCACGGCGTGTAAAGGTGGCTTCGTCGGTAAATAATATTCTATCAACATAGGTGTGGTCCAGATTTTGCTTGTTTCGGATATTAGTTGGTAGATCTGCTGGCAATAACTTTTGCACCGGAGTAAAATGGTAAGGGTGATACTCCAGGTGCAGTCTTTTTAAAATTGAAGTTTCACCGATCCCTAAATCATAAGATAAACGTCGTGTACTAACCTGAGGATCATCCTCAACGCGAACGATTATCTCATCTTCGACATCAGGCGTAATCATTCTTGGTCGACCTAAATTGTCATGTTTAGGACGAAATGAACCATTTTCGCCTACATTTTTAAACGTTTAATGGTTAGGTTGCTGCCTGTTTGGATAATTTCTCGAATATTCTCGTTTCGCATCACGACCATTAAAATTTTGCTGACAATAAATAGCAATCACATCTCTCATATCTGTATTAAGGTAATTATTATGTCTGGACATTTTTTTTTGTATTTCACCAAAATAAATACAAGCTAACTATTATAAAACCCAGAGATTATCGAAACAATAATGTCTTGTCAAAATCAGTTCACCTATTATGTTAATATTTCTCAGACGCCTGCCTAACGTTAACATTTTCCGAAATTAATAATTAAATTAGGATCATGCAACTAATCACTAAAATGTAACTATCTCTAAAACCGTTAAAATTTGGGGATACTAACAAATATACCTTTTTTTGTTAAAATGATGTGGCTTTAATATTTTTTTACAAAAGTAGCGCTAATTTAAACAGCAAAAAACTTAAGCGTACATTTAAGCCGCATACGTGGTCTATATGGCGCCCTCTAGAAAATACATCGAAATAGGTACTAAATTATGATTTCTCATATCCAAAAACCCTTACCGTCAAATTTTTGTGCATATACGTCAAAAAACATTAAAGTTTTTGTGAAAAACAAAAATTAAAATTTCATGTTTAACACCCAGTATCTATCTCTCGTAATATCAACATTTTATTAATGCTAATTGGTATAAATCACAAAATTTTAAAGTGAAGATTATACTGCATTTCTATGTACAATTACTTAAGGACCAGCCCTTATATATATATATATATATATATATATATCTTGTTTTGGAATCTTGAATAAGTTTTTACATTCTCTGTACACAAGTAACATGTACAGTCTAAAACATGTATGCAGTTCACACTCGGTAGAAGTGCGACCTTCAGACAAGTACACATATGTACAATGCTTGATTGATAAGAGTGGGGAGGCTACAAAACGCTGCACACAGAGGAGACGAATACAAGAGGAAACTCAGTTTATTTGTATTATACAGCTTGCGAAAAAGCTTAGCTTGGTATACGATGTACACAAGTACGACAAGGATAATATGAACAACAATACTAGAAAGAGAGAGACCTGTTTTGGTAGAGCGGACTGAGCGAACAATTCTTCTCTTTAGTAGTGCTGTACATATTATCATTGTCGTACTTGTGTAAATCGTATACCAAGCTGAGCTTTTCCGAAATCTGTATATCATTCTCTCGCGGGCTAAATCCCATAAATGTGTATATGTTGGTCCCTTTTTATTGTCGCTTTTTTTGTTCCATTGGGTTTCAAATGACAATGGTTCTAAAAAAGTTTTCACTTCAAACAATAATTGTGATTGCTGACACTATTAAATGATCAAAATGTTTGTTTTCAGGACGCCAAGACGATCTTCAGAACCCTTCGAGCAGTCTTATGTTAGGAAAACCTTGTAACACGGGAACAGGAAGTTTTACGCTTTTGCATAGAAGCTTTACAGTTTAAATTTTACCTTTAAGTCAATAAAAAATTTGTTTGACTTGTTAATAAAAATTTACGTTTTACTGTGTTTTTAATTACCTAAGTCCTGTTAACCAGAATCTTCTTATTTATATTCTTTTGCATCACTAATTTTTGGCGTTGAGTTGATCCAGAATAACATATTAAGTCGTGATATATAAAAAGCGCGAAATTTAAAATTTGTAATTAAACACAAGGTTTAAAAAATACAGTCACACATTTCTGGATCATCTTGAATAATCGACAATATTTTCAAAATTTGCACCTGATTATTCCATAACTTTTATGAAATTTTGAAGATTGTATCATGTAATTTAGCTTCCAGAAAGTACAGTAGATTATTGTAGCACTAGAATGCGAAATTCGTTACATAGTATTAGACCGGTAGCCCATGTCACATGTAGGCTTCATTATTTCCAATGGAAGTCGTTTTCACCATCGAGTTACATGTGAAAAACAAGTAGAATAAGGCTATTCTCCAAGTCCCAAACTTGATAATCGACGCTATAGTGTATAGAAAATCTTAGAATTTTCACGAAACTAGAACAATTAACTTATGGATGCATTGCTTGGGTACTACTTTTCATCCGAAAAGAGTTTAGATTTTGTTATCAACGATCTGAGGAACCTCCAATAAAGGAGGCTTTCAGCATTTTACAGAGTACAGTAAAAATTGATAAAAAAAAGATGAGTGTTCAATATTTGGTGAATACATTGCGGAGAAACTGCGAAAGCATGATAATAGAACCAGTATAATACTGCAGCATCAAATGCATAACCTTCTTTTTCAAGTCGAAATGAATATCTAGCAATTTTCAATGACACAGCAAATGCCATCGCAAACTATTCCAATGCAACCAAACAAATTCAACATATTTCAGCACCTTTCACACAACACAACCTCAACAACTAACTGAACTGCAAAAAGAATCACCTTCGTCTCAATATTCATCTCCTCGACCCGATTCTGCCTTATCATATAATTATTCGTCTTCATCTTACACTGCCTCACATCTTCAGTCACCCCAAGAAAACCAGGACGCCCCACAACCTCAAGACACCGCAGGCAACAATGCATATTATTCTTCATTATTTGATGGTAACGTTCATTAATAATTGAAATTAAATAAACATTTGGTTAAAATATTATTTTGTTATGATTTTTATAATTAGTACGCCCCGACATATATCCAAATGAAGACCTATATCAAAATTATTTTTGTATTCACATACACAAAAAATCTCGAAAGTCGACATTTTACACGTTTACAGTAGGAAAGTAAAAAGTAGATACGTACCTTCACATATTCAGATAGGCTCTCCACTAGAGCCGTGCATACTTCTGGTATTATTTTTGAAATTAGCTGTGTTACATTAAAAAGGTACTGCAAGCTAGTGATTCACCAGTTGCTAAATATCTCAGTGTTATAGCCAATCGTTCTTCGGCTGTCGCAGCTTTGCGAAATTTTGTATCACTTCGAGAAATATTATCACATCACGAATGGATTCCAACAAAAAATTGAAGTCTGTAGAAGACATTCTGGTACAGTTTCGAAAATGTCCATTTTGTTCCTCGTCCACCATGCTATTTAAAAATGACTGACCTCTGGTGGTCAACCTATTTCGGTATAAAGATGTCGTCCACCAGCGTTTCTTTTGTCTCTTTTTTAATAACCCAGCTATAACTTCAAATGCAGCACTGGCCACTATCAAACAGTCCACGTCCTCCATTTTGACGAATCACTGTTCAGTGTCCGTACGGATGGATCGATGCCTCGTTCGTTGCCTCGGCAGACTTCGTTTGCGACCAAAAAATTTACAAGCGAGGCATCCGTTCGGCCTCACCTTGCCTCGTTCCCGTTCATAGATCAAACGTAGTACAAGGAATATTTGATGCGATCAGCTTTGATCTTCAATTAAACTAGCTTCGTACAACGAGGCCATAGAGAGGCAAACTGTAGTTAATTGTTGTTATTATATTACCATTATACATCGAAAATGCATGCCACTTATTTTTCAGTTTTTTCTTACTATAAAATTAATAAAAAAATTAATGGGATCCATTAGTTTATTGTTCTAAAAATTAATAAATTTCAACCTTTTAACCGTGGCAGCCACTAATTTATACACAAAAAAACCATCCGCCATTTGAAGAGTATTTGATTTTTTTTTTGTTTACTTATATATCACACGGCATCCATTAGGTAGTTAATTGTTCTAAATTATAACTTTTACATCATATTTGGAAAATTATTAACAAATGGAGTATCGCCGTAAAATGTATGCCACTAATGTTTTCAACATTTACTAAGATAGCAAAATATACACTCTCTTGGGCATACATTTAGTTCATTGTTTTTTTTTCCTTTTTATCAATTTTTAACCCTCGCTTATCAACCCTTAGTATCACTTGGATTTGTATGCCATGTTTTTTTTATGATTAAGTAGTACCCAAAGAATGCATCCAAGTACACGGCATCCATTAGTTAATTAATCTAGTTTCGTGAAAAATTTGAAGATTTTCAATGTCCACTGTGTATCGTCGATTATCAAGTTTGCATCCTGGGACATAATATTATTCTACTTGTTTTTTAGATGAAACTCGATGGTGAAAACGGCTTCCAATTGAAATAATGAAGCCTACATGTGTCATGGGCTACCATCTAAATTGGATATTTTTCAAAAAGGAGAAGAGGTGAATGTAATGATGCCTTTCTTGACAAATATCCAATACATTGTAGCGAATCATATAGATTATAGACCCATCTCCCTTATCAGCATCCTTAATAGTAAAGTTTTTCGAGCGATTGCTTAAGGACAGACTCTGCAGCTCTAACTACGCCATCCTTTATATTTCAACACGGATTCCGTCCCGAACACTTATGTCAAAACGCACTCATCAACCTTCACACCATTGTTACGAAATCAATAAACCTTCAACACTGCTCAGTTGACATTTTTATGGATGTTCAGAAGGCTTTTGATCAAGTATGGCATACCGGTCTTGTGAGAAAGCTAATGAGCGTACGACTCCCCTCTTACCAGTCAAACCACTCTACTTATTTCTAACATCCCATAAGTGTATAGGCCACTCCCATTGCAGACCCTTCACTCCTCGAGCCAGAGTCGCTCGAGGCTCAGTCCTTGCCTCACTTCTCAATGAAGTCATCTACTTGGTTGGTGAGATACATTCACACCCTCAACTGGATGACTGACGTTCAGAGCACACTGGACAACGCGCGGAAGAAAGCTCGTCTCTTAAAGGCGTTAAGAGGAAAGCTAGGACTAGCTCGTCAATCGATAGAACATTCTCCAAAAAATCCAATCTTGTGAAAGATCCGGATATGATCGCTATTGCAAATACAAATCGTATCCCTCCTCATCCAGCGCGTTGACATACAAAAATTCCGATATTTCCCCCATAACTTCACGTCTATTATACCTCCAATCTCGGGAGGTATGTCTGAGATGTAGGTAATACTTTTTTTTATTGATTAAAACTCTGTAAAAAATACTGATAGAAAAAGTGTCATTTGAATTTTTGGGAGACCCAATGTAAATCTAATAAAAATATCATAAATCATAGCAAAAAGTACATTTATTGAGAAATAATTTTAAAAACTAAAACATAGTCGCTATGCCATCTCATCCCTAACTATCCGGGCGAGATGGCATAGTCGTGAAAATAGATTGAACTTTTAGTAAACTAATAAAAATAAACCTTATGTGTTTAAAAAATTCTGAGTTAAGAACAAATGTCTTAGATTTTGGATTGAGATCTGCACATTCTGCGTAGGCCTACTTGCCACAAATTTGGCACTTAAACCATAGCTCTTTTTATCGTGACCAGTGGTAAAGTTAATTGCAATAGGTATATGCAAGAAATATTTTCGTCTTCTTTTATGTTCTCAATGTTTTTTTTTCGTCATCAGAGTTTTCAACTGTGGCAAAAATTTGTTTTTTGATCTCGAAGATCGACGCACTGGCTGGAGTGACTTGTTTTCTATGGCAACGATGTTCCTTTTGGCAGACCTGGCAGCTTTCGCCAAAGCTATGGCTTCCTTTCCAGCAACAGCGGCCTTAGAGGCATCTAACTCAGTTGTGCTGTTAATAAATCCAAATTATCCTTCTCTTCTTTTTGATCTTAAAGTCGTTTGAGACATTGATACTAAGGGGAGGATTTCTGCAACTGAGATATGATTTTTTTACTTTTAGAAGTGCTTGGATCCTCATGATTTTTTTGATTTTTGAAGTGCTTGGATCCTCACCAGCAGAAACGTCATTTTCAGCTTTTGAGAGATGTGATAAATTTTCATTCTTAGGATCTTCTAAGGTTTCAGTAATTGTCTCCACCTTGTCATCATTATTCATAGAATGGACATCATTTGGCTGTGGCTGCATTAGTTGTAATTTCGGGCTGAATTTACTGTCATCGATGGAAGGAGGTGGTAGCTCTGTTACTGTCGATGGCACGAACATTCATTCTTCAAAAATATCGGAATTGAATGGAAAAAATACTATGGTAGAGAATCCACTTTGTGCAGTTTTTAAACTAGCTGCCTTGATGTATGCGTTGTTGAATAGCTGAGCCACCAGGTAATGAGCTACAACTCTGCCAGGATGGTTTCTTAGCCAGTTCGATAACTCCTGGATTGTAATAAGTCGTTAAAAGTCTATAAAAACTAACGACTAAAGGTTGTGTTCTGTGGGTACCGTGAGGGGGAATGCAGAAGATATTAACACCATTTTGCTTTGCGTACTCCAAAACATAAAAATTTTTATGACTCGCATGTCCGTCCAATATCAACAAAACCTTCTTTTCTTTGGAAGGTTTAACGCATTTGGCAAAATGTTTCATCCATTTTTAAAAAATTTCTCCGTTTATCCATCCTGTCTTTTGGCAAAAAGCTACTGACCCAACTAGTGCTCCATCCATGAGCTCCTGTTTCATATTTTTACGCGGAAATATTATTACTGGTGGAACAAACCGACCAGCTGCATTAATGCTTCAAACGACTGTAAAATGTTGCCCTCTTTCCGCACTGGAAAAATGACAACTTGCTTCCTCCCACGAGTGGCAAAAATTTTAACATTTTCACTTGGGACAGTGGATAGTCCTGCCTCGTCAACGTTCCATATTTCATCGGGTTCAAATTTAAATTCTTCTACCCACATAGCACGCAATATTCCTGGGATATTCTCTCAATGTCCTAGAAGGAATATAAATATTCCGAATATTCCAAGAATATCCGGTAAATATATATATTCTGAACGGATGTTCCCAATAGAATATCCATAAAATAATATTAGGGGCAAATCCTAAGAATATCTCTTGAGGAATATCTTTCGTAGAAGATTCTCAGAATATTCGGGAAGGGACTTTCTAAAAGCATACTGAGTAAGAGGCCATTAGTTAGCATAAGAAGAATTGACATCTGCCAGTCTGCCATTGAATTATTTGACTCCTCCAGTCATCCATTTGCAATATTTGCATCCATACTTTTGTGTGTAGTGTGAATTTTTAAGGTGAGTAAAATTTTGGTACTTATTATTATGAAATTAAAAACAAATAAGTAGGAAAATTATTAGAGTTCTAAAATATGTTGGGGAAAATGCGGTAATACAACCTGCAAACACGTGTGAATCAAATTATCATCGGCACTCTAATGAATTAACTAATGAAATCTCCGACTCCGAATTGTATTACCTATAAGTATTAAAATTCATGTTTATGTTTGTTGCAGATGATACTGCTGTAGAGGCCAACAGAAAATGCAGATTTAGTGCCTCTATTTAACATAGCAGACATAGAAGAACTGGAAAACACCTACAAACTGCTTTCAATCTAGATGCGTAAGTGATATTATTATATTCTTATAAAATTACTACACAAGACTATTTAATGAGAAATCTAATAAATAAAATTTTCTGTAGGTTATTTACCTAAGCCATGAGGGAAGATTGGATTACAAAGAAAGTGTTAGGAGAACTTTGAGAAAAATCTTTGAAGAGGAGGTAGCCATGATGTACAGCTTTCAAGGACATAAAGGGAAAAACTCATTTAATAAAACTCAAATATGCATTGCCGTAATAAGTGAGTATTATGTTTTGTTGACAGTTTTGTGTAGAAATAAATTAAATTGTTGAACAAGTTTAGCAAAAATGATAAAGCACTATTGTTGCAGTAAGTAATTGAATAATATATAAAGCTTTATTATAAATAGAATTAACTCACAGAGTATAATATATAGAGGGGCAATTTTAAAGCTCTTAACAGAATAGTATTCTATTATAATGTATAGTAAAATTAATACCTATTTAGAGGTACCAGCCGTTTTAGTAACTTAACGTATGCGGCTTCTTGAACCATCTGACATTAACATGAAATCAAAATTTGACGTAACTTCAAAAACGTGACATCTAATAAATTAGTTAACGTTCATTTTTGTTGGTAATTTTTTGTTTCAACCGATTTATTAATAATAAATAAGGATGGTCTTATTCTAAATGGGTATAAAATTTACTATACTATGTCGATTTGAGTTACATAAAAGTGATAACTCTCTTAAAATAATACTTCTGTAATTGCTTGTTTTTTACATAAAACTATATAATTTATTTCCATGTACAACAAGATTTAGTAAAAAATAATTCAATGTCAAACTAATGAAAGCTCCTCAACCTTATAAAAATTGAAAGATCGAGATGAATAGATATTTATGTATGCAAACAGGGCACAATAGATCTTTTACGTCTCAGTGAATGCCACTCCAGTATTCATTGGCAAACAGGGTTGATATATCAAGTCAAAATTTGAAATACTATACATCTGTTGTGTATTAAATAATAGAATATTATGGACTTTTCTACTTCCAATTTTATTGATATTGCAAAAATATTGGTAAAATTTTCAAATTTTAACTTTATACAGATTACTCATACTTTATTATTGATATTGGATTGGAAATAATATTTATTCCAAACACAAAAACTATAACAACTTTTTTTTTAGAATCTGTCTTAAAACAACACTCTGAAACTACTTCCAAGGATGTTGAAGTGGCAATTAGCAAATGGTTAGCTAAAGCCAAAGAACGTATGAAAAAATTCCCAACTGAAGTTAATGATGTATTGGAAATAAATAATTAATTAATATTTGGTTTTTATATATCCTTTCATATAATTTCCCTTGATAGTTGAGTTTAATTTACATGAAATATTCATGTAGAGTGAAATGTACATTCTTCAAATATCGTCAGGAGGACATTGAAAGAATATCTGGAATATACTTACAATATTCCCTTGGTGTTGTCCCTTTAACGTGCCAATCTGAATATTCATGGACCATTCAAGGAACATCTGCAATATTCATGGTATATTCGCTTGGAATGATCCCCGAATGTGCCAGTTTGAATATCCTTGGAATATTCCAGTAATATCGGGAATATGCGTCGTATATTCCTTGAAAATATCCTTCGAATGCATCTTGCGGAATATCTATATGATATTCATAGAATATCTAGGATATTCATGGAATATTCTCACAGGATATCCATCGAGTATTGTGGAGACTGAACAAAGTGTTAATCCTAGGAATATTCTCTGAAGAATAAATATATCTCTTGGACATTCACTGAATATACCATTATTCTTGCGGAACATTCTATGAATATCCTATGAATCAAATTTTGCTATCTGGGTAAACAACTGATAATAATTGAAAATATTTTTCTATTTGCTGTTTATTGAATGCGGACGCTCGAGCGGCGAAAGTAGATTCAGGCGTTCTCAGACTAATAGAGGGATTTCATTACGGAATGCGTTTAGCCAGTCCCACCCAGCCATTTTTGTCTCTGTCGAAAACCTATGTTTAATTCCCTTAGCCTCGGCGATCTGATATGCGAGTTTCCTAAAATCAGTTGCTGTACAATCAAAGAAGCGGCTTTCTAAATTTGTAATATGCAGTACAATTTCTTTTCTCCAGCTCACTGTTGAATTTAGTTTTAAAACCACCCAAGTAGCCCTTTTTCTAGTCCATGTTTCTACCTGCTCTACGACGACGGGTGGTAAACGGAGGATTATAGGTTTTTGAAGCTAAAAGCCATCCCATTTGTTTTTCTTGAACAGCTTTAAGTGCGTTTTTCATATCCCCTTCCGTCCAGTTTTGCCTTTCAGATCTTCTCTGATAACGACCCATGCTAAGAAAAAAGGAAAATTTCGTATAAAAACGATTCGGCTAAGATGACATACCATGCCATCTTAGCTTACTAGTGGTATGCCATCTTACCAAAATACAAAGCACATGCATTTTGTGTTGCAAAAACTATACCATAAATAATATGTTACTAATTTTGCAAAAAATGAGAACGTATTACTCTTCTTGGGGACCTGCGTCGAAAAAACCTACCTGCTAGACCTTATATTCGCTCAGACACTGAAATTATGCTTCACCACAAAAACATTTTTACTGTGCAAAAATGCGTTTGCCGCCATTGCTTGTACACGACTGGCCTCGATGCGATTACAAATGCTTAGGCCCGATAACTATCGGCGGCGCTCGTTTCTAACCGGTCCATGCGGAGATGTCGTTTCCCGAAACCAGTTACGGCTTGTTCTCACTTGTCGGGTGTTGGATTCGTATTGTTACGCGAGCTACTGCATTAATATGCTCACTTAGTGCCCCCAGTGAAATCCCCGTATGAGTCGACTATGGCTCCTCCGCCCAATTTTCGAGAAGCATCCAAAATACGAAACATCGAGAATATCCAGTGAACCCGCCAGAACGTCGAGAGATTTTTAGAATTACGGCGCGCGAGTATAAATAGGCCACGAGCATCGCTGCAGGCAATTAGTCAATCAGTCAGTGTTGATACCGAAGGAAAGTAATCGCGCCTCGATAAAGTGTTTATTAAGTGACTCTCATATAAATTATAATTAGTGTGTTTAGTGTATTACATAAATTATTAAATAAGGACTGATTTACATATAAATCTGTAAATATAAATTAATTGTAAATATAAATTAGAATAAACGTTACATTGGTGTCAGGTGTAGGATTAAAAAAATGAATAAATAAATAAATAAATATAGGAAGATGGCGAAGAAACTTTGTGAATTAAAAGTTTCAGAGCTTCGAAGAGAGTTGGAGGATTACGAACTGGACACAAGTGGGGTCAAATCAGTGTTAGTGGAACGACTGAAAAAAGCTATGATTAACAATGGATTGGACCCGGAAACGTTTGAATTCACCGACGAAGCGTCCGCCTCTATAATTTCATCCATGGAAAACAAAATGTCGGACATAGAAAATAAAATTTCGACGGATATAAAAAACGAAATTTCAGCCATGGAAAGTAAACTCTCGGCGGACATGGAAAACAAATTGTCGGACGTGGAAAATAAAATTTCATCCATGGAAAGTAAACTTTCGGCGGACATGGAAAACAAAATGTCGGACATGGAAAATAAAATTTCGACGGACATGAAAAATGAAATGACATCCATGAAGACTGATATTTCTGCCGTGGAAGAAAAGATTAAAAGAATGGAGCAAGAAATGAAACAAAAAATCAAAGAAATTGAAAGGTAACTAGTAAAACCGGATATTACAACTAGGCAAGCCCCGAATAACGACGAACTGGCAGAGAAAGTAGAGTTGAAACCGAAAATGGAAAACGATATTAACAGCCGAGTGAAACTGCCAACATTCGATGGTAAAACGTCATGGCCGAACTATCTCAAGCAATTCGAGGCGGCATCAAAGGCAAACAACTGGAGTGAGAAGGAAAAAGCGTTAAATTTAACTCTTGCCCTTAGAGGAGACGCTATGGATATCCTCCAGACCATTCCAGTGGAAGAGGCCGAAGATTTTGAACATCTCAAAAAGCGATTGAATATGAGATATGGCCTGGAACACCTGGAGCATCTGTACCAGTCGCAGCTGAAAAACCGCAAACAAAAACGCGACGAAACTCTGCAAGAATTCGAAGCAGACATTGCGAGGTTGGTGCGGTTTGCCTATCCATCGGCACCGGAGAATGTCATGGAATGTTTAGGGGTACAGACATTCATCGACGGAGTTCGTGACCATGAAATGCAGAGAACTCTCCGCTTGGCTCGGCATAAGACACTGGTCGACGTACTCTCTGCAGCCTTGGAGTACGAAGCAGCTACACAGGCTTCCGGAGTATACGGCAAGGTGAGGGCTGTAGCAGACGAAGAAGTTGAGAACAAGCTCGACCAGATTGTCAACATGATGAAAAGCATCTCAAATGGAAAACTGAAAGCTGTGAGATGCTGGAATTGTGGAGAAATGGGACATGTACGCAGTTCGTGCAAGCGACCGAGAACTGCTACAAACAAAGATGCCCAGCAGGAAAACTAGGAAGGGTCGACCTTCAGAGGGCAGCTTCGACCCGAAGACCTTCCAAAGACCCTCTCATCTTAATAGCCTCTCTGAAATGTCGCGATGATAGTGTATACGTGGATGGTGAAGTTAATGGAAGGAAGTATACACTATTGGTGGACACTGGAGCAACGAGGACTATTATTCGCCCCGAGACTGTCAACACCCGGAATGGACGTTATGAACCTACATGGCTTCCAGCTAGATTTCAAGAACCGAGTGATTAGAGTAGGTTCTGAGGAGGTATTCCTTCACCCACACGAGGATAAGACTGCTCAGGTAGCCGTACAGGAGGATACAGTTGTACCCGCGAGGAGTGAATTTTTCACTGTGGCAAGGCTACAAGGAACCGTCGAAGAAGGAACACCGGTCATGATGGAACCGTGGAATCACGATGAAGAGGTTGGTCGAGGAATCCTGGTTGGAAAAGGGTTAGTCATGACTGCCGAAGAAATACCTGTACGCATTATAAATGTAAATGACCATCCAATAACCATGAAGAAGGATACCAAAATTGGAACTTGCGTACCAGTGGCGTCGATAATTCATCAAACAACAACCTCCAATGATGCCAACAATAAATTTGAACAAATGATAGCAGTGGCTGGACAATCCCTTAGCCTTCAAGAGAAGAAAAAAATCAGAGAACTCTTGCTACAATACCGATCTCTTTTTGTACCAAAGGGAGGAAAATCGGGAAGAACATCTGCTGTCAAACACAAAATTGACACCGGCGACGCTAAACCGATAAGACAATCGGCTCGACGGCTACCACAGGCCAAAAGAGAGGAAGCGGAGAGAATTGTTCGCGAAATGGAAAAGGACCAGGTAATAGAACCTTCTACCAGCCCTTGGGTCTCTCCGGTAGTTCTGGTAAAGAAGAAGGATAGAACCACGAGGTTTTGCGTGGACTACCGGCAGTTGAACAATGTTACAAAGAAAGATAGCTATCCCCTGCCGAGAATCGACGACACTCTGGATACGCTGGCCGGCAGCAAATTGTTTTCTACCTTGGACCTGAAGTCTGGATATTGGCAGGTAGAAATGGATCCAGCCGATAAAGAAAAGACAGCGTTTACCACCGGATTTGGACTATGGCATTTCACCGTTATGCCATTTGGGCTGTGCAATGCCCCCGCAACGTTCGAAAGACTGATGGAAAACGTATTGCGAGGGTTGTCCTGGAAGACATGCTTAGTGTACCTTGATGACATCATAGTCTTGGGAAGGACATTCGACGAACATCAAAAGAATTTGGAAGGTGTCTTCAAAAGGTTGCAAGCTGCCCAACTGATGCTCAACCCCAAGAAATGTCAACTATTTCAGAACAAAGTCAATTACCTAGGCCATGTAGTCAGCAAGGATGGTGTAGCTGTAGACGAAGAAAAAGCTGCTGCCGTACGAAAGTGGTCAAGACCCACCGACAAGCACCAAGTTAGAAGCTTCCTTGGACTCTGTACATACTACAGGCGATTTATAAAGAAGTTTGCAGATATCGCTAAGCCCTTGACACGACTTACAGAGGAAGCAAGGGAGTTTCGCTGGGACGAAGATTGCCGTTCGCCGTTCGAAACCTTGAAGAAGCACTTGACTACTGCACCTATACTCGGCTATCCACTACCAGAGGGAGAATTCATACTAGATACTGATGCTAGCAATGTTGGAATTGGAGGAGTGCTATCACAGGTTCAAGGAGGACAAGAGAAAGTTCTGGGATATTTTAGTAAAGTCCTTTCCAAACCAGAACAAAACTACTGCGTCACAAGAAGAGAGCTCCTAGCAGTAGTGAAGTCCGTGGAGCACTTCTATCAGTATCTGTATGGGAAGAAATTTGTGATCAGAACCGATCATGCAGCACTTAAGTGGCTTATGCAATTCAAGAACCCTGAAGGTCAAATCGCTAGATGGATCGAGCGGCTCCAAGAATATAATTTCACTATTGAGCATAGAGCCGGAATAAGCCACAGAAATGCAGACTCCCTCTCTAGAAGACCATGCCCTGCAGAGTGCTCTCACTGCAGCAAAATAGAAGCTAAGGAAGCTGCGATTCGAAGAACCACGGTGACCACCGACGAATGGACACCAGAAAAGTTGGAAGAGGAACAAGAGAACGATCCCGACTTGAAGAAAATCCGACATTGGAAAAAGGAGAACTGTCGACCTACTTGGCAGGAGATTTCAAGGTACTCGCCAACGATGAAATCGTATTGGGCCCAGTGGGACTCGCTGGTTTTGGAAAACGGTTTGCTACAGCGAGTAATCGAGAACGATGAGGGTTCCGAAAGTAGAAGACAGTTGGTGATTCCAAGAACAAGGATAGCAGCAGTACTGCGGAAATTACACGACAGTCCGTCAGGAGGACATCTAGGTGTGAAGAAGACCCTCCAGAAAGCAGTAAAGAAAAGAATCAACGATGTCATCTATCATATCAGCAGGATCCCAAATGGAAAGCCAAAGGTGGTACACCGTAACCGATTAGCGCCATTCGAGGGTGACCACGATGAGGAAGTGAACCAGCTTCAGGAAGTAGCCGATCCTGCTTTTGTAGAGTTCATGGGTGCATATGGTGGTACCGGAAAAGCAAGATTCGGCGTCACCACTGAGAGACGACAAGACCTGCTTACCGTTCCGGAGGAATACTCACTGGCAATAAACATCCCTGCCAGCGTAACCGATGCGCGCGGACTGGCATCTCTGTTTATAAAGAAGAGTGGCGCACGACTTTTGGCAAACCAGTTACCAGTACCAGGTAAAGCTTTGAAGCTGCAAAATGGCTACCGCTACAATTTCCACCTAGTGACGAGGAAGACCTTCGACGAAAGACCAACGTACGAGGATGTCTGGGAAGTATTACGAAGCCTGAGGGGGCATGTGCTTGAATTAAACGTGCATAGGCTAGCCATGCCCAAGATTGAATGTAGGCATTTTGATTGGCGAATAATCCGTAACATGGTAGAAGTAATCTTCCGAGACACCGAAGTGCAGGTACTGGTTTGCGGCCATGCTCGGGAGACACAGCCGTGCATGTTACTTCCATACAACTGGAAAATGCAACAAGGGGACCAGTTGCCGATACAGTCATCTCGTTCCAGTTTCCTAGCAAGTTCCAGGAGGAACTGTCTCTTAAGGAGGGGGCAATGTTACGCGAGCTACTGCATTAATATGCTCACCTAGTGCCCCCAGTGAAATCCCCGTATGAGACGATTATGGCTCCTCCGCCCAATTTTCGAGAACCATCCAAAATACGAAACATCGAGAATATCCAGTGCACCCGCCAGAACGTCGAGAGATTTCTAGAATTACGGCGCGCGAGTATAAATAGGCCACGAGCATCGCTGCAGGCAATTAGTCAATCAGTCAGTGTTGATACCGAAGGAAAGTAATCGCGCCTCGATAAAGTGTTTATTAAGTGACTCTCATATAAATTATAATTAGTGTGTTTAGTGTATTAGATAAATTATTAAATGAGGACTGAATTACATATAAATCTGTAAATATAAATTAATTGTAAATATAAATTAGAATAAACGTTACAGTATATAAATCGAAGGTTCCAGTGGCAGAGCATTTTATATGAAGCTATTTACACTTATCGGAAACCGATTTTGTGTCGACGCCGACAAGAAATGTCGGGTGTTTTGCCAACCCTCTACGCCCGGTAAAAAATCGTGTCGGATCTCGCTCGCCTATGAGTAAGAATGGCGGTGTTCACATTTGATAACCCTCTCCCCGCTACCCCTTGTTCGGACGGACGTACGGTGCGTGAGTCGCTGCGATCGCACACACACATATTGCGGCACGCAAGCAGAGTTGGTGGAAAAAATTATAAACCCCTGGAGAATTGATCACACTAGTTCAGGAAAGAGGTGTCCTTAGTCCTGAATGAATATTAAGATAAGCAACTGAAAATATCTACTTGGCGGGAAGTTTGCTGCCTACTCATTCTAAAATAAATGAAAAACTTAATTTCGTCATTTCTCAATTCTGTTATTAAGTTCTGAAATGTTCCCAAACTAAATCTTTCCCTCGGGGTTGGGTTCATCACAACAAGAACTTCGTCGACGTCAATCGTGCACAGTCACCTCGCGTAGAGTGCTAAAAATTGGCACCAGCTTAGATCGTGGCCGACAACCGATTTATTAACCGAAAGTGTGAACAAAGGCGCCGACATCCGATTCATATACGGATCCGACACCCAACAAGTGGGAACGAGCTCTTAAACTCTTAGTATGCCATCTCACCAAGTATGCCGTCTCCCATATCTCCCCTATACATCAATCGAATCATCTCCGAAAATCTTCAGGCTAAAAACTCTCTTAACATGCCTTGGACAAGGCGCTAAGTCCTCCAAGAGACCCAAAAATAAATTCCCTTCTCCGCTTCTTTGTCTTCTAGCCTTTTACAGTGTATTTAATTGGGGGCTACGAAAACGAGTTTTTGTAGGAGCATACAAAATTACTAGTTTTTACATATAACATACAGGTTGTACCATTATATTTGTCATAAAAGTTAACACATTAGTCGAAAATAAAAAAATTTGTAATTCTAGCGAAAGAAATATTTTATTCGATTTTATTTACAATTACGAGTATTTGTATATATACATTAATAATGTAAACGTTATTTCAGTTATTTTAACTACAAGATCATTAACAACAATTTCTACATGCACGTTTTAGACACATATTTTTCACGACGTCATACACTGACCTACAAAAAAAACTACTAAATATAATTTTTAGCAAACATTTTATCCAAGATTATAGATTATTTGTTCTGCTTTTAACAAAATTTAAAATGATTATATTCGAGACATGAACATGAGATATGTTTTTTCCCATTTACCCTGTAGATAGCACAGCAATTACAACTGGTGTCGACCAGCATCAAAATGTAACTCCAATATTTCTAATAACTTTCATATTTTTATAAGAAACTAGCTACACGCCCCGGCTTCACACAGACAGAACTAAAAAAAAACAAATATCTATATATGTCACTACCTATAATTGAAAATAAGAAGTTGCAACCATTTCCTCCGAAAGTATATTTACTAGTAGCGACCCAGCCCGACAAGGTCGCTCGGTGATGCCTACAGTTTTCTTCCTTAACCATTTTCATACCCGTCGTAACTTCTAAACGAAAGGTCCGATTCAAATAATTCAAAGAGGAATTTACATATACCTTCGTTGTCAACTTTTATTATGAGGAATAATATCATGATACAAATGTCATAATCTTTCGACTCTACCTTTGTTGTGATTGATTAATTTTAACAGATAACGGTTATTGTGACAACTGTAATAGACATAGGTATAGCCTCAACGAGAACTTTTTTGTGGGTAATGAGGACGTAGTACATTATTTTAGACAGCAATCGTTTTCGCAACGCATTGTTTCGCAAGCGCGGTGCCGGTACATATACTCATGATGCAACGAAAAAGGATATATGACCGGGGAGGTGGCTCCGCCAGTGTGGAAGGAGTCCCACACTACCTAGGAAAGGTACAAGTACCCGGTGCCTGAGAGCAGGTTTCCACCTTCATAAAAGGTTACATTATTCTAATCTTCGATGGTATCTATATTTTTTTTGAAAATAAAGTTACATCTGAACCTTTCTTATGAATCACTCCATCCATTGGTGAAATTGATACGAAAATCAGTTCAGTTGTTTTTGAGTTTATCGGGTTCAGACAGACAAGCGATCTCTGATGGAATATTTAATTTTTGGTAAAAATGGAACTTTGAATGTGTGGATGGTGTGGTTCCCTATTCTCATTTTATTAGAGTAGACCGCACGTGGCATGACTAGTAAACGAAGGATTTAGCTGGCTTGGAACCCTGATCTGAATCCTGGGGAAAAATTGCTTTACTCAACAAGTTTAAAAGTGACCGCCAAACATATTTCAACAAGAATTCATCAAAAAATTGCTACGAAATTCGACAAAACTCAAGTTTGATATGAATGAGAAAAACAAAATGTTATAAAGATAAGGGAAAAAACATTTCATTTTCACACTCCGTATATAAAACTTTTTTTTTTTGGAAGTCAGTGTATTTATTATTTCTACAATGCTTCGTATTTACCGTTATGTTAAACACTTTTAATAAAATTTTGAGCATTTTAATTATCTAAAAAAATAAAGATAAACTGTTAATTTAGACTAAGGATAATTTACCGACAATAAAAGTACATAACAAAATAAACCACAAAGATACTGTAGATTGTAACTGCATGGAATGATTGTAAAATCCCCCATAAACTTGAAGACCAGCAGTTTCGATGCTTTGTTTGCAGTAATCTCCATCATAAAGCCAACCAACAAATTCACCTGTAACAAAAAATTTAATGATTGAGAATGATGTTATGTTATCTAAGATTATTATAAAGCTTATTTTGAATTAACAATAGTAGAGTAAAATATATATATATATATATATATATACACAATATGTCCCCCTAAGTTGAAATCATATGGAAAACTTTTTTATTATTAATTTTAGGAAAAAAAGTTATTCCTTATAAAAAGTTCTGCCTTATCTAAAACCTAGAATACAGTCATCAAATATCAAATTTTTTAGTCGTATACGAGGTTTTTCAAAAAATATGAGTTTTACTCAAGCGTAAAGTACCTTTAAATTTGACAATATCGAAAAATGTTACAGAAAAAAGTTGATCAGAATTAAAAATTAAGTTTAAATATGCAAGTACAACCATTTAAATTGAAACTTCGGATTATTTTATTTTTTCTAATATTTCTATTATAATTCCTTTCTTTTAATGTGTGTACGATTTTTGGTTTGTATGGTTTGTATTTATTTAGTTTTAAAATTCTTGCCACTGTATTTTTACTTACATTTTGTTGTAACAACGACTTTCTTTCGCGCGATGACAATTTTGGATTTGCTACAACAGACAGCATTACATCAAACTGCGTATTCTCATCAGCAACCAGTTTTCGACGTTTTCCATTACAATTATTTTTAATACTTCCAGTTCTTCTAAATTTATTTACTATTTTCGTTACAGTTGATTGGGTTATATTTTTATTAGGATTTCTATTATTGAAAATATTTGCTGCTTCTCTATGCGTTTTATAGTAATCTCCCACGTTTTAAAAATAATTTTAATAATGTTTCATAGAGTTCATATTTTACAAAAATGGTTTTTAAGAATCATCTTTCAAAAAAATATTTTATATCCATCGAATCAACTGTATATAGATGCCCAGGTAAAAGATGTACGTCAACTTTTCATTCAAAAAATATTGTTGTTTATATTTCAGAGTAAAATAAAATTTGTACATCATGAACATTCTTACAAAACAGTGGGAAAACTATTGGGCAAAGAAATGCTAATTATTTAGCGCCAAGAATTTATGTACTGTTGTCTGATGATATAAAAAGTTCAAAGAGTTACAATTTATTCAAAAACCAAATTAAAAACTGGATTATGGAAATAGTCAGACGATTCTTTAGCAATATAGTAAATCAAACTCTATCATAATTAAAAGTACCCAAGTATCCATTTCAGAAATATTCAGGAGTTAATATGGTACCATTAAATAGTTTATTATAGAACTCGACAATTTACTGGATTTGTCTTATTTCCGGATTTGACAATTTACTGGACTTGACAATATTCTGGATTTGACAAAAAACTGATTTGTATGTTTTACGGTCACAATACAGGTAGTAACAAAAACTACTTCTGCGACCTAAACTGTTTATTCAATTTAGGCTAACCATTTTCTATGTATCAATGTATCTATTTTTTTTGAATTCAATAAATTATTATTATTATTATATTATTATTATTATATCTGTCGGAGCATATAGCCAGGTAAGTATATAGTTGTTTCTTCTAAGTGAAAGGTCATGGTTTTTGAAAATATTTTCAAAACTTAGTAAGGCGTTAATAGTATAAAACTATTATTCGATATCTAAAATATAATAGCATAGCATAAGTAGTGGAGTTCTTTCTTGGCATAGTTACAGCTGCTATAAATGTGGTACCACTGAAATTAATTTTATCATTCACCCACCTGTTCTTAAATTTTCATTGCGAAGCCAATCTTCTAGAGGAAGAAAATATTCTCTTAAAGCCCTACCATCTAGTCGACTTTCGCCGGTAGTTTGGAATAAAACATCCTTCCAAGATTGAGAGGATCCCTTCTCCATGATTTGTCTGTAAAAATAAACAAAACTCACTTGATTTATGTGTCTTTTATTAGTAAAGTTTTTACCTTCGTAAATTCAATAACATTGGAATAAATGATTTTGGCTCTATCGTATATTTTACTTTCGCTCCTTTTACGCTTATACATAGAATGAATTGAAAATATTTTGCATAGGTAAATTTAATAATTTTATTATTGTTGCCACTCTCATTTTGATTTTATTGTTCTGCTGCTACTATCTTGTGAAATGATTATACTAAGTAATCTTACAAGACAAGTTAAAATATTGGACACATACAGGGCGTGGCAAAAATGAAGCGCAATACTACCTAATACCTAACCACTTTTTCTGTTTTCCCATCAAATAAAAATTATTAGCATCTGTATCTGTACGAAAATTATATTAACTAGAATACTTGTTTTAAACATGTCTTGAGTTTATATACATACCAGGTCAAAAAGAAAACAATTGTCGCTTTCCTACTTAAGCAAGCTCGCAGAATATTAGAAATTTTTCTAAATATAAAACAATTTAATAAGCAAAGATTTTTGTGAACATGTATAATCAATCCATATGTAAAAAAAATCAAAAACGACTGCGGTAAACAATGGAAAAATAATAAGCAGAGCAGTTTTATTTTGAAGCAAATCTTGTCCTTATGATACTAATAATATTTATGTGATGGAAAAGAAGAAGAAAAAATGGCAACAGTCTGTTTGAAATATAGACAGAGAGTAATAAAACCTAATTTAACATGCAAAACCCTTACCGGGTGGACGGGTGGACGGTGAACTCCAGAATTTTAAAACGATTTACATTATAATTAAAATCTTTATTATTTTATTTGCCTACTCAACCCTGTACAATACCGGTATACAATAGAAATTCGATCTTTGGGTCGCTTGTAATTGCAGGCATAGCCGTACCTTTAGGTATGATATTAAATGAAAAACATGATTGGCTCGAAGACTAGCCATATAATACAATATCAATTAATAATAAACCGTTCATTACAGAGTCAATTATAATAATATTTATAATAATCAATTATTTTTATATTATGATTTACTAGAACTATGAAACTTATTCACAACATGGGGTTATTAATATAATTCGAACACGAAATATCAGTTATCGGAAAATGAAAAATCTGATGATGTTTCATCTGGTCCGATCTTTATAACTATTGGCTCTATGGTTTATTCCATTTGCTGCTCTTCTTTGATTACATTTTCTATGCAACATCTTTCATATTATATGTGGTATTTTTCGTTGCCACCAATCCTTTCTCCTGAGCCCATATCAACTCTATAGGGTTTAGCTCGCAATTGTAAGGAGGAAGTCGAAGTATTATAATATTCCGGTTTCGTCAATAGTATATCTTAGGAAACGATGTTTATGTATATTTACAATTGCCAACAGTTCTTTTTTTTAACTCATCCTCTTTAAATGTAATTCCCTCATCTAAAAGCCACTGAATGATTTCCACATTTTTTCAAGCGGTGGTAGGCAATTTCTCACATCTCCTTGAATGATAAGAAGCGTTGTCCAAGACAATTACCGAGTTGGGTGGAATTCGAGTTATCATTTGTGAAAAATAGTCCTCAAAAACATCAGCATTTATATTTTCGTGATAGTCTACGGTGTGACCTGACTCAAATGCTAACAAACCATCTTTCAAACACCCATCTGTACTTCCAAGGGTGTGTTCATAAACTTACTCTGAGTTACATCTAGAGTTATGCGAGAGTTAAGTCACGTGGTTTATATGGATGAACTCGAAGGATGTGTTCATAAACTTATTGTTCGGTCATAATTCATAATATTTGTATCTTATTTATTACTTATTATAGCATGAATAACGAAGTGCTTGTTTTGAACGCTTGGAATTACATGTTAGAACTGTTTAATGTTAGTTGATATTTTATTTTTCCTTGGAGTTCGATTTATAATTTAACAGAAAAATGTAAAGTTTATTTTTAATGGTAGCAATTTCTCCAACTAATTCAGTTATATGGAACTCCTCCATTATGATTTGTAATACAGGCAACAGGTTGAAGTGGTGAAAACAAAAATGTGTGAAAATGTGGTTAAAAACGACAATTTTCTTACTTCGGCTTGTCATTTATGTCAGACCCTTCCCGGATAGCAGAGTCAGCGGAGTTAACTCCAGAGTAGCATTTTTCAAATTTATAAACGATTGAGAGTTAACTCTAGAAGGCTGATCCATCATCTAGAGTAAGTAAATAAACGATACTGAGTTAATCCTCAACTCTGGAGTAACTATGTGAACGCACCCTAGTATGCGTAATTATCAGTCGTTTTCCTTTTCCATTTTCATCGCAAATAATTCCGTCTCCAACATACAATTTCATCTATTTCGATTAATAGCGACTTTTCCCATTTAGAATTCATTTCTCGCAGAACTTTCCGCATTTTATCACTTCCAATTTCAGAAATAATGGCGAAACCCAAATAAGCTATTATTGAGTCAGAACCATTTTTCGTGAAAAGAACTGCACATGATTTTAGGATGTTGCTTAAATATACAATTGGAATTTTACAAGGGTTTATTGCTCTCTACCTTTTTCAAATATTTTGCTTAATTTTTATCGCGCCCTTTGTGTGTCTAATATTTGAATTCGTATTTTAAGATCACTTTATTATAATTATTCCACAAGATAGTAGCAACAGAACATTTTTCCATGAGCTCCCTGCAGAAAACTTTGAAAATGCTGCTGCTAGAAATAGTCTTGATGGTTTATATGAATCTTAAATAAAGAAATAGTACCCATGACCAAATGAAATTTCACGTATGCTACTATGACAAATAAAATTTGGAATTGTAACTAAAATTTTAATTTTGATTATGACTTTTCAATCAACCATTCTTGTACAATTTTTATATCGACTATTAAACTGTTAAGAGTAAAATTTATTAAAAAGCTATTTAATGCATGGAATTCACGATTGTTCGTTCTCATACGTTTCTTTCGGAATAGGCGGTACTAATTTGTAAGCACATCTTGTATAATCTGTTGTAAAAATGTACGAAACGTATCGTACTTCTCTGGTTGCACAAATAGTGGAAGTAGACTATGAAATTTAATATGAATGCAGATCGATGTGTTGCTGCCTCGCCTTTGATTGTGTCGACAGGAAGCTACACTGTAAGATTTCTTAAAAGACAATAATTACACGTTACGCAACTAACAAGTGAAGGAAATGTAATATTTTCAGTTACTTAATTAATTAGTATCCGTAAATATGGAAAAATATATTTTACGGCTTTGAAAAACCACCAGATTTCTCTTATTTCTTATATAAAAGGGATTTTTATTTTAAAAAATAGACTGCAATACTAGAAGAATTTAATATTGAAAAAAACATAATATATAAGTAAATTTAAATATACTGCCCGATTTTAAGATAACTGATACTCCGGTCGGTAAAAACCAAAGGCCTATGCAATGAATTAGTCTTTTCCCGTGTGCGCGCGACGGGGAAGTCGTACAAGCACGGGAAAAGCATTTATAGATGTGTAATGAGCGATACTTTTCATTATACCTTTCTGAAAACAAAAACAAGTAAGTATTGACTGAAAACTTATTTTCCAACATAAATAAAAAAATATCAGCCTATGGCTTATATAATTTTTACTGAAGGAAATATTTATAGGGTAAGGTAGCCTAAGAGTACGCACCCGCCCAAGAGTCCGCAACCAATATTTTTAATAATAAAAATTTATAAAACCCGTGCTGGCATCTATTATCAAGCTTACTAGTTATTCAAGGCGACACCTGTTTGGTTGAACCTTCAACCGGCAGATTCACGTCTTAAGGCGGATTTAGCTGATGCATAAGCATAATTTTTTGTGTTAGCATTAATTTGATGCATAACTCATAAAAGTTGAACACTGTAGTTGCAAATGAGACGGTTTATCCAACTCGTAACAGTTAGTTGTAATGCACATTTCATAACGCATAACCTTGAAGTTCCCAACTTTCAACTTTTATGGATAATGATGTGTCGAAATAGAAAGTGCGCCTGCGTGGATTTCATTGCGCCGTATTTGTATTCCCAAATGTCACTGTCATACTTGTTAACCTCAAAAGTTTGTCCAGAATCAAGATATAAATAAGTAATCATTTTTGTTAAAATTAACCTGTCAGTATGAGTTTGGAAGAGGGGCTTTTCATTGAGGAAATCGAAAAATTTCCATGTATATGGGATCTCAAAAATAAAGAACACAAAAACAATGTGGAACTGGAGAATACCTGGGAGACATTGTCTGTTTTGGCAGAGTGTACTACAGGTAGGGCAATATTATTCATTTTCATTCTTTGCATAGAATTCCTGTAGCATTGATAATGTGATGACAGATATGAATACCGAAATTTCATGCATGGATATATGTCTAAAGATGTTTTGCAATTTTCCTGGATATCTGAATCTTTTTTTCAGTTGAAGAATGCCAAGAGTTATAGAAGAGCCTCAGGAACAAATATATCAGAGAAAGGAAAACACTAAAAACATTACCATCTGGCTCTGCAATATACTGTGGGACATGGACACATTTCAATAAAATGGGATTCCTTGCCCCAATTATTCAAAAGAGGAGGTGAATATTGTTATTGATTGCTGTGGGTTGAATTTAACATTCCTTCATTTGCAGAACAACATCAAATATTTTGAAAAAGAGACCACTTGAAACAGAACCACCTTCATATGTGTGGCAAAATTTTGAAATAGAAGATGATGGCATGCTTATAGAAGATACCCAAGAAGAGGAAGCCTCTGAGGTGCCTGCTTCTACAAGTAGTGTAGCTCAATCACCTATGAATACCCAAGCTCAAGCTAAGACTTCAACTTCAGTTTCTAGCAAATCTCAAGCTGGGTCTCTTCGTCAAGAGCGGAATGCATAAAAAAAAGAAAACTGATGAGTCAGTCAACAATCTCATTGCCCAATGTAGTAGCATTGGACAGAGTATAAATACATTTATAAAACAAACTTCTGATGATGAGTCTCAAAAAGGAAACAAAGAAGATTACCACTTTGCCCTGTCTATTGCAGAATCCCTTTCTAAGATTAAGAATAACAGATCGAAAATTATTGTCAAATCTGAAATCCTTTTGAAAATTGCAGAGTTCATGGAGGATGATTAGACATTATCTTCTCAAATATGTTTGTTTCCTGTTTCTCTTCCATAAATATTGGAATTCTTCAATTTCATTTTATCAAGAGATGACTGTTTTTTTTATTGTTAGTCAAGAATACTCTTGCTCTTTAGAGTTTATTAAGAATACGAAATTTGGGAGGTTCCATCTTTCAAAAAGTCCTCTCTCAGTGTTTTGAAAATCTTCCATTGTGGGTTCTGGTAATTCAATGGGCTGCAGTGTTTTCCATATGATCTTGCAGGTGTCTTTAATTATTTTATGTGCTGTCGTTTCCCCTATGTGGTAACCCCATGCAATTTCCTGCATAGAACAGCCCTCAGCCAAATAGCTTGAAACAGAAAAAACTTGGTAAACATAATTTATGTTGTTAAAACTGGTGTCATGCACCTACTATATAGTCAACATTAGTCGCTGTTTTGGTGATATTTTCAACTTTCCCTTACAACTTTCTTTGATTTCTCTACAAACCAACTTGAAAAGGTAATTGAATTGTTTCAATGTCATTCTTGTATATTTATGGAACTGCTCTCCATCGATCATACCCATAGCTGATGAGAGTTGCATATAGACCTTCTGTGTCCCTATTGCAGTTGATAGGCCTCACACCCCAACGTCTTTCTTTTCTCTTTTTTGATGCAACAGCTGCGACACTTGTCGTTAATAATGTGTAGTAGTATGAGAATAACGATACAAGGAGCTTTTTGGTCTTCATGATGAATATTTTATTATTTTGATGAAATTGAAATATCAATAAATGAGGTTATAACTCTGTTATTGTTGTTGAATGATGACGAGGGTTACAGAACACACTAATTTTATATGTACCGTGATAGATAGAACTGTCACTTGTCACTAACACTTATGATTATGCTTATGCATTGAGGAATGGATAAATGACCCATCTGTTAAGCACTATGTGTTAGAGAAGTTGTAATAGTTATAACTATGCATTAATGAAAATATTATGCTTATGCATCCGCTAAACCCGCCTTTAGAGTAACAATTTTGGCGGTAGTTAAGTTTAAGCGTCACAAAAAGACTAATTTTTATAAGTTTTGGGGTGTTTAAACTATCTTTGCACTGGTCAGTAAGCAATACTTTCTATGTGCCTTGTAGGAAAAAACACGGTTTATCCTATTATTTGTAACAGCATAATATGATTTAGGTTAAATTTATCAGATATGTTTATTTCTCAAGAGTACGCGCACATTTATTTCTAAGAGTTCGCACTGCGTACTCTTAAGATTTTTTCGGGGTGTAACCAACAATAGTTTTTGGCAATTTAGCAACGTCCACATTTTATTTAATTGCCAGACAACTTTTTATCATTGAGAATCTACTCCATAAAGTTGAAGCTTTTAAGAATTTATCTTTTTCCGACAAATATACCAGAAGAATATCATCACTCACTGTGCTAACATTTTTTTGCTGGCGCCTCTTGCAAAATAGTGAGCAGTAATTGTGCACTTAATTTTGGCGCTTCTAGCGATATTTGTTCTTCAGGGGAAATCATTTTGATAATGTAGAACAATAATAATTCAAAACACTTACATTTGCTGTCATAATACAATTGTTGTTTAGTGTTGCTTAGGGAAATAAACAATAACGCATTTTAGCGCACAGAAAATAGTAATTTACGTTACAAGTCCGGGAAATGGCTTATTAAAGTACAAGTCTAGATGTTTTCTAGACGAGTACTTTAATAACATTTCACGGTCGTGTCTCGTACAATATTTTATTTCATACTGTTTGTATTAAAAATGAAATTTCAATATTTTATTTTAGGTTACCTCCCTGTATGTAGGTGTTAGCAGTCCGGGAAGTAAAAATTTCCCGGACAGGGTACTGTAATGAGTTACTTCCCGGACTCGAGTCTTTTTCCCGGACCGGGTACTGTAATGAGTTATTTCCTGGACTTAAATGAGTCCGGGAAATAGCTTATTACAGCACAGTATGAAATAAAGGTCATTTTCGGTACCCTAAATAGGCAAGTTAAGATAGGGTGTTCAGTAGGGTATAATGAAACATTCATTTTGGGAATAACTGTTTATGAATAGAGAATCATTATGGATGACATCATATTTTTTTCCGAAAGCTGGAGCTACATTATTTGTCAAATTCAGTGTAATGTGAAAATTGTAGGAACGACTATATAATTCAATTATTCCAAGTTTTAAGCTGTCTAAGAGTATTGTGATGAATTGTGTTGGTTCAAGCTAAACACATGCCGAAAAGTTGCACCAAGACCAGTACGCCTACAGAGCAGTGTACTCTACAGAAGCAGCGTTATACCAACTCATAGAGAATATATGCTTGCAATATTATTATAGGGACCTTCATGGACATTGGAAGAATTTTCGATATCACCTTTGTAGAATCTATCATCCAATTGCTAAGGCTAAGAGACATCAAGGAAACATTAATGATCTGGATTGAATCTGTGCTAAAGGGAAGGATGATATATATTTCTCAGGTAGCTGGAGGATGCCCTCAAGGGGGACTTCTCTCCTCTTTATTGTGGGATCTAGAACTGACACAGAACACTGGGATATGCTGATGACTTAGTCATGATAGCAAAGGGAACATATACTTCAGTTAGATATAGATTACAAGAGACTGGGTAACAACATGGATGCGATCGGAGAGCCTAGTATTAGTCCTAATAAAACGATAGTAATGGCATTTATCCGTAGGAAAAAAAGTGGGAGACTATTACCTCTCCAAGACTACGAGGATAAATTGTAGAAATTAAGAGAGAGATTAAGTATCTTGGAATATTAATTGATTCAAAACTTACTTGGAACCAACATTTGGAAAACGTAATAAGGAAAGCGAAGACCACACTCTAGTAGCGGCCAAATGTTCCTTTGGGAAAAACTGGTGGCTAAAGCATAACATACTGTATTGCCTATGCAAAATAGTAGTAATTGCATTGGGCGGGAGATGCATTGGAAAGTTACACCTCTGTATTTCAGTTAGAGGTATAGGCAATCTTGCAGTACGCGAGAGTAAACAACAGGAGAACTGTCGAGGATAAGCAGATCCGTATCCAGTCAGACAATCAGGAACTCAAGGTAATCTCGAGCCAGAAAGTGACGTCTAAACTAGTATGGGATTGCGTCGAAGAACTGAAGACGTTAACCAAACGGAATATCGTCAAGCTGACCTGGGTAATATAACCGTAGTGAAGAACTGGATCAAAAAGCAACATAAATATTACTGAATAATTGTCTGAAACGTACTGCGGAACTGTTTGTCATGTACCAATTACCTGCACAAATTAAATAAAATATACAACAGAAACCTGACCTGCAGAATATGCGGTAGGGAAACGTAGACAGAGAAACATAGTATACTGTACACATGTGAGACACTTGATCGTAAAAGACAGTTACTATTCGGCCGACACTAAACTATATATCAAACACTCAGCTAAGAGCTTTCAGAAACTAGTGCAGAGGACAAATTTAAACTACTTATAATAACTTTCATAAAAAACTAAATATTTCGTTAGGGCTGACGGTGTCGAAAAAAGCATGTCATATTTTTCCAAATACACCTACTGACTTTATTTATAAGCTTTTGAAAAATAACCATTATAGCCTGCAGGATTAGGACTCAAAGTTCCTATTGAACTCGCGTTTTGACCTTATATATAAACGACTAGACGGAAGGAAATTTCGACAGTCTTTCGAAGAAACCGGAAGAGAATCAAACATGATATTTTTTTAAACAAAGAAAAATGACAACGGCTTTAGTTTAAGTGGATCAAAAAGAGAAAACCAAATTAAGAGGCGGTTTCCTAGAAAATACAATTCAAATTACATAGATTTGCTCATGAAAATTAATGAAACTTACGCACAAAACTATAAATATTACTTGAGCTACCTCTACGTGATTGGTTGTTTTCACAAGACTCTGGTATTCAGACACTAGTCGAGCAGAAACGTGTTTCATGCCCAAACAATAATTTAAGATGATACGAATTTATTTGTAAGACACAAAAACTCCAGCGTCTACCTCTCTTAGCCTTACATGACGATTTTTCAGTAACAATTTTATTTATTTTATAGATGGTAAGTTGGGGGGTCGTTGATGGCCGGCCAGAGCGAGGCAAATTTTCCACCAAAAATCGACCACTTTTGAATGCTGTGTACCACTCATACGCGTACTTTTGATAAATTCGATTCACCGTAAACCTTATATAACATTTTCAGCGCTTCGGAACCCGAAATTCCATATGCAGTACAACATTTTAGACAGATTTTTTGTTCAATACTTTCAACCATTATAAAAAAGGCAATAAAGATAAAGACAAAATGTAGTAGGTATCTACCTAGTGTAAATTTGATTGTTTGGTCTGTGCTGTAAATCGCAATTTTATGACAAATGGCGGTCAAACTCCGCGTTAGTATAAAAGACAGTAGTGCCAATTTATGGAAAAAAATAGTTTCGACAATCTCTTAAAGCAAGCTTTTTAAATAATCAATGGGGTGTTAGACTTAATAAAAATATGATGTTTTCTCAATGTTAATGGTTAATGGTGGACAAAATCATAGTGGGGAATCAATTATTTTCAATATTTTTATTCTCACAATATTTAAATAGTTCGCCATTTATGCTGCGACGTACATTATATAAATGAGAAGTTAGCTATATAAGGGAGGACATTAAAATCGTGATGTATAGGTTATGCTTATGTTATATTGCTTTAATATTGAATGACCTAGGAGTTGTTTGAATTTCATTTATTTTTACGGCTACACACACACATATATAATTACCTACACCAAAATGATCTTCACAGCAATAGTAACTAGTTTCTTCTAGCAGCCTCAAACCACAATTTTCGTCTAACTTCTACTTCAGACACAGTTACAAACTTTTTACGAAGCATTGTAACTGTTGCATTCGTGCAGTATGATACAAAACAAGATTTATATGATTTTGACATTATTCCAGCTTGAAAAATTGTGGAGAAAAACTAACTAAACTTAATTAAAAAAATATTAACACAATGCTTTTATTTTTTAATAATATTGAATCGTCAAGCTCGTATAAAGTGTAAACAAAAAACTCATATATTATAGACTTTGACAGTTCTTCAAACTTAAAATTCGAGTGGTCTTTTTGTAACTGGCTATTAGTTCATACAACATCTAAATCAGAAAGTGGCTGACTTCATCTTTAATTATGTGACGTATCTGTAGTGAAAGTTGCAAACATTTAGGAATTCTTAATTTCCAGTTTTCTCCTAAAATATTCGATTGTTAAAAACTTTTAAATTAATTTCTGCAAAGTAGTACTAATATACTTTGATAAAATACCAGAAGCCGGATATAGGTTTAACACCCCATTCCCGGTAATTTGTTGGCAAAATCTTTTCTTAGTTTATATAGCAATTTGAATTCGATTTATGTAAAATAGAGTAAATGGTCTGTTCTTATTACATTACTTCTAAAAATAAATATTCAGTCGATTAATTAACTCATAACTCTATAACAAACTGAAAACGATTTGTAATTAAATGAATAACACACAGACGTAGGTAGGTATACGATTACTATTCAAAACGCGCATTTTTTTGTTAAAAAACGTAATACCCTTGAAAACTGAAATGTTTCTAAAGGAAATAGATACGTTGCGAAATCGAAAACATCCTGTTAAATGAAGTAAAAGTATTCTTATCCACCGTAATAGATCTTTACATTTAAATCCTTGATGTTAAAATCCGTTCACTTGCAATACTTATTACGATATCGATTGTCAAGCGATTTGCTTATAACTATCCTTGATAGACACTCCCGAATAGAAATGAATTTTGACACGAAAACCGTTATTCCACATTTATAAACTTCTTATTATTGTATCAATCGTAAACAAAGTATTTTTGCTGTAGCCTTGTTTATAGTTATTAAAATACCTAGTTAGCTTTCATATTATACGGAAAATAAGTTGTTTACACAGAAATTAATATTACAGTAAGCTTCTAGTTATGAATTTTAAATATACCTAAGTACAGAGTGGATCAAAGTAGCAGCTCACGTCAATATTTGTCAGTACATTAGAAGTAAAATTATTCAAAGTACGTTCATTTTTAATCCAAAGGAAACGATGGGACATTTGTTACTTCCCTTAAGTTTGACTAGAAATACATAAAATCATTATTTATGACTGCTCCTCTGATATTAACCCATATATAGTGTGATTCCTCTTAAAAATTATACCCAATATATATTTTTTTCGTCCAATGAGCTTCTTTATATCGGAAAATAAGGGGAAACACTAATTTACAACTAGGTACTGTGATCATACGATATTATAGGTGGATCCTAGAGTCATACTAAAATGGCGGAATTAACATCACTGGACTGGATTTGTGCAGTATACGAAAACATTGGAGTACACGTTTCCTTAATTTTTAAAAGTATGCCTAGTTCAAGCATGCAGCCTGAAATTACCATTAAACCTAAAGAAATGGACTTTGTTATTATAATGACCTCAATACATGACATCGTGATTTTATCCGCGCACCCTCTACCCTTCCCTGCTTTATGTTGGTACTTTAATGTGAAATTAGTTTAATATAATTTTAAAATATTTAAACAAAAAAATAATTTGTTGCAATTTATTATACCTTGCTTTATACAGCTATTTTATATGAACAATATATGTTCTGGAAATTGAACCATTTTTATAGTTTTTCATTTTATTTCCTAGATAATACACTGTGGAAAGCCAATAAAAAGCTCAAGAGACCCACTGTGTCAATACCCCCATTAAGAAAACCTGATGGAAATTGGGCTCGCACAAATGATGAAAAAAGCAACACGTTTACAGAACACTTAGCTAAAGTATTCACCCCACTTCCATCAAATAATCCAATAATAGATGTCGAGATAGAAACCTACTTAGAATCTGCCAACCAACTATCACCTCCCCTAAGAGCAATTACCCCAGCAGAAGTGTACAGAGGAATCCAGTTTTTAAACACACATAAAGCTCCAGGATACGATCTCGTCACCGGGAAAGTATTAAAACATCTTCCAAGGAAAGCCATCGTACTAACCACCACGATATTCAATAGAATACTACAAATTAATCATTACCCAATACAATGGAAGTATGCACAGATAATCATGTTAGCGAAGCCAGGAAAAACTCACCCAGCTCATACAGGTCAATTAGCCTACTACCACAACTATCCAAACTCTTCGAAAGAATCCTTCTACACAAAACAAGCGAAATCATACCTAAAGAATAACTGATTCCAATACATCAATTTGGATTCAAAGAACAACATTCGACAATGCAACAGTGTCAAAGATTAGTGGACAATATCAAGCAGGCACTAGAACAAAAATAATCATGTGCTTCAGCATTTTTAGACATCCAACAGGCTTTCGACAAAGTATGGCACCAAGGACTACTGTTTAAAATAAAACAAAAATTACCTCATCATATTTTCCTTCTACTCAAATCTTACCTAAGTAATAGATATATACAAGTCAAAGTCCAAACCTCCTTATCAAATTATCAACCCATAAAATCAGGCGTTCCCCAAGGAAGTGTCCTTGGCCCTTATCTATACCTTATATGTATACTGCGTCTGTCCGCGAAGTGTCTGTCCGCAAGTGACCATTAAAAATATGCCGATTCCAGTGAAAGGAGAAGTCAAATATCTCGGACTACACTTGGACCAAAAGTTAACTTGGAAGAAACACATACAAAAATAAGAACTGGCTAATCGGCAGACATTCACAGTTAACAATGGAAAATAAGATACTTATGTACAAAACCATCCTAAAACCAAAATGGACATATGGCATAGAGTTATGGGGTTGCAGTAAGCCATCGAACACTAAGATACTGCAAACGTTCCAATCTAAATCACTTCGTATAATAGCTAATGCTCCATGGTTTATAAGCAATCACACATTATATATACTGATCTCGGTATTCCATCCATCAATGAAGTTATTCAGGCATCAGCCATAAGAAACAAAAACCGCAATGAAAATCACCAAAATCCACTAATATCCAACCTTTACACTGATCCAATGGAACAGAGAAGATTGAAAAGACGCTGGCCAGAAGACCTCATAGAGTGATCTACGGAGACCCATCAGTGGATGGTGCCCGCCTCAAGTCATTTAGCAAGAAACCATATCATTTACTTATTACTGTATATTTACTGAGTAGATTGTAAATTTGCAATTAATTAAAAAAAAATTTCTAAATACGTTTGACGATCATTAACATTGTTGAATACAACATGAACTAAAATATATAATAAATATATTAAAAAACTAAGTTGGAAATTCTGGAACCGTTGGCGATACTTGACACTGAACACTGTTTACACTACCACTACACCAACACTAACACTTTACACTATCTTACGCGTGTTTCGATAACCAAGTTATCTTCTTCAGAGACTGAAGTTTAATATGTTCAATATTAAAAAACAATTTATAACGACAAAAAGGAACAAATCGGATTATATGTTGTAAGCAGATTAATCAGATAATTAAGAGAACATGTGATTGGAGTAAAAGAAAGAATGTGGGATGCTGATAACATGACAGAGAAATACAGTAGCAGCTTATTATTTCTCTGGACCCCGGAGCGTGTAAGTAGAAAATAACTGAAGTACGGTATTTTTGAAAGCTTATTATTGCAGTTTTACAATACAACCTTCTTCAGCCCTGTTTTATGGGAATTCACTGGAAATTTACATTTTATTACACTTCTGACTTCTGAGTATACAGACTATAAGTTTAAAGTCGAAAGTTTATGGATATGCACATTATAATGTAATATAATTATATTAAACCGTTCTAAAAATTCTAATGACCTCTTTGTAATTGGCTAATAGCTCATAAAACATCTAATCAAAAAGCTGCTAATTTCATTTTTAGTTAGATGACGATTTTAAGTGAAAGTTGTAAACACTTATGAATTCATAACACTCAGTTTTCTCCTAAAACATTTCCAAAATAAGCAAAAACGCACTATCCTCAATAAAACCGTTCCTGGAGCGTGCACTTTAGTAGATCCCATTACTAGTAGACTATAACACTATCTGAATGTTATTACAAAACATATTTCTCTTCACATTCATTTTAATCAAAAATATATTCTATTGTGAATATATAAACGTTCAAATGAAAATATAAAAAATAGTGTGGTTCAATTTCCAAAAAATAATAATTAATATTCCACAAGGAACATACATAAAATAATTCTTTATACAATTTTTTATTACCAGTTGTTCTGTAGTGCCCTAACTACAAACTGACTATTACTTATTTAAATTAAGTTCGTACAACTCGTTTTTCAGAGGTAAATATTTTTTTATCGAATAATGCCGGCTATGTATCACTTATTGTTTCCGAGATCCCAATTCTTAGACCAATTGAAATGGCCATCCTGTATGTTCCAAAATATTTTTTAAATATAAATATTCCGCTGCGTTGGAGTTGAACCACCCTGTTATATAGTATAACCTAGATCTGCTCGATAATTTTTTTTTGGAAAATTACAACGCTATTTATAGATTTAAGTTTTAACCAGTTTCCATTTCGGGCGAAATTAAAATTGGTAAATGAAATCAAAGTGTCTAAACAAGACCACGAAGTACAATATAAATCCGACGCTAATATTAATTAGGTAACTATTCAAAGAAGATGGTCATGGCCTATAATTTTTTACAATTCTTTTAGAAACCTTAATTATTATGATGTTGTCGTTGATTTCACGTACGATTTCGTAATTCGAGCGGAATTAAAATACCGCTCACTGCATCTCTGTTAAAAGCTCTTATAACCTTCAAAATATTGCAACGCTATGAAAAATGTGTGGAAAGTTGCCTTATAACGTTAATGTGATTAATGCGCTTCTTTATTCACAATCTAGTTTGATATTTAACTGTAACCTTATAAATTATAACAGCTAGGACGAAAATTGAAGGTCCTAATCGATAAAAATAGTTTAAATAATAACAAGGATTTTGTTTAAAATGTTGAAAATTATTATTCAACAATCAATTTTAATTAAAGAAAAGACTTATTTAATGTCGAAAGTAGAAATTATTCAAAAGTGTTCCTTACCCAGAAAAGAAATTGATAAATACAAATGCAAATAATCTCCTGCAAATCATAAGAATGAGTATTGCTTGCTTATTATACATTATACTTTTTCTACAACTGCAATGAAAAATATTTAAAATATAAAAATGTCACTACCACTGGTAATGTCAACTTTTCAATCACATCGTAATATAGGAAAAAATAGATGAAACCGAAAAAACGAGGATGTCAGACAATGTAAAGATCTAGTAGGACTAAGACAATAAAAAATACTTCTGGGAAGCTACGAGCAAGTAAGATCAAAAGAATGCAAGACAGAGTGGGATTGCAGTAAGAGATAAATGAGCATCTTAAAAAGCTCAAATTAGTGGAGAAGAAAGAATGAAGGCTCTGTGGAATGGAAGGCCCTAATCCCAAGGCATAATAGATTACTGGATAGAAGAGGTAAATTTGCCTGAATTAAAGCTTGCATTGGAAAGTTCTAGTAGGGATAAGACAATTGAAGATACTCCTTGGAAGCTACAACCTGGTGAGAACTAATGAATGCCTAAGCCTGAGTAAGACTGCAGTGAGAGTTTTGACATGTCGCACACATATTCCTAAACCGTCACTATCCCAAAAAGCTAATGTAATCAGAAAAAGAATTTCAAAATTTTCAGTTTAGATGAAAACAAAATAATGTTGCTTTATGTGGATAAGGTATTTAAATTTTTTTGCTACATTGAAAAAGTGATTTCTTTAAGCGACTTAATCAAAGAAAAGTGAAAAAAGTTGTATATTACTTTATTTATTCATTTATTTATTATATAGTGTCACCTTTCCGTTTATTTTTTACAATATTTCTAGGACTTGCCAAATTATTTAAGAATTTGTCAAAAAGCATTTGCAGCTATCTTTAGCAAGTTCAGTTATTGTAAAATTAAAGGGGTTAATTTTGGACTTATAATAGAAGGTAGAGACATCGCCTTTAGGTAGGGGTAATACCGCCTGTAAATCGTAGCACGACACAACAAAATTATTTTTGACTCCTTTCTTATCGGCTTCTTTCTCCTTTCGGCTCATTTCCTTCTCCAATAGATGATTTTCGTACTTCTCTCTGAGCTCCAACTTGTGATTCTCATCAGCGATACCGTATGAAGTGTACAGCTCACACTGGTCCTTCTTCGGTACAAAGAAACTAATGTTATAATCGTCTTTCAATATTTTTCTATAACTATGAAATTGCCCTGGCTGACGACCATCTTTTAAATAATCCTCTTTGTAATCCCTGTACAAATCCATCAAATTTTTACCACCTTCTATGAATTCCCGAGTTGTTTGTTTCCTTAAATTATGACTTTCAATACGCGGCACCAATTCGATATGTTTCTTTCTTCCAGCAATTGTATCTTGGCTAATCTTCAGCTGTTTTCCATGATTCTCTCGCATTTCGGGCTCAACAATACCTTGGCTGTTAATTTTGTCAATAACAGTTCTAAATGGGCCTGTCATTTATCCCAAGAGTATTCTTAAAGAATATCTAACATATCCTTATTTTGACTAAGTCTACCGTCAGATAAAAGGCATGCTTTGACTTACGATTACTGTTGATAATTTTATATCGACATTTTGGACAAATGACATTCATAAAGCCCGAAATAAAGTCCCTCTGCCTTGTCAAACTAGCTAAACCCCAATAAGCCTCAAAAATGTTTGCTCTCTGCTCTTCAGTAATTTTTTCCGAACATTTAAGACGGCATTTGTAACCACAAGTGGGGCCCATTTTTTTGCAGCAATTACTTTCTTCGATTTTGATAATGAAACATACTCCTTGCCAGAATCCCGAAGGGTTTTAGCCTTTTTCTTCTTGTAAATCTGCCCCTTTCTTCTTTTTTTGGGAGATATTTCTTTAGCTCCTTGCTCCGAGACAGTTGATTCACTACCGGACGACTGATTTCCTTCTTGCTCTACGACTGCTCGAGGGGGAAAGTATTCTTCATCATCATCTGTCTGAAATGGCTCTGTTTCGGATGATGAAGATTCTGATGTACTGCAGCTTGAAGTACAAGAAGCGCTCGATGAAACTAGAGTGGATGATTTTGATACGTCGGGCAAATAGTTAGATTATTTCGGAGAAGTCGCTGTAGAACACGTAGGAATCTCTTGCAGTGATAAATTATCTACTAGGGGGATAGATGGTTCAGAAGACCTGTTTATATTAAATGAAAGTACATTCGGGTTTCCACATGGTGTTAAAGGTGCCTTCACAACAAAAATATTACAATCATGCTGTTCTTGGTCATTAGTTTGAATACCCGAATTGTTATTTTCAAGAGCAAGTTTTAAAATGATATCCCTTTTGCGCATATTGCCCTGAAAATGAAAAAAAAATCGTAAAGCCTTAGCGATTTGACGCAACAAAACTGGAAGTCCCAAAAATATTGTAATTCACGTAAAATAAATAAATCTCCTATACTGAATAAACCTTAAATAATTAATAAGTACGTTAAAATAGTTTTTTAAACACAAAAAAAATATTTATCATAATTTTTTTTAACTTAAAATATACACTTTCTTAGAGGACAGTACCTAATGGACAGCAAACAAAAATAAGCCGTTTGTTAAAAGTAAGGTCATCGAATACTGCAAAAATAAATTATATTAAACGTTCTAGGTGTCAGAAGTAAACATTCAATCCCTTATTACGAAATGAAGCCTTTCGATCGCCAAAACCTAGGTTGGAATGAATATTATATACTAGAACAATCTTAGACGAAATATTATTTGAAAAATAAAAGGTCGCTATAAAAAAACAACAAAATATTGTGTGGAAAGATGACACTAAACAAATAAACTTCTACTCAAATACTTAATTTCAGAAAAATAATTAGCGATAAAACGTCTCTAAACAAAATAATGTTATATTTCCAGCAATACCATTCATTTTTTGTATTTTAAAATGCCTCAATACCGTCACTACCGAAAATGACGCTATTGCATACTAAAATAACAATTTTTACCTTTATAGTACTGGCTAAACTGACACTAAACGAAAAATGATACTTTTGCACAAATTATAGCATACAACTAGCTCCGCAGACTTGTCGCTATTGGTTTAATGTCACTGTTGCATGCGGCTAACCTGTAGATTCCACTAAAGCTGTAATGACACTTGCGCCATCTAGAGGTTTCTGATGCATTATTTTAAAAAATTTAGTATAATGACGTTATTTCCGGTAGGGTTTAGGAAATTTTTATTGCAAAAAGTACATTTACGAAAATTTTTGTATAGTGACACTTTTGGATTACATGTGCGATGTGTCCTGACAGGAAACTGTCGCCTACTGGATAGAAGAGGGACATTTACCTAAACTAAAGCCTGCGGATGTCCTAAAATTCCTTCGGGAAATGGGTCTAAAGGAATTACTAGTCTCTGAGACTTTCCTCAGGAAAGGGGCACAATAGATCTTTTAGGGAGGCTCAGAGAATGTTACCTCAGTATACATACATAATTACAAAACTAACTGATATCATAAAATTCCTTCAAAGAAGAGTACCTATTTAAGGAACTGCTGGTCCGTGAGAATTTCCTCGGGAAATGATCAGAAAAGAGGGACCCGATAGATCTTTCAGGTCTCAGTGAATGTTTTCCACTCCTGTTTCCATTTATTAGCAATTCTAGGACTTATCGTGTTGTTTATATCTGTTGATGTGAAAATATTGCAAACTTGTCCATTTATAACTGCATCCTTCGCTAATAGGTTGGCCTTTTCGTTCCCAGTTATATTGCTACGGCCCTTAACCCAAACAAACGTAATATCTAACTCCAAAAGCATATATTTGATACCACATAGTACAGTACATCCAATCAGAGGCGGCTCGTGAACTTTTTAAGAGAGGAGGCTGGACATAAAACGTAAATCGGAAAAACGAATCTCAATTTGACCTTTAATAGTATCTAAAATTTCATAAAAAAGTTGTTTATAATGTAGTTTCTTGTCTACCAAATTATATGATTTCCTCCTTTTCGCGGGAGGAGCCTCATCAGTTGAAAAATTTTCAAATAAAATTTAAAGTGAAATTCTGTATTACGGAAACTTGAAATTTTATCAATGAGATGTTTCAAACGATATCTTGAATAAATTATATCAGTGAATTTATGTTGTAAAATTTGAAAAATTAAATCAGTTTGTTCAAATATTAATTTAATAGTATCAAGAAAAAACAAAAATTCATAATTTTCTAAATAAGATTTTAAACCAACAGCAGCATATTACATATTATTCCGTAGTTCGTGTATCGCCGCGACCGCTAGAGGCAAGCCTCCTGAGAGTGTTGCCATTTCAGCTATTTTTTACGGTATTAAGCAATTGGACTGGTCGAAAAAACGGCAACTGTGTTGAGCAACACGTGTTTAGGTATTGAGATGATGAGATGTTTGGAGAATCTAGCCTCAGGGCACTGTTGTCAGATTCAAAAATAACTACTGAAAACGTGGAATTCTAAAATTTAAAAATTATTAGATAAACAGGAAATAAAATGAAGAATTTTCAACAAAATATTTCTGGTGCTATTTGCTGGATACATTGGTGAGGAGGCTGAGCCTCCTTAGCCTCCTTCGAGGAGCCGCCACTGCATCCAATACCTCTGATAGAAGTATATTTTATTGAATCGATAGCAGATCTAGAATCAGAAAAAATTACAGCATTACATAATTGGTTTGTAATTAACCAATTGAGGCTTTTCTGTATAGCTACGAGTTCTGCTGTATATATACTACATATATCGGGTAATTTGTAACCATATCATGTCCAAAATCTGGATAAAAATCCCACTTCCTACTCCATCTTTCGTCTTAGATCCATCTGTATATATGAATATTTTATTAACAAAGCCTGACAATATTGATTTCAGAAGGACTACATTGATTTGATTGGAAGTTGAATACTTGGGAGTTATAGTTTCAGTAAGAGCCTTCGCAAGAGGGGGTGTAGGTATTTTTCAGCTTCCAATATCGATTTGTTGAATATTCTACCGCGATCTCACTCAACTTGCTGATCATGGGCGATTCACTAGATCTTAGTTTTATTAACTATTTTTGAGACAGATACTCCCGTCTTAATCACAGAGGAGGCTCATTACATTCTGTCACTATAGCATAAACAGGTGTGGACTTCATCCTACCAAAACATGAACGTAAACATTTTTATTGTATGCTATCAATTGTCTTTAAATTAGAATTGGAAGTGGAGCCATATAGACAACATCATTAATCAATGATTGATCTCACATAAGCTCTGTAAAATAAAATTGCAGTACTCAGTGATGAACCCCAATTACGTTTAGTTACACATTTAATTAGATTGTAACCTTTTTCACATTTGTTATTAATATGGAGTACATGTTTGGACCACTGGAGTTTTGTGTCTAGTATGAGACCTAAATATTTGTATTCATTTACTACAGCCATAGTGCGCTCTCCGGTGTTCTCCAGTCTATATCTGGTAGAAAGCACTATGGAACATTTTTCTGTAGATAAGGTCATACAAGTTTCTTCTGTCCATCTTAACACTACTTGCATTATATTTTCGAGAGCACAAATACAATCATAATTCTGGATGGAGTATATACAGAAATCATCTGCATACTGGATACAGTTAGCAAGGTTATTAATATGTGTATGTATATTGCCAGAATATAAATTGAATAAAATTGGACTTAATACTGATCCCTAAGGTAGCCCTGGTGATATCCAAGTGGATATCCATATGGGGGTTGATTGTATTATTGCTGTTTTCTTCAAATAAATTCGGTACAAAATTTAGAGCTATGATGTCAAAAATTTGGTTTATAAAAGACTCGTGTATTGGTTGTTTTTTATAGGTGAAATTTTTTTTATGATCGTCCAAATTTTTGAAATGGGAGTGTTTTTATTTAGTTGATTTATGAAATTTTCCAACATTGTTGATGCTTTTGTTTGAATATAAGTTTAGCCTTTGCCTGAACATGTTTAAAGTTTAAATAGTTACGTAAGTTTGATTGAATTTTCTATGCCTGAGAGGCATTTTTGCGCTCTGCAACAATTTGATTGCATACATAATCCCACCAAATAGTATTTTTTTTGTTTCCTCCATTGCGTGATTCCATAGATCTATCAGCTGCATTATTTATGATCTTTAAAAGTGATTCAATAGAATCAACATTTACCTGGTTGTCAATGAAGTATTGGAAAAGCTCCCAGTCTGCAGTGGACTGTATCCACTTTCTTGAAGGGGCAGTATGTGATGGAACATAGTTGCGAGATATTGTTATGTGGAGAGGTAAATCATTGGATCCTAAGGTATCATCTAATACATTTCATTCTGGTAGACTTAAGACGTTTGATGTGAAGTCAATTGCTGAGGGTCTTTCATTTGGTCTGCATATCTTAGTTGGTCTTCCATCATTTAAAACTAATAAATTGGTTCCATCAATAGCATCTACTAATCTGTTACCTTGACTATTATCAATTGTAAAGCCACAGCAACTATGATGGAAATTGAGCTATGGTTGACGAATGAAGTTTTTTCGAAGATTTGGACCTCAAATTTGCTTCATCGGGCTTATTTCTTACCAGTTGTATTCAGTAAATGATTCTGAATCATTTATAAAAAAACGATCCTGTCGAGTTTCATTAAAACGTATTCAAACTCTTCTTATTACATTGTGACTCACATTGCGGCTAGTTATAACATTTCTCAATGATGCACCCATCGTGATAATTCCCATGGGTTGGTTTATATCATCAATACTTAAACGTCTGAACATTTCTGACGCAAAAATATTGTTATCACTCGACAATATCATCAAAATTTGTTGGGAGCTAAGATTACAGCAGTGAGAAGTAACACTTGTAATTGGTAACAAATGGCAAACAGCAAAACTAATGAATTCAGTCCAATGCAATTTATGTTAATCTTAATGAAAACAAATTTTTTTTATGAAATAGTGCTTCCCCTGTAATAACAGAGATAATTGACTGAATCAAAAACGAAAATAGTAAGCAACGATAAGGCTACCGTTTGACTTCAATTTCAGTTACTGATGCCGATTCACCCCACAGAGTGTGACAAAATTTCGTGAAAAACACGTTTTAATGTTAACCCTCGGTATTCGTGCAAAATTAAGTGACCCATGAAACTCACTTATTTAATAAAGTTCTCGACGAATCAGTCTGCACAATGCAAAGAAAGATCATCCAAATTGGGAAAATTGTTTAGGAAGAAATCTATTTTGAAACGGTGCGGTGCATAATATTTTGGTGAAACAGTTCAAACTTTGAGCAGTGTAATTTAACGATAATGGTCAGGTAGTAACTATTCTACAAAAAATTATATTATTACATATTAATATTATGGTAATTTGATAACGCAAAAGAGATTATTGTCGGTGAAAGTGTAAAACCTTCTATTCAAAAGATAAAAATAAAACTTGATACTTTACAATGAGAGAAGTTTATCGTATATCTTTCCGAACCCATTGAACCAATGCAATAATATTTATATATGTAAGGTTATACATTCCTTCCGGAACTGTAACCGCCAATATTTGGCTCGTAGACCCTTTTGTTTCAGTGGAGAGTCAATCCACATTGATTCACTGTTTGCACTTAAAGTTTGTCATGTTTCTTTGCTATTTCAACGATTTTACTCCATTCCTTCCTGTCCTGGGTCTTTTGCCTCCAGTTTTTAATTTCCATTTTTTCTAGGTCTCTCTCTATTTGGTCCATACATCTAGCTTTTCGTCTACCTTTTGATCTGTTTGTAACGGGTGGCCACTCTGTTATTCTCTTTACATTACTACCTTCTTTCATCCTTTTGATATGTCCAAGCCATCTTATTCTGGATGCCTTTATTATTCTTCCTATGTTCTCAGTTTCTAGCATTTTTTCTATTTCCAAGTTTGTCAATCTTCCATATTGTCCCTCGTTTAATTTCTTTGGTCCATAAAGTTTACTAATAATTATCCTATCGAATATTTTTAACTTTTCTTCCTCTCCACTTGTCATTGCTGTAGTTTTGGCTGCATAATTGACTGCTGTTCTTATTGCTGTCTTGTATATTCTCATTTTACTGGTTCTCTTGATTGTTTTGTTCTGCATGCAGAACTGCAATAATATTTAAACCTAATTTGTTTGGAGCAATATACAATAAAATTTATCTATATTTCTCACAAGCCGGTTATAGTTTATTTCAACAAGTACATAGAGTATTGGAATGCAATAATCCCCTAACTAACAGGTGTATATCGGATATTACAGAGTTGTACTCAAAATTGACGAAATATTTTACAATAATTTAGGTAATAGTAACTTTAGGTAGGTACTATTGAAAAATAAATAATTTCAAGTGCCACAATTTTCAAGTTTATAAAAGAAAACTTGTGGTAGACTCCGTTTCACATAAAAAGAAGCCACTTGAAGTTCGCATTTCCTGTTGCGCAGGAATCAAAATCGGCCTTGAAACCTTGTAACGACCGTTTCATACTATTGGCGTTTCCAACGATTTTCATGCCGACAGCCATTTTATTATTGACATTTGAGGTTGTGTTTGAAGCAATCATTTACTGTCGAATATTTTTGATTTTTGAATATTTTAAGACGTTTAGCTAGTTTATCTGTGAGTGTTGTGTGTTTTATTTGATCTAAAACCATGCCTCCTAAAAAAGTTGTTGGAAAAATTATCCACAGTCAAGGCCGACAGATTCTTAAAAACGTTGCAACTTTTATGGAGTCCGAAGCCGAGCATGGAATTCAAATTCCTTTAAAAAATCATCGGTAAGTAAAATAAAAAAGTATAATTATCTAATATATTACTCCTGGCATTCAGATTGTTATAAAATATATGAAAAAGTATACTTTACTTCAAAAATAAATGAATTCTGCTAAGTAATTTATATGGGTCTGCTGCACTTAACAGTGATTTATATGGTTCTAATACTAATGACTATTAATAAATAATTATCTCATACACAGAAAAACAACATGTCTTTGTATATTTACAGCACCACTAAATTTTATACAATATACATTTCTTTGATTTGTAAAATATATATCTTGATCTGAATTTCATTTGTTGGAAAAGCCAAATAAATACATTTAGTTTTACAGTGAAAATATGTACCTATTGCTGATTTTTAATGATAATTATATTTTTAAATTGCAGAGAGCGAACTTTAAAAGCTACTGGGGTGAGTAGAAGTACTTACACCAGAATTAAAAATGAATCCTCAGCTATTGAAAGTGGAGCATCTACATCCCTTAGATCTCCTCGAATAAATAGATCTAGGAAAAAAAAGGTACTGGAAGCACTAAATTTTGGAGAATTGCAAAGAATTCGGGATATCATTTATAATTTTTACAACCTGGAGGAGCTCCTACTTTAACATGTAAGTTTATTAAAGTATAATAAAGGATTCTGAAATTAATTACAAGAAACTTTTGTCAGTTTACTTTTAGTTTTTACGCTAGGGCTAGAATTACTTTTAATAGTTTAATAGATAAATAAATTTTTATTAAAATACATTTATTTTTTCTAGGCATTCTGCAGTAGGTTCACATTGTTTTACCTGAGTTCACTATAAGTAAAACTTCTTTGTGGAGGCTGTTAAAAAGTATGGGCTTTAGGTGAGTAGTTTTTATTAGTTATTGGAGTGTTTGAAGGGAAACTAATGTTGAGAATGAGGAAAATTGTGAAATGGATAGAACAAATTCAGAACAAAAATTAAAATAAAGCTACAATAGGCATGGTAAAATTGAAAATATTAAGAGGTAACATGCATAACTATTTATTTGAAAATATTGTATCTGTTGTAGATGGCAGTGCACAAAAGATAACAGGAAGGTGATTATGGAATCGCATGATATTCGCCATAAGAGAATTACTTTCTTAGAAAATATTATTAAATATAGAACCGAAGGATGGAATATTGTGTATACCGATGAAACATAATTTCACAGCTCCCATGTGCAATCCAAGGGATGGTACGATATATCAGAGAAAGGTTTGAAAAAGCGAATCTCAAAAGGGAGGAGACTTGTGATTGTGCATGCAGGTGAAGAAAAGGGATTTATTCCTAATGCCCTATTAATTTTTCGTTCAGGTTTGTATTAATTATATATACTTATCGAAAAGTGATATTTTGTAAGTAACTGTTGTCCCATATATTTGTAAAGACTTCACTTATATCAGATATAACCTGTTTCAACTTAATTTAGAGAAATATAATTTTTAAACGTGGTGATCTTAATTCTATAAAAGAAAATTTATACTATTGTCACTTACAAACAAGTAGTGTATCATTGGGTTATAAAACAATATCTAACAAAAGATAATTCCATCAGTCAGATAAGACAAACACAATTAACTATTTCTCATAGGACAGATTGTTAACGTAAGCCTCGATGAAATTTATTATTTTTTTTTAGGTTCTAAAAGTGGAGATTACCATGATGACATGAACCATTCAAACTTTATGAGGTGGGTTCAGGAACAACTATTACCCAATATGCCTCAGAAGTCAGTTCTGGTTGTGGATAATGCTTCTTATATACCATCATGTGAAAGCAATGACAGTATAATGCAGTATAATTATTTGAGTCAACCATATAACCAAGATGTCACCACTATTTTTCATAAATAAAAATTTGTTCAAGTTCCTATTTTGTGTTTTTTTTACCTTCTTTAATAATATAAGAACATAATTGAGACTTAATTTTTGGCTGATTTCATCGAACATCGCCAATCGTTAATTGAAAGTATAAATATTTCAACGATACCCAGTATTTTCATATACCAGTGTCTATTGTATGTGAAAATATCTCGAAAAGCTTCAAAGAATTCCCAAATATGTTTTATTTAAACTATACGTATATGATAATAGTTATTTGTGCAACTAGTGCATAAATTGGTGCTTTTTTTCACGAGTGGAAAAGTTGACGTATGAGCCGCAGGCGAATGCTTCAATTCCATGAGTCTAAATGGACTAAAAATGGCGTCGATTTGAATGTTTACGTTTGTCATGATGACAAAACGCTAAGTAAAATGTCACTTTTAGCACTAGTGCTACAAGTATTTTACTTTTAACACCAGTGTCATAAAATGGCATTTTAGACACTGACAGCATGCCTTAAAAATTATACTTATATTGACGTTTGTAGAAAATAGCTATTTATGATATTGAATTTAATGTTTGGACCCTTACTTTGTGGAATCTACTCTAATCTTCTGTAATTCTGACGATGATATGTCAATATCGAAATAATTATCAATATCCTTTAATAATTTTTTCATTAAATAGTGGAATTAATTAGAAACAGTTATATAGTTTCATTTATAATTTATGATATTAGTGTTAAAAGTAACATTTTTTAACACAAATATCATACATAGTTTTTTGTACAACTCCTATTTTGATAATAAAATAAAAGCATTTCAAGAAAATCACATTTTGACGTCTATTGTCATTTAATTATTTTTTTGACGTTTTAACAATAATTCTCAATGATTATGTCTCTTTTAACACTAGTGTTGAAAGTATATTAATTTTTAAACGCTACTTTGTAAACGTCTTCTCTTAACACGTTTGACAGGTATTAAAAATGTCACTTTTAATGGCAGTTGTACAAAAATACATTTTTAATATTCAAATTTTGTGTTAACCTAAAAAATTTGAAAACTTTACGCTACTGTTTTACAATTTTACAATATGGCGCTGGTTTTGACAAGTTCGCGCAGACGACTGCAACTTCAAGTGGCTTCTTCTTATGTGAAACGGAGTCTAGATCACTTCGAATATAAATTTAGGTACAATAAAATATTATAAGTTCCTTACCAATTGTAAACTTTCACTATAGATTTGACATGATATGAATAAACGCAGGAAGATTATCTACTGTTCTCCAATTCGCAGGTAGAAAAACAAAAACCTGGTTATGTATTTTGAGAAATATTAATGTAGGTACAGTTTCATCATTATGACATATGACATATGTTTTAGTTCTGTAGTAACCGTCTTTGAGGGGTGTATTTGTGAAGGTTTCGTGAACATTGTACTAAACGCCCGAATTTTGAACCATTAAGTCTAAACAAAAAACGATGATTTTAAACGTATTTCGGTATGTACAGAAAGGAAATCGCACGGCATTCAACACGACTTCTTCTAGTGCTTACTGTTTGCAAAACAGTGTTGACAGCATTATAGAAAAATTTGCACAGATCACTGGAGTGGGAAAATCGACTATTTACAAAGTAACACGTGAACAAAAAACAAATCAGGTGTCAAGCGAACCTAAGGAGAACAACGCGATTAGAAGATACATCCATTCATTTCATATAAAAAATGAAGTACCTACATTGAATAACATATTAAAATTAATGAAAACGGATTTGTCGCATATACGTAAAACAACGTTGCGGCGCATTATGCATAAAATAGGTTTTAAATGTAAGCAACGGAGTAGGAATAATTGTCTTAGTAAAAAACAACGAAGGACATGCCCCTTCTAAGATTTGGCAGGATTCCATTATTAAAAGCTGTAAACAAGCGTTTATGGATGCATGGTCAACCGGCATTAAAGGTGATTAATAGGGAATATAACATATTTGCGAATGATTCTAGAAAATATTCCATATATAGGTGATTCCCCTGGGGATTCGGGGGTAAAATAAATGAACCCTGGTAATGTCTGCATGTCGTAAAAGGCGACTAAAAGGCCAGTCCAAGCCCAGGTGGAAGATGTCGTGTCGAGAGCTGAGTGACTGCAGGGTCTAACATGCAGTCTCGAAAGATCCCCTGGAGGCACTAGGCAGAGCTATGTCGCGGACCAGCTTTCTTTCGCTACCCGCTTTCGAGCATTGAAGCCCTGGGGTTGAGCGCCATCGTTTATCCTAAAATACCGAAACTGGGGATGGACGGGACCGCTCAACTGAGTTCAAACGCATAAGCGGTGCTGAAGTCAAAAGAAGGACAAAGGCAAGGGAGGAAGCTGGTCACCCTAAGCATCCCACCCGCACGAGCCCTCGGCAGTCGATGCTAGTTCTTCCTTCAAAAGAGTCAAGGAACACGATGCTACCAAGGATAAGAAAAGGATGCAATCAAACACCTCAAATGAGGTAACACCCAAAAAGCCGATGTGCGGAGTCACCACAGGCAAAAGCTTCAGGAAATCAGCTTCCCATCATTTAAAGGTAACTATTTACCAAAACAACCCACATGGTAAAATAGCACCAGACAAGAAACATCATGTCAAAAAATAGCCGATGAAGGTATCCGACATTATTTTCCAAATGCGCTGGGGGAGTTGAGTTGATTATTTTTCAAGGTTATGTAAATGTAAAAACCATTTGAACTGCCTAAAAGATTTATTGAACTCTTCCGGTTATCTAAGAGCTTGGTGAGGCCTCATGTACACGAAAGACAAATGGCCAGAGGAATAACTCTCGAAAATATGGTACTATGTAGTTCTCGTTTTTATGGGTATCTTTTTAAAGAAGTGTAGAATAAGAATTCAACTTTGGTGCATCTAATATTCTGAATGTATGAACAGCAATCCACAATAAATTGTCAATTAGCTGTTGCCACAAAGAAATAAAAAAAGGGCCTATTTCTATCCGATCCGAAGTTAGGTGCAATAGAGAAACTCGATTATCCATTAAACTTAGTAGACATAATAATGAATTAACTCGATTTAATCGTGTCGAGTCTCGGGATCACACAGCAGGACTCAGGATTTGATACTAGATAGTAACGAGATCTTTTCATTGATTCATTTTTCTCTGACATCCTTGTATACACCAACATTTAATTTTGTAGTATCCTCAAGCACAATTCAATAAGATTGCGTCCAAGTACAATCTTCTTGACTTTCGTCGAATATGTAACTATTATCTAACATTTTACTCTAGTATGTGTCGAAAGTCAATAAAATTTCACACGCACACTACTGACTACTGACATTCACTATTTTCTTAACACTTAAAAAAATGTATCTAGTCAGATACATCATTAAATCATCTCCGGTAAATTTATGACAGCGTAATATCGTTTATAATAATTAAGTTATTCGAAAAAAATTAGGTTAAATGATAGCTTATAATTTGACATATAGAAAGTGTGTAGTTAGCAAATAGTTGTTTATGGTACAAGTGTTAAAATTGACATTTTGTTTTATAAGCGCGGAATATTACAAAACTATTGCTTTATATATTTTTAAGTACAATGAAAAAGCCTTTGTCAGAAGGAGATAAGATATTTGAAAAGTACTGGAAAAAAAGAATTTCGAGGAAGCTGTAAATATAAATGGCTATGGTCGAATTACGCAAAACTACCTGTAAGACCCCGAAAGAGGGATTATCGTATAACTGACATATTCTAATTCTCCCGCGACCTTTTGCGGAACTCGACCTGGGATTAAAGACGCAGGTAGGTTTTTGCGGAATTCGTATCATTATATAAATTAGTGATTTCCAAAAATAGAGTATTAAGGTACACTTATGGTCAAAAAACATCCCTTTCTCTAGGCACAGTATATATTATGTTTGACCACCGTGGAAGCAAAAACAATGCTTAGCTAGAAGGGCTAAACATTTAATAGTATATAAAAATTACAAATTTAATCTTATTAAGTCTTACGTGTCAAAAAGTGGTAAAAAACTGTGGCGTTGTGTGAACAATAAGTGTACCGCAAAATTATAGATGAGTATTTCGGACATACACACGGTGTTGAAAAAATTGTTAATCGCCAGGCTTGTAGCAACTCATTGAAACGAAAAGCTGATGAAAATATTCAAAAAAAAACTAAGCAAATTAATTCGCCAGGAATTTAAAACCAACGAATATGCCGAAAACCTCTCACATGAAGATCTTCAACGACTATGGAAAAATATGTATGAAGAACGTCGTAAATTACTGCCTAAGTTAACGAAATCACAGGATGAAGTATTCGATCAAAGTATAAAAAAAATTTGTTGACTAGTAAGAAAGAAGATTTTGTTTTAAATATTAGTAAAAGTGAAAAAATAATATTCTCTTGTTTTACCCATTTAAATTTTTGTAAAATAAGATCAGTGTTAAATGGAACTGTAAAATTGAAAAATAAGTATTCAAGGGAAAAAGAGCAATTTTAATTGTAAAAAATCGTTGAATTGACTAAGAACACTATTAGCCGTTATCAGTTTGTTATAAGAATTGCTTATAAAAATTTGCATCATTTATAAAAATATTTTAAAATTATTACTGACAATATAATAGTTATTTATGCAACAAGCGCACATAGTGGTGCTTTTTTCACGTCGAAGGTAGGAGAGCCATTGGTCCGAAATGGGGACTAACCCCCAAGACGATCTTGTGGTTCTATAGAATGATCATACTGCCGATGCACACATACGCGGCTCTGGTCTGGTGGCCAAGGGTAACCATAGCCACGGCTAGGTCGCAACTGGCACTCCAAAGAGTGGTCGGTTTGGGGGCAACTGGCTGCATGAAAACTACACCAACTGCTGCGTTGGAGATGATTATTGGACTTCGGCTTCTTCACCATGTGATCGAGGCTGAGGCTGGGAGGGCACTCCTACACTTGAAAAGTTTGGGATATGTGCGAAACGAGGGAGGGTGCAGGCACGTCAATAAGCTCAGGCTTCTGGGAGATGTCCCTGTTCTGGCTCGAGCGGCTGATGTCTGCCTGCGCAGGTACTCCTTCGTAACCCCCTATAGGGTGAAGATCCGGAATAGAGAATTCTGGGAAAGAGAGGGAAATTCACAGCCTCATGGGATCGTCTGGTACACAGATGGCTCATGCTCCAGCGATGGGGCGGGGGCTGGAATTTACTCCACGAACCCAAGGACACAAGTCTGTGTTCCATTGGGTAAGGGTGTGTCTGAATATCAGGCTGAGGTATACGCTATCTTGGAATGTCCGCAGATGAACCTAGACAGAGGTTATGCGGACCGACGCATTACCATATACACCGACAGTCAAGCGGCAATCAAGGCCCTGAGTGGATGTACCATCAACTCAGGGCTTGCTGCTGAATGTCGTGAACGCCTTGCTGACTTAGCGAGGCGGAACACAGTGTGGCTAGAATGGATTCCGGCCCGCTCTGGTTTTGAAGGCAATGAAGGGGCGGATGCGCTGGCTGTGGAAGTGGCGGCTACCCCTTTTAACGGCCCGGGCCCGACCTTGGGCCTTACAAAACAAACAATCCGTATGGAGACGAGGAACTGGTTGCGAAATCCGCACCTCGCTCACTGGAAGGCTCTACAGGATCTCAGGTAGTCCAAGCTCCTATTGAGGGGATGGACTGATGGACATGCTAGAGCTGTTCTATAACTACCAAGGAGTAGGTTAAAGAAGATAGCAGGACTCCTAACAGGGCACTGCTGTCTGAGGAAACACCTCTGTAACCTAGGTTTGGAGGAAAGTCCCCTATGTAGGGGTTGCGGCATGGCTGACGAAACGTCGGACCATGTTCTCCTCGTATGTCCACATTGGGCTGTGTTACGCAGGCGAATCTTCGGAGTCCCTGTTATGGTCCCCGGGGATATAAGCAGGCAACCACTGAAGATGATTGAGCCCTTCATCGAGGGACTCGGCTTCATGGATGCATAAATAGCAGGAATGGCACAATGGACCCGCCAGTGGCCTCAGTGCTGGAACTTTGGCTCGAGTTTTCCTTGGCCAAGGTTCGCCTGACTAAATTAGTAGTAGTAGTAGGTACGATAGCATAAGAAGAACAGGGAAAAATAGTTAAAGAAAGAGACCAAAGACTTTAAAATACAGGCAAGACATTAAATACACTTAAAACAGCATTCCTAGGATAAAAGAAAATAAGTAACGAAATAACAAAAAAGTAGAAAAGCAATTATCTATTATACAGCAGAGAAACATGAACACTAACTGAAAAAATATAAAAATATATCAAGAGCAAATGCAATAGAAATGGGATGCCTACGTAAAATACTAGGGGAAAAATAAAAGTCAAAATAAGATATAAAACTTTTAGGCAGTAGTTACATATTAAGTCCAAATTGAATAGGAACAAATAAGATGGCTATAACATGTTTGTCGTAGAAAGTAAATTTACCAAGAAAATATTTGAAACAAGAGTATCAGGAATGAACACAAGAGGAAAGCCAAGAAAAACGGGATGTGCCGAATTCCGCAAAAACGTACTTGCGTCTTTAATCCTATGTCGATTTCCGCAAAAGGCCAGTTTTTACGAGAGCTTATTACTTACGCGGTCATTTTTTCAACACTGTACACCTTGTTCAATCATCTTCCTTGCCCTTCTCGATAAATTTCAATCATTTTCCTTGCCCTTTTCGATAAATTACGAGAGATTCTAGTCCCACTTGCTAATGATACGGTAATCCCTCTTCCGGGTAGTTCCAAGTAGTTTTGCGGAATTCGACCATAGCCAGAAAAACATGGTATGAGGGAGTAAAAAACGCGGCATTAAATGAAATGACATGAAAAAACTACCTAGAGAAATAAGTGGAAAAAGTAAAGTAAAATAACAAAATAAAACCCAACAATACCAGCCTTACACCGAAAGGTGGAAAAGCTTCTGGTTAAGAAGACAATAAAAAAAATTGACAGTTGATGTGGTTACGAGTGATGCATCTAGACATAATTTTTAAACTGAAAATTTCTCAAATGCGTTGATCAGTTTTTGGTAGGGGTGAAACTTAAGGGTTGGTGGTGTAACCGACACCGCTTAAATGACTCCTGTCGCCGCTTAACCGACACCTGTCACTGTCATGTTGTAGTAAGTTAGGATAATTTGCCCACCTTATACAGAGGAAATATTGTGGTCTTACTCTAGACAATCTTATCTCTCCAAATGGGGTAATTTGAACCAAAATTTGACTTGTTAAATTATCAACATTTCAGATTAAAATTCTTAGCGGGTGAGAATGTTACTGAAGATTATATACACAAATGTGGAACGTTTAATTTGTGTATAGAGTGCATTGTTTAAATTACGTATCATGGGTGTACGATAAACATTTTGATAGAGGTTAACTAATTAGCAAAAATTTCCATCTACCATGTGAGTAGGATAAGATGTTTTGAGGGGTTGACTGATTGGTATAAATTTTCTCCTGTCTATTGTTTAGTTGACAATGTCCAGTCAGAACCCCTGATGCAAAACGTCGGGTCATCGTCGAGAATGTTTTGGCTGCTGCTCGGTTAGGATAGAACAGTAATTTATTTGCTAGTCTGCAGTATTTCACGCACTAGGCTTGCCACTACTGAAATTGTTGCATTGGCGAAGCAGGCAGACTCAAAAAGTTTTTTAAGCTACTGCCCTCTTTACCAATGCATCAACCGCACGGTTGTGAATACATTGTTTGTCGCCTCAACTAAGGCATGGTGACATTCTAGTACTGACCCTGGTTGATAAGTGCTCTGGGCTAGTAGTGGTTGTCTGTTTTCCCGAGATGTTTCTACCGGAAATCTCTTTTGCAGCTAAGTGAATGCCATTCAATTCAGTTTGAAGTGCGCTGGCATATTTGCCCATATCCTATTTTCTTGTGCTATAAACTCGGTTTCAGATGTTTTTCGTCTATACACCTCGATTTCTACATTTCCGCTGGAAATTTGCTAAAAACTCGTCGCAGTACTCATCAATTGAAATAAAAAACCACAATTTCAGCTACGTATCGTTTCATTGTACTCCAAGGTTCTATTCGGAGGTGGGTACTCGTACTAGATTAAACCCATGCGATATTAATAACTCGCCGATACAGTAACGTTAGTTTTTTATATAATTGTGGTTTTAGAAAACTATAGTTATCAAATTAATAAACCCAACTGAAAATGAAAATAAATCTACGCCTCTGGAAAACAACTACTAAATGTACCTAATACTGATACATACAGAGATGCTCTTCACTTTTTTACTCTTAACCACGAGTTGTGTCTAGCGCATCTGTTTTTCAAGTGCCAACACAAATTTGTCGCTATACTGCACTTGACTCAAATAATGTGTAGATTAATTTCATTATTTCTCACTTTTAATGTTGACAAATCCTTTCTCAGACCCAAATTTATGTAAGTTTACGAAATGTAAATTATTATTGTAGAATTACATGTCGAACATAATGTTATTTAAAGTTAATTAAAACAGACTCACGTTAGAATTCTGCCGGCTTCTTTGCTCCTGTATATATCACATTCATGTAACGGTCTACTAGGGTCATTAGGCGAGTATTGCCCGGCGGCTATGCATAATGAGCGATATATTTGAAATTGTAAAATCGTGCTTGCAAAATATCTGAAACAAAAACAAACATTTTTACGTTAATTAACGAAAAAAAATATGTGAAACGACCAATAGGTTGATATTTGACGGAAATATAAATTAATCAGTTTTCAAGAACGTAATATTTAAATCGCCATAAAACCCTTGACACGGTTATTTTAATGTATTTATGTTGCATTTTCATTTTAGAAATTTCTTAAAAAACCTAATGGGTATAATTATAAAGAAGGGAATATAAAAAAATTCAAGAAAAAAATAACATCAAGGCTTTAGAAAAGCAGATTTATTATTCATATGAAAATAAATAAATAAACTTTATTTTGCTTTAGACCAATAGGTATAGAAATTCGTCAATACAGCGTGTATAAATATGTACAGTGTGCTGGAGTATTGAGATTGTTAATATAGGCCCTAGAACGGATCCTTGAGGTACTCCTATATTAGTTGATTTCTGTGATAACATAGGTATCCTGATTAATGATAACAAATTGTTACGAAGTGTTAAAAGACTTGAAATCCAGGAATGAGGGATACCTACGTATTTGTTTAGCTGATACTGGGCACTCGCCCGTATCAATTCAATTGTAATGCATGAAATATATACAGGGTAAATAGGAATGCTGAATTGACAGTATATTTGATTTAGCGGTAGTATGGGACAACGTGATTCCTTGGTCCAATCTACTTCAAATTTTGCATAAACCTTCTTTATCAGATTTGGTGGAAGACATGTTTCGTATTTTGTTGAAACCCATCGCTTAACGGAGTTAAAAGGGATTTTGGGGGTAATTTGCATAGAAGTTGATATCAATACCCCTTAATGCTTTTGATTTAAATAACATTTTATTTTGACACATTTGAAAATTCAATCCGATTTTATTCAAAAAACGTTGAACTCACTTAAAAGCTTGGTGCAATACAATTCTCCTTTAAATTGGAATGTCAAATATAAAAGAATATTTATCTCGGATTAGAATTCGAAATTTCAATTTTAATTGTTCTAGTATATTAAAAACTTACCTTCACATTTTATCATGATGTCGCGGGCAAAATCTAGTATAAATATACAGAGCATTTCAATAAAAACTATCCACCCCACAAAATTTTGAAGGTGTCAGTTTTATGAAAAAATGAAAAAACACTTCAAAAATCATATAAAGGGGGACGTCTTTTTGCTCATATGTGTAGACGATATAACTTTAACCCCCTCCCCCCTATGGTCACCACTGCCAATTTTTTAAATGGAACACCCTATACATTATTGCATTTTTAGATTCTCTCTTCAAGAGAATTACAAAAAATCAATCAGCTGGGAGTTACGGATAATTCCAGTGTAAACTATGCCTTTACTGCGGCACTAGCTCTACTCAATTAACTAAACGATGTTTTGCTTGGGGACAAAAACATAGCGACCGGACAACTGGTGTTTGACGTTTTTTTTAAAAAGTCAAGTAGGTAGCTTAGTTTTCATTCGAATATCAACATTTACAAGTACCTATCTACCGTGAAAATGATGTAGGCTCTGCAAGATAGAATTAAAATTGTAGGATTATACTACGAAAACAATAAATCTGCAAGAACCACAGCTAGACAGTTTAATGCTGCTCATCCCGAAAAATCTGCCACACATAAATAATTGAATGACTGAAAAAAAAATTGAAACAGGATCAGTTGCCTATGAAAAACACCTACCACAACGAGTAGTATTTACTTTAGAAGAACCACAGTCGCAATATCACGACTATGCTTCCATCTTATGGAAAATAAAAGACCACTCAAATGCGGATATTTTGATACCAACTTATTCGTCTTGAAAAATAGAACATTTGATAACATTGCGCCAATGTTGTAATTTAATTAATAAACTCACAAAATCAGTTCATTTGTCAGAAATTTTCGATTCGATTACAAAATCTAACCATTCAATAGGACTCCACCTGCTGCGGTGAAACAGAGTCGGACTTGTGAATATAGTTGTACATACGATGAATACCAGTTTCGTTGAAACAAAATAATAGGATTATATTTTTCAGTTGTATAAAGATATGATAGATTGCAATCAAATTATGTAAAAAAGGTACATCTCTCAATTGACAATCTAACATCTTTACATAAGTTTGTCATTTTGTAATAGCAGTTTATTATAACGTTTTCTATATTATAATAGTAAAATTATAATAGGGACGTTTAATAACTGACCGACACGTATTTCGTAAACAATTCCGGTGTAAACGAATTCCCGTCAGGATTCTTAATGACTATAAAATACACATGAGTTCCCGTCCGACACTTGCAGGTATCTTAATCCCGCACTCGAATTGCCGTCCAGTTTATTTAATCCGCTTACAGGTAAACTAAATAGTTTTGAAAATTCCAGTAAATCGTAATACCTATTCGTAATCCTGAATTCTAATGAAAAAGTTGAATAACCTATTGGGGTGGCTAGGGGGTCTGTCAGTACTAATTGCTATGAATATATTTTTCTATTATATTAAGTTGTCATTTTCGAAACGGCAGTTTATTAATATACATATTTCCGAACGTTTGTTGTCGTACGCTATAGTGATACACAAAATGCTTGAAGTAATACTAAGTGAAAAGGGTAAACCCTTTCTGGTTAGGTTATATGTTAGGTTAGGTTAGGTTAGGTTAGCTTCTTTACATGTATGTATTTATGACTCAGTTCAGTAGTAGTACGCATTATTCCAATAATGATATAAAATAATATCGTGTAATAGTGCCAAACAAGACATTTATAACTATTTCTTATTTTATACATCTAAAAACGGACCTCCTTTAAAACTTTTACTGTTCACTTATTACAATATGCAATAAATACATATCTAGATATCAGATGATTCAGAGAATTTACCGTAATTACCATAAACACCTTTTAGACAGGTCAGTTTTCACCCTGACGGGAACTCGAGTGACGGCTTAACGTATCCTAATTATGGAACAGGTAGACTGGTTGACTGTAGTTGACGCTGCTGATCGAACTATACCTAATCATGAAGAAATATAATGATGCAAATTAGATTTCAGTTAACAGTGCTTTTTATGTCACGCAAGGGAAAAAACTCATCGCCATTAAAATATATATAACACAAAAACCGGCTTCGACTATCAAAAAAATACAAAAATTAAACAAAACCCGGTTTCGGCTATCAAAAAATACAAAAATTAAACAAAACCCGGCTTCGGCCATCCAAAAAATTTAATAAAGCAAAAAGGCGACTTTAGCTACCAAAAAAATATAAAAACCAAAAACCGGCTTAGGCCAATAAAAAATTTTTTTTCAGCTACACTTCGCGGATAGAAGGTAATGAGGTCCTCAGGCGCTGCCTGTGGGGGGAAGGTGGAGCGCGTAAAAGGGGATACTCTAAGAATTATACATTATCTTTTAGTATCACCCTTTACGTCGGGTTCATTACCTACACACATTTCACAAGCATTTTTGTATTAACAGTTAATAGACATTTAACATCTAGCATATAAAAAAATATTTTCCGCATCCCTATCCTATTTTTTTTAAAGAGTTACCGATACCAACAAATACACTACAAAGAAAAAACAACATATAAAAATTAACTGATAAAATTAGGTCAGTTCAACCCTGTCTGGTTTTATTTATTCATTTCTTATCACCGCTGATATCCTTACTTAGTGAAACCTGTAATACATGTCTATTTACGTATTTTCTCTCTGTCTTACTCATACCATCTCCGTAAGCGATTTTAAAAATAATATCATTAATTGTGAGTTAATTATAAAAGTCACAACATTGGCGCAATGATATCAAATGTTCTATTTTTCAAGACGAATAAGTTGGTATCAAAATATCCGCATTTGAGTGGTCTTTTATTTTCCATAAGATGGAAGCATAGTCCTTTCTAGTGCAGTGGGTGTTTCTCGCAGCAATGTTTTCAGAATTTTACATAAACACAAATTCTATCCTTACAAAATTAAATTAGTCCAAGAGGTACATGAAGACGATTTCGACCGGCGTCTACAGTTTTGTGAATTGATGAGTGAACGACTGCACGACACTCCAGCTTTATTGTACAATATCTGCTTTTCCGACGAATGTTCATTTGCATTAAATGGTGAAGTAAGCAGACATAGTGGTAGATATTGGACAGAAAATAACCCACACGTAAAGCGGGAGTTTCATAGTCAAACACCACAAAAATTTAACGTCTGGCGTGGCATTTTTGGTGACCATATTTTATTGAGGGAAACTTAAATTGTGAGTCTTATCTACAATTACTCAGAGAAGCTATTGATCCCGAAATAATACGAATACTAGTAAATGATGATTTCATGTTAGAAGCTTTGCTAGCGTTTCAACAAGATGGGGCACCTCCACATGTAAGACGGGTTTTAAACGATTCATTTCCTGCTTGAGGCCCAATCATGGAATGGCCACCTAGGTCACTCGATTTAACCCCCCTAGACTTTTTTATGGGGATATATGAAAACCAAAATTTATGCCACTCAGCCAGCATCTATAGATGATTTACGTCAGCGAATTATTCAAGAATGTCGACAAAAACCCCAGAAATGTTACATAATGTTCGAAACTCATTTGAGGCTCGATTGTAACATTATATGGAAACCACTGAAAGTCAATTTGAGTACCTTATAAAATAATTTAGTATTGTTTTGCTGATTTGTTACGGATTAAAATGTTTTACTATTATAGTAAATTGGAATTATCCTCCCAACTCATTGACTTTTTCACTTATGTATTATACACTTTTGTAATCCTCTTGTAGAGGAGAATCTAACAATGCAATAATATATAAAAAATTGGGAGTGGAGACCATAGGAGGGAGGAGGTCTACATATGAGCAAAAAGATGTCCCCCTTTATATGATTTTTGTCGTGTTTTTTAATTTTTTCATAAAAGTGAAGCTTTCAGAATTATGTGGGGAGGACGGTTTTCATTGAAATGCTCTATATAAATACTATTTACCCATCCTAATAAGAATACAAATTTATATTATTAACAGAAAATAAACAATGTGTAACTACACATATGTTTATAGTTCAATATCGAGGGCAACTGAAATTCATTATTCGATTGATAAATAAATCTAAGATAAATATTTCTATTAAATTTGAATCCTCACACAGCATGGAAGTGTTATTGGAATCTGTGACCTTTGCTGTGTGTATTTCTATCCTTGTTTTGGAATGAGAGAATCGATTCAGATGTTGGTTCTAAACAAAGTGTGTTGTCAGTACAACGGGTTATTCAATAAGTGTATTTAATGATCGAAGATATCGGATATAGACGAATTACGCACAATTCTTACCAAAGTTTGAAGTAAAAATCTGAATTGATTAATTCATTCCTAAACTATCACAGCAACAACAGATTGTACAAACAGCAGTCTTTTATTGTTTTTTGTGGGTTATTTTATCAAAAATATCGATTTGGTTCATCTTTACACCAAGTGATTCATAGACTATTTCACATAATATCTACTTTATTCAGAACTTACCTTCTAGTCCAATCGAACCTTTATTTTGTTCTATTCACGTTAATTTTTTCAATAGGACAACCTTTACAATGTTACATGAGATCGATAATTAATATTTATTTATTTCTGATTAATATCTTCGGCATCTAACGATGATATAAATCAGAACCGGTAACCTACTAAAGTGACATCGTTTATTGCGTAAAGTAACCACGAAATTTCGTGCCGATGCATCTAATTTTTTATACGGGGTGTCACTCTTTAAAAATGTCTGTGAACATGTAAAATAGTATTGTCTAAGAAATAAAGTACAGAAAATGTGACCTTACCTTTTCTGGTAAAAGTAAGGTTAGATTGAACATAAATACAAATCGAATATTGAAAATATCGCCATCATTCTCTAAACATATATTACAGTGTCTATAAAGCCACTTCGGCGAGACCTCAAAACTAGTTGCTGATATTCTACATACGATGTTGCTCAATAGCGAGGATTTCTGTAAATATAGTACGATTGCAAAGTAGCGGTCGCCAATACATGTGAACATAGTAGAACGCCAGGATTCTTTTTTAAATAAAATACACTCACTGGTAAAATTTCAGTATAATAGGTTTGTTCCAACTGTCGATAGAACCGTTCTTGGTATCGTTCGCGCAAGTGCTGTATGGCTTCCGCAAAGGAATGGCTAACCTGTACTGGAACTGATCCATTGGATTGGATCCGGCGGGTTGGACTAATGGAACTGATCGGAACAGACAATTTATTCAGGTACGAGTATTAGTCTGATCATTGTAGCGTGGCACCGCCCACGACTGTTCTGCCGTGATTCTGGCACAGATATTAAACGGACTCACGGACGCACTCGTACAACATTAACGATACGCTGAATGCGAGTGGTTCAAGGTCTAGTATGAACTAGCTTACGGTTGTTTATCTACTTCTGTAAAAGCCTACTGATCTTTGGACTAGTTGTCACTCTGGATTGGATCAGGTTGGAACTGATCCATAAAATTTTTTAGATCAGCCATCCCTACTTCTTCCGCGTTCCAACTGATTATAGTATCGTTCTTGGGACGGTACAAAAACTACCTTCTGGAAGGGGTGACAAAGTTAATGTGTCCATCCCAAATTCGAGTTTGCGCACTATACAGTACTCGATACGATTCCAGATCGGTTCCTAAATGCCAGTTGGAACAAACCTATTGTAACATTATTTAGAAGGTTTGATCAATTGTAACAATTCGTTTAAGAGCATATAGACCGGTAGCCCATGACACATGTGGGCTTCATTGCTATTCCCCAAGACCCAAACTGGATTATCGACGCTACACCGAACATTGTCTTCTTCTTCTTCTTCGAGCGTTAATTAAATGTTCTAAATTATAACTTTTAATTTGGAAAATTACTAACAAATGAATTGCCGCAAAATGTATGCCACTAATGTTTTTAACATCTACTAAGATAACAAAATCTAAACTCTTTTCGGCATAATTGTTTTTTTCTCACCTTTTTATCAATTTTTAATCTTCGCTTATCAACCTTTAGTATCACTTGGATTTGTATGCCATGTTTTTTTTATGATAAAGTAGTAACCAAGGAATACATCTAACGACATCCATTAGTTAATTGTTCTAGTTTCATGAAAATTCTAAGATTTTCTATATACTATAGCGTCGATTATCAAGTTTGGGTCTTGGAGAATAGCCTTATTCTACTTGTATTTCACATGAAACTCGATGGTGAAAATGGCTTCCATTCGAAGTAATGAAGCCTGCAGGTGTCATGGGCTACCGGACTAATACAATTGTGCGGCTATACTGCTCACACTACTTCCTGTACCGGCTTTTGGGTAAGAGGAAAGGGTTCAAACTGGGAGATTACCAGGTATTACATTATCTTCGCTGAGGAAGTTTATGGAAGACTTGTTGATATATCGTTAAAGACTTAATTGGTAGTCGCCAAAACTTGCCTAAATGATTGCGGCTGCCAAGTGTCATATGATTGACAACAGACAGACAGTCGAGCATGGTGGTTAATACAGGTAACTCGAATTGTACTCCATCGTCTTCTCATATAACATTATATATATCAAATAAGTTAAACTGTGTTTATTAAACGAATCCGATCCACAAAATCCTTCAAGACTAATATCCTGAGATTTGAGTGTCAGGAAAACGCATCGAGCCTTGAATTTTTCAGTTTCACTGATAAGGCGGGCAATAGCCGGCAAAACTGGCAAAACGCGGTAAGTACTGTTCAAAGTTTGAGTCTAGACTCGCGCCCAGGACCCGTATTCTTGACTGTTTGGGAAGGGAGCGATCCCAGGAACACTACCAGAAAGGCTAGTTCAGTTTCACTCCCAGGAACAAAAATGTCGTATTCTTTAAGAGTGCCAGAGGGAAGACAATAACGAGACAGAGTCCTGCCAAGTATTCAAGTCAAATTTTAGTTTTGTGCTGGTCGGTGCCACACATTATTGATTATTTTCTATTTCATTGACGACGACAATATATGTACATTCGTTCCCTGCAAACCAGTAATCGAAATATCTTTCATATTCCTTAAGAAGAAAAGCGAACTAATAATAATAACAATACCTATTTGATGAATAGTAGTATTTTTTATGAGATACGGAGTGCCTTTTACCACGATTGCCTGGCATACAAACTTATGGTCAGAAAGAATGAATGGATTCCGTCGTGGCTGAACATACATTCTTATTTCTCTTGCTCCAGCATCTTCCATATCTTCTAGAATGATGTTATACAATATTATATCGTTAAAATTATCCACAACCATTTCAATTAAAAAAAAAATACAAACCGCAAAATTCAAACAAAATCAGTACAAACATCAAATTTTGACTTTGAGGTTAGAAACACTTGCAGTGGTTGGTCTTCTTTTGGGTAAAAGGTGGCGAATTGAAAATTTCCAGGAACGTTCACTATCACATTTTCAATGACATGAAAATCACCGCTTTAAGGTGAACCAGTCTCTTTTCAAAAATGCAAGAATACGGGACAGAAGTATTAGAGAAAATGACATGATGAAGTCGGTGATTGGTTGTTTTCTGATTCTGTTGCATCAAAAAGTAGTTCCAGCCGTTTGGCGGGCGTAGGAATTTCTATACCCGGCATGGGGTTGCTTAGCTCAAAGTTGAAAAGTTAAACGAACGTGTTTTTTGTGATGTGGCCCTATTTGTAGGGTGAAGTGGTGTATTTATGGAAAATTGGCTCAGAATTTTTGTTATATGTAGAAGTAGAGTTGTCGTGAGCAATTAATTGTTCTGAGTCTTAATTGCAATTAATGTGTACTATTGCAATTTGCAACAACACTATTGTCATAAAACACTCCAGATTCGTTTTAATACTTAAATGAAATCAGAAATAACGAGTGTAAATAGAAATTGTGCAGTTTGTTGAGAATTCAAAGTTCAGTGAAACATAAATGTAAAAAAGTGTATCAACTTTCCCTTTTTGCAAAGCGTTGACAATTTATTTTTCTGAAAAAAAGAAAGTGTTTTCCAATAAGTAATCGTTGTACGTTAACTGCACAAGAATTCGAGTATCAAATAAGCAAAATACGTTCGTAATTGTTACGTAACAACATTATATTACCAGTGTCATATGGTATACGGCTGCCAGCTAGATTCCCGCGTAATATTATTTGATAAGAGCAATTGCACATAAAAATAATAAAATACATTCTTAGAAAGAAAGTATTCTGGCCTTAAACTTGTTTCCTATTATGGAAGTTTATTGAGAAATTTTGTTGTTCATTACGCTATCGTGTAATTAAAATTGTTTACTTTATTATCACTTAAAAATTTGCCAACAAAATTCGGCGAGTTGATATTAATAATTGGCAATAGTTATGGAGCCTCGTAAAATATAATATACAAGGACAGTTTGATCAGTCAGTGACTTTTTGAATTTTCCGCGCAGTAACACCGGTACACCGTTACTGTAATTTGTCAAATTTTGATTAAACTCTATCATTCAGTTTGTATTTGACGCAGGGTGAACTAAATTTCCTGCAGGGATTGTGCGAAAGATAAAACTCAGTAACACACACTCCAGTACGATACTGTGCTATTATTATCGGATTAACGACTACCTGCTCTGGGATTTGGTCTTGAATCAATCATGTTTGGCATTAGTCAAAACGAAATATCTTGGAATGAAGTATAATAATTAACATTACTGTTGTCCTATAACACTTTTCTACACCGAAACGTTTCAAATAGCTTTCAGTTTTTCGGCTGCTTTTGAAAACTATACCTGCATCTTCAACAAAACTGGCCTCTTCCTACTTAAAACCAATTTTATGTATTCAGTTAATAATGGTTCTTTTTCTACATTGTTCATCAGACATTTGTTCTCGGAGCTTGTTCAGGCCGATACATGCATTCTGTCGCCGTTCATTTTATGCATCACTTGTCGTGAACTACTTAGAATAGGAAGTTAAAATCTTATTTTTTCCCAGTAAATTTCTCAGACGGAATTCTTTTGAACTAGGCATCATTTTTATGTTCTCACAGTTTTTGGTGATATCCCCAACGCCTCTCCAGTTAGTTCGGTCGCTGACTTATTTAATCTTTTTAAAAGACCGATATATTTTTCAAAAAAAGCGTTGGCTTTCCGTATGAACATCTTTTCTTTGTCGGTAATTTTTTCGACCATATTTATGTTTTGTGACCGGCTTGCAACTGCAACCTAGAGAAATTTTTTTTAAATATTATCTTCGTCTTCTTTGTTTGCTTCAAACGATACAAATTTGCAAACTATATCATCATATATTCGGATAAAATGTTTAAGAATGATAAGTGTAGTATGGGTACATTCTGCGACGAAAATTATGGCCTCTTTACTGTTACTATAGATATGGAATTAACCTTCCGAGATTTTAGATTTTACTTTCGACGCACACTGTACACTACAGTTATAAACATATATTCTAAATAAGTGATAATATACAATGTAAAAGTAGTTCTGTGTCGTAAGTTTCACTCTACTTAAATATTTATTAAACTGTTACATGCATACGACTCGCAAAAACGTTTTGGTTGATTGGTTTATTGAAGAATTATAAGGAAATTGTATTATGTGTATCTGTTCTACATGGTATTGCAATGATAAATTCAGTTGGTCCTACATTATCTAGATCCGTTGTCTATAGTTAAAAAAGTACCGCCAAAGGCGCAAGTTTCGTATGAGGTTGAAGCCAATTTAAAGTTTTTTGTACGTGATTAGAATTAAGTATAATAATCAGATATTAGATATATCATAATGGAAACATTGAATAGAAATATGATATTTAATACAATTTTAAAATGAGTTATGGTAAAATTATCCAACCGGAAATTATTATATTGTATACCTAGAGAGTGTATTCGAAAAAAACAAACACCATAAATTGCCTGAAGCCAGAATTAAGATCCAGATTTATATATTTTCACCACACATGTTTTCATATCGTATTATTATTTGAAAGTTACCGAGTGATCTTAATTTTTTTTGCACTTATAGTACAGTTATTTGGTATTTTTACCTGGAATATTTCCGAAATTTTCGAAAATTGGTGAATTCAAAGATTTTGACTTGCTCTTTCCGAATTTATATTTTGCCACTTCGTATCTTCCCGGCTCGCGGGCATATTGACAAAATGGCGACTAAAAACAGGTTTTTGTCAATATCTCCTATCTGACTCATGTTAAATTGGGTATAGTTATTTAATAATTTAGAGACAATTTTTTCAATGAACTTTTTTGAGTTTCTTTCATTATTTATCTGCCTTCCCCTGTTATATTTCTAAGCAGCTGTATTATTGGTATTATTGGTAAGTAAATAAATTATTATTATTATCGCAGGGCAGCATAATCCCACGAGAATAATCTACTATTTTAAATAACGCTAAACGTCCAAATTTAAGAATAAACAAACATAAATAATGCCCCAGGATTGCAAATATTATGTAGATTTTATTGTATGTGGTGTATAGATATGGAAACTGGAGAAAATGTCTTATACTTATTTCTCTCCTTCTTCCAGTTCATCGCCAATTTGTGAAGGAACTTGTGAATTATCACAGGTAATATTCCAATTCGTTTATTTAACTGAGTACTTTACCAATCCAGCTTTTTTGTTTCTTTTCTATCCCCAACGTTTCCTTCAACTCCATTCCACTGCTGAACCGGTTGATAGGTTCGAAACGAATGTTGTCATGTCGCTGGTTCTGTCGGTGTAGCGAATTTATTTTCATATGCTGATTTTATGGAGCATGATAGTTAATTCACTCATTCAATCATTTGGGTTGTGCTCAACAGCTCAGGCACATGAACTGAATATTTGTTATCTACTTCCATTCCAGAAGCTTTGTGTCTTCTATATAGACCATTAGTTTGACTGGAGGGATTTTCAGCAGTTGTAATAGTTGTATTAATTCCTTCCCAATGTACTTCCGAGTCCTTGCAAGTTCTCATAGAAGCAGATTAAGTGAGTAGGTGTTTCATCATAGAGTTCACATTTTCTGCACATAGATTCACTACCTTTGCCCATTTTGTGCAGTCCTCGGGGTGCAGTATCCAGTCACCAGGTCGGTAACTGTCTTCAAATGTCTCTTACCTAGTTTCAATAGCCTGGTTGAGAGTTCCTCGTCTACCTTGTTCAGTAAACTCTTTGTATGGAGGTGCCCATGTGTCAACCTCCATTTGAGTTGGTTTTCCTTATCTAGCCAGTTCCCGATTTCCCCTCTTATGCAATCTTTTGTAATTCCACAAAACGGTTCCGGACTTATGTAGTCACTTTTAGAACCTTCTTTAGCTAACTGGTCCGCAATTTCATTACCTGCAATCCCCTCATGTGCCGGCACCCATATTAGACACACTTTTTGGTCCCTTGCCAGCCTGTTAAGGGATTCTTTGCAGTTTTTTACCAGTCAAAGACCTAGTTGTTGGATTACTGACAGATTTATCAGATCCTGGCTGTCAGTGAATATAATTTTTTGTCTGGTATATCCTCTTCTGATGTTTTCATCAATACAGGCTATAGCGGCAATCGTCTCTGCTTGAAACACAGTCGTACATCAGCTAAAGAACATTCTCTTTCTAGGTCCTTTCATACCAGCCCCAGTGCCATGGTTTGTTTTGGAGCCATCGGTGAACCAGATGATTTCTCCAGAATTACCTGTTTTCTAGATGCGATGATGATGTTCACTCGCTCAGTGAATATATTCTCGGGTGTCATGCTATCAAAACTCATGTGAAATATGGGTTCATCTAGTATTGTCCCAGTTTTATCAGTGTGTCCTTCTCGAACATTGTTCGGGAACCATAAGTCTTCCGTCTTCCGATTTCAGCCTAAGAATTGCCATCATCGCCTCCGCCCTTACAAAAAGTTCCAAATGAGGAAGTCCAATAAGTGCTTCCATTGTTGCCGTCTCCGTGCTATTCATTGCCCCGGTAGTACCAAGGAGGCCTTGTCTATGGATTGCAGGACAATTCTGTCCTCCTCCACCAGACTACTGGTCCATAGGTGATCGTTGGCCTTATCACATTTGTGTTAAGCCAGTGCACCACCTCAGGTCGTACTCCCAAGGTTTTTGCCCATAACTCTTCTGCATTGCCAGAAAAGCCTAGACGCCCTTGTAGTAATGTTTTCCATATGAGTCTAACAATTCAGTTTGGAATCAAGGGTAATTCCCAGATATTTGACTTCTTTGGATATTTCCAGTTCTTTTCCGAACAGCAGTACTCTACCCTGCGGGAGAACTCTTTTATTCGTAAAAGCAACTAGCTATATTTTGGATTAACTGAAAGGTCCTCTTTAAATCACCATTCCTCCACAATTCGTAGTGGTTCTTGCAGAATGAGAGTTGTAACCGTAGCCGCATAATGCAAGAAAGAAGCGTTCTCCAAACTTAGCAATAATCTCTGGATCCGAATTTGGGTTTTTGAATACCTGGTCAACCTCGTATAAATATGCGTTTTTTTGGAGTACATTACCAAATTTCATTTTTCCTTGGCTGAAAACTGCTGATGTTGTATCACCAACACAGGAGTGTATATTTGGTAAATATATTTTTTGCGAAATTTTTCCTTTCCCTGGTTTAACAACATGCATCCGCATCTTGCTTGACCATGAAGTTCACTGCTTCAAATTTTGTTCCCAACATTCGGGTGAGGCGATTCTTGTTTGCTTCGTTGTCCAGGAATCTTGTGAGACTCTTACTCTATCTTACGCTGGTGTGGAAATAAGTTTTCTGGACAAAATGCGTGTACCGAATGACTATTAATAAATGAAAAGTAGTTTGTTTGGCGCAAGCCATGCAATTTTTTCAATGCAATGTTTTGGACTTGAAACGTGTGTTAGTGAAGTTTGTTCTGAAATTGATGAATTTTGGCCAAAAGAACCATAAGCAATGATCATTGAGCTTGGCACATGAACAACTGAATTACGTCAACTACGATCCAGATTTGCTCAAACGGATTGTAGATTTAACTGTTGACGAAACTACTACTGTTTTTCCTTCGATTATAATGGTGTGGTGCCTCATAAACTTAATCATGCCTCAGTCACCATATTTCATGCTCCCAAAACTAAAAAAACCCGTGAATGAACGGAGGTTTGCAACTTTTGAGGAGATAAAGCTCCTATCGCTGGAAGGCTCAATGCAATACCAAAAATGATTGGAAAAAGCGCTGGCAAAAGTGTATTGTATCTGATGCTGTTTACTTTGAGGAGAACAAAATAGCCACCTCTATTTTCTTCGTTTATTTATAAATATACTAGCTTTTGCCCGCGACTTCGTCCGAAAATGGTTCTAATAGGATTTTCAATTAGTTTTTTACGTTATTAATTATTTTGTCATAACATATAAATTATTATGTTAAAATGTGAAGGTAAGTTTTTTTTTCAAATATCCAAGAACAAATAAAATTGAAATTTCGAATTCTAATCCGAATATTGCATTGCACCAAGCTTTTAGATGAGTTCAACGTTTTTTGAATAAAATCGGATTGAGTTTTCAAACGTGTCAAAATAAAATGTAATTTAAATCAAAAGCATTAAGGAGTATTATTGATGTCAACTACGATGCAAATCACCCCAAAACAACTTTCTACCCCTTTTTAACTCCGTTAGTCAATAAAATACGAAACACGTCTTCCACCAATTCTGATAAAGAAGGTTTATACAAAATTTGAAGTAGATTGGACCAAGGAATCACGTTGTCCCATACAAACTTTGGTCAGGGTCAGATTGGAAAAAAAATATAATAATTATTGATGACGACAGCTAAACATTGTGACTGAATTTCCCATCAAAAACAAAAGCAAAAAACATACTATTTACAGCAAAGGTATTTATTATTATTATTTATAAATATTACGATTAAACCATTTCAAACTCTTGATAAGTATTTATTCGTATTATTCTCGGCATAGATGGTGGTTTATTAAGAGTTAAAAAGCTGTAACCAATAAAAATAATCCCATAAGCAGTGAATGAATTTTTAGTTTGTTGGAGTAGGGCAGGGGTCGGTAAAGTGCGGCTCTGGTACAAATATCCACGAGCAGGCGCGCAAGTGGTAACTTTGAAATTCAATTTCTGGATTTAAAAAACAAGGAAATATGGAACTCCAAATTTGAACGTCTTTGTGTTGATTTAGAAATGCTGGAGAAGAACAAATGTGAATTTAGTTCACAACACAAGGTCTGCTTTGAAAGACCTGGAGAAGGAAGACATGATCATGTTCAACGCCTGGAATAGTATTCCTGACTCTTATGATCAGCTGAAAAAACTCGGTTCTGCTGTTCTTTCCCTTTTCGGTTCTACATATTCATGCGAACAATCTTTTTCAAGCATGAATTTTATCAAGAGTAAACTGAGAACTCGTCTTATTGATGAGACATTTTTCATTAAGTGTTTGTCAGTTATTGTCATTATCAAATTTATTTATATCATGATTTTATATCATTTTTTATCAATAAATGCAATCTTTAGTAATTATGAAATCGAGTTTTATTCGCGAATAAGTTTGCCGATCACTGGAGTAGGGTCTTGTGTCTGGCATATTATATATCCAGACTAGGTGAAAAATAAAATGTTTAAAGGGTTGCACTGAGGGTTGATTACCTTCAATTTTAACCTACCTCAACCACCCCCTAATGGCAGGGGTAAGGGTGATTTTGTGAAAAAAATGTTAAAATAAATTTTTAACTTTGGCATCAAATTCTACTGCAATTTTTACGTGTTTACATTTGATAACTTTTTGTTTCAAAGAGAAAATGTTTGAAAAATTGAATTATTTAATGAATATAACAATCGCCATTGCGACTTTGAGTATTAATGGGGTTGGAGTGATTAAGAGTACCTAAGTCATTAAATTCTACATTATTTTTAAGGTGTGCTTAACAATTTTCATTCATTATTCATTTTTATTTTTTATTATTTCATATTGATACGCAGAATATTATTGAAATCAGAATTCCTTGCTCTAGATAAAAATCGTCAATTAGAATGTTAATGATATCATCTACAATCAATTCAAGTAATGTATGTTATACTTATATTGAATAAAGCAAAAGAATCAAAATATTTTCAATTTTACTTATTGTTCCCGAATAAAAAAATTCTAATTTTTTATTTGGACTTTTCAAAAAAAAATTAGACATTTGAAAATTGTTATATTCTGTAACAAATTTTAGATATTGTTTTTCCATTTCCATTTTCAAACCTACAGAATAAACAAAAGAAAGCCGCACTTGTCATATCTTTGACTATAATGAAGAAAAAAATATGAAAATTGGCACTTAAACATACCTTAAAAACGATGTAAAGTTTGATGACGTAAAAAATAACGTTTAATTTGATGTTAGAGTTAAAAATCAATTTTTAGCATCTTTTTCACAAAGTCACCCCTACCTCTACCTTACGATATAAGTTTAGCGATTACTACCTATACTCACTGAATAATGAATTTTTTCATATCCATTTTTTTGGTAGGTATAAATTTAGAGAAAAAGATCCCCAATATGTAATTTTAGATAAATACTTAAAAAATGATGTAGAATTTGATGCCAAAGTTAAAAATTGATTTTTACTATTTTTTTAACAAAGTCACCCCTACCCCCGCCTTTTGGGGGGTGAGAAAGAGGTTGTTTAAGGAAGGTAAAGCCGAAGGTAATTGTCAATATAACCCTGTGGAATTTTTCTCCAACCGGGAAGGTTTTTAGGGATTGAAAAGCTGTAAGACATCATAAATCATATTCGAGAACATGAAAAAATTGTATTCCAAATAAGTGAACAAGATTTCAATCCATAGGGTGCTTAGGTATCTGTATTTTTTCTAGTTTATGGTAGTTTTCTTCCCTAGGATAAGATTAAAGCCAAGTAATAATAATAATCGATGCATTTTCAAAGAATTTGGAGATGAAAGCCTATTTTTACCTACAATGACTGCATTATTAATGCAAAAAATGACAAATACACCATAATTCATTTGAAAGAAACAAACAAGAATACAATTTCAGCAACGTTTCATATAAATGAAGTTTTATTAGCATTACTAATCGATGCCTTCATCTCAAAAATGATATCAGTAAGTTTGTTTCCTATTTTAGTTACTCGGCAATAAAAATTTTTAACTCTTTTTTTTCATTATTTGATCATTTTACTAAAAATAGGCAATCTCTTGTAAGCAATTTAAACTTATCGATAATGTAAATTCGGACTATTTATCTATAATAATATGAGGCTTTTACACAAACATTTCGAGATTTCAAATATTTTTTCGCAATATAATGTAGTCTGACTTTATTTATTTCATTTCCAAAGCCAAAAAGACAGCCATTAATATATTTCTCAACAAACTACAAACACATTAGACTGTGAAGAAAAAATTGTTACTATATTCACGTTTTTTTCTTCTAAAATTTAATTAAAAAATTAATTAAAAATAAAAACCTTCAAGGTTCCATATAAGCACAAGCTCACACACTCCCTATACAATAATACACCTTCCGAAAAGCTACTTTCCCAATACTATCATCGTATTTTCGATTCGGACAAGTTAAAGGGGTGGGGGATAACTAGAATTCGCACAAGAAGTAGTGGATATGGCGATCCTGAGGAAAGTTATCACACGGTATAAAAGTCATTGATGGAATCGAAAAATCATCCAGTACCCAGTTATTTGTACTAAAGACGCATTCTGAGGATATTATGAAATTACTGGTGAGTTTCGTGCATTTTTGTTGATTGTGATTTATTTACGTGACGCCAGTGACTTACTTAAGGATTACATAAGTGAATTTTTAGTGATCTATTATGATATATTTCGTTTTGATTTGAATTTTGCTAATTTCACAAGATTTTGTTTCGGAAAACAAATTTTAGATTCAAATTTTTCAATGTAAACATTTTTAATTGAAAAAAAATTATTAATTCGCCACTTTATAAGTGATTGAGTTGACAGAAATCATCAAAATTATTTTTTATCTATTAATGCATTTAATTTAGATAAATATTTTATTTAATATAATTTTTGACAATTTTTTACACAGTGACAATCGGGAAATCAATAATATTAATATAAATAGTTCATTAAAACTCGACATTTTTTTAAATTTATTCATTTTAATTTAAATTAACGCTCATGATGTGAATACCGCCGCTAGATGTCGTCATTGTCAAATAAAACTTGTTAACTTTCTTAGACTCTGTTTCAAAAATTTATCTGTTGATACCACAATTGTCAAATTGTGTATTACAACTTAAACAGATTTGAAAAGTAGTTTATGTCAAATATTTATTGTATTTAAGGATTTTTGAGACAGAATCTACAAAATTTTCGAAAACGCATTTGCTTTCAAAAAATATTTTTATGTGGTTAATTTAAATAATTGCTAGCAACATTTTTTTAAATGAATTTTTCTTGAGATATAATGTGCCAAAGTTGACGGAAAGATCGATATGTTTAGACAACTATTGGTAACGTTTTGGCTAGAAAAAGGTCAAAAACTGTAAGAAGTAATTTTTTTAAAAGATAATTTCGACGTGACATCAATTTTTGTAGATCCAAAAAGTCAGTAGTTGGTTACAGATGGTTTTGTTTTTCAAGCGTATAACAGTTGGCAACACAGAGTTTTTTCTACTCCCATCCTTTAATTTTATCATTAGATAAGCAGAAATTCAATTTGACAACTCTCTGTTTTTTACTGGTAATATATTAAAATGTGTGCATATCTGATGATAAATTTAAAATATGTGAGTAGAAAAAATAGTGTAATTGATTTTCATACTCGTGTCTCAATAATAATTAAATGTTCATTGCATATAATACTATTATTATTGTACTAGAACAATAATGGAAAACGATAAATCAACGTCTTATTATGGGTGCTCAAATCGAATAGGTAGCAACTGTCATTTTAAGGTGTTAAAAATTGCAATGTGCTGCTAAATATAAATAAGAGCTGTAGCAAAACTGCACCTTCAATTTTACAATTATTAATGAATAGGATAAAAAAGTAATACTTATGTAAGACAAGACTCTTTTTTTTATTTTTTCAATGGTATTCATGAATAATTGAGATATAAACAATGTCTTCTATTGTTTGCTACATGTAACTTGAATTATCTTTACGCTTGAAGAAAAAATAGGATTTATTACTCGGAGAAGAAAGCTTTACTATTTGCGTTTCGCTCAGATTAACCTGCCTCGGATGACATCTCGGCAGCAAACTTGTTAGCTCAACATAATACTACTAGTAGTAATTTTTTTAAATCCAATTAAAATATTAAATAATTTAAATTTTACGTTAGGTATAACATTATATTTTCAAACAAAAAAAGCTTCATTGACGTACAAAAAGGGGATCAACTTTCGTTTAGCTGAAATCAGTTATGTAAGAAATATTCGTTTATTTACTATTTTGAACCTTTTCTAAACAGAAAGAGTCGAAATTTTTTTGGCGGAAATGCATAATTTTCATTTTTTCGACTTTAGAATAGCTGAAACCACTTACAAGAAAATACGTTTCTTTCTTACATTTTAGACAATTTTCTAAACATAAACACGCAAAAAACTTCTTGCGGAAATATACCATTTTCATTTATTGATAAAAGCAGGCGTGTACAAAAACGTTTGTCTCTTGAGATTTTTGAAGCGATATTAAGCTGATAAGAATATATATTATTCATTGATCTGTGTTAAAGGTCGGGAAGAGGATTAAACTCAATTTTTACATAGTTTATTTATTAGTTTCAGATATTCTAAAGTCGGGAAAATGATGCATTTCCGCAGAAAGTTTTTTGTGATTTTGTATTTGGGGAGGCATCTATATACTGAAAAAACAAATCTTTTTTTTAAACTGGTTTCAGCTAAAAAAAATTTCACCCCAAAAAGGCTTTTAAAAAGGCAACTTTAAAAGATTATTAAAAAAATGAAAAATATTTTCTAGAAAGTTCCGTTCTTGGGCTAGAAAATAACAAAAATTTCAATAATTTGTGGTGAAAAGAGTAATTGGCTTCAAATATTTTTAATTGGGTTAAATTCTTTCACTTTCATCCAATTTGGATGAAATTAAATTAATATTATGTATAGTTATGTGGAATTTAGTCATTATTCAAGTAAACCGGTCATTATCAAAGTACCTATTTAAATAAACTGCAAATTTATACAAAGCATGACAATATAATTTATATAATGAAAACACTGTTAACAAGTACTATTAAGTGACTGACACAATGAGTGGAATAAATATAAACTTGTTTACATAAACTAGCGGTGAAAGTAGATGATTTGATAAACAAAATCAAGTCAAATTACAAAACAATCCACATTTTTCAATTTTATTACCGTAAATTTGTTAAGTACCTACAATTAAAATTAAAATATCTTCTTAAACACATCCCGTGGTTTTCACATCATATTCTCGTAATGGAAAATCTAACAGTGGCACGTTGATTATTTTGTTGTTATTTATTACGCTTTTATTAGTTCCACCCTTGTGTGGGAATATATGTTTGTGAAGGAATTAATTTTCATCGACGTCAGATTAAATTCAGACTTTTCACACCTATCAAAGTCCAATTATAACACAATAATTTAAGTTTATTTCAATACCCCGACCAGGAACATGAATTATGTATATACATACATTCAAAGCCATACCATATACTTGATAAATAGGGTCTCAAAGCCAACAACGCGTCGAGGATTCAGCGCGGTGATTGAGCGAGATAAAAAAGATATCCTGCGTTCTTATGTGATAATGGATGAAACATGAATTCACTACAATATATCTAAATAAAAAATATCGCCAGATGAGGGGGAAACAGCTGGAGAAAGCAGTCCAAAGCGACCAAAAACTCAAAAGTTAGTAGGCAAGGTTACAGCATCCGTATTTTAGGATTTCGTTCAGATCCAGTCCCTAAGGACTATTGGATTTTTGCAAACATAAAAAATATGCTACAGAAAAAGAAATTGGAATCAAATGAAGAAGCGATTGCCGAAATTAAGTGCTATTTTGAGAGTATGTATATTGGGGTCACTGAGACCTAAAGGATCTATTGTGCCTCTTCATTCTACTTAGTTCCTGAGGAAAGTCCCAGTTTCTTTAGACCTATTTCCCGAAATAAGTTTAGGATATCCGCAGGCTTTAGTTTAGGTGTGTTTCTCTTCTATCCAGTAGTCTCCTAGGTGTTGTGCTCTAGCATTCTGTATTGCTATGCAATCCGTAAGTATGTGGATGGAGGTTGCTTCTTCCATTCCACAGAATCTACATTATTCTTGCCCCACTGTTTTGAGCTTTTTAAGGTCTCTTAGTGCAGTTTTACTCTGACTTGGACATTAATTTGTTCTCACCTGGTTGTATTATCCAAGGAGTATTTTTGAGTATCTAAGCCCTACAAGATCTTTCCAATAGTAAAATTTTCTATTTTGAAAGTAAAGACCGTTTTACGCAATGAAAAGTTAAAGGAGCGTTGGAATGTATAAAGTGCCTCACTGAGTGATATAATTGAATTTCATTTTGCTGAATACTATTTAGAACTATAATTATTACAATACATGCAATGAAGCAAAGCAAAAAATGCTTGTACTAATTTTTACAAATCCGCAACGAATAGGATTTTGATTAACAATTTCGACCTTGTAATATAAATTTCAATTAAATACAATTTAAACGTGCGTAATAAGTTTTTCATAACTTCATAGGAATCAATACATATTAATTACATATCGGTGACTATGTAAATACCGTTCTATTGTGACCTATTAAGAAATAATGTCGAAATATATCCATGTCAAATAAATTTATTATCATAATAGATTTATTCATGCTGAAGCACTATTAAACAAAAAATATTAAGAGGCGATGTGGAGCGCGAAGCTTCTTCAGTTGTAGACGGTAGAGATAGGCATATCCAAAGTAACTAACAAATTTTTCTTGGCGATATTTTGTGATTTGAAAATGTTAAATGACGCTATAAGCAAGCACAAATTATATATATAACAAATGAAGAGTTTTGAAAGACCAGACTTCATTAATCAAGAATTAAAAATAAAGGTTTTATTACTAGAAAAATAATAGGCTAATAGGTTTTGGTGAAAATATAGTAGGGATTTTACCTATATTTTAGATTACTTCTTTAATCTAGTTTTTTGTGCTGTTTTTATGAGATATTTTCATATCAGATACCAACTTTTGCCTGAATCTTGTAAGGATATACATTTAAACTCAAATTTCAAGGTTTCGTTAGATTGTGAACATACCTTTGCATGTTATAGAGGAAAAAAATAACTCCACTTTAAGAACAACCTCGCTTTTAACGATTATAAGAAAAACGAAAGTATGTCATACTTGTTGATATACATAAATTACCATTGCATTAGGTCATTAGAAAGTTATAATCATAAATGGATCTTTAGTTTGAAACTGACCTAGGTGATATGGGAAATGATTATCTAAAAAATATTTCAGTAGCAAAATAAACAAGAGTATTTTTTTGGGGTTAAATAACAATGGAGTGTTGGTTGGATTGGAACAAACCGAACGCGCCATAATTGGCTGTTATATTTGAGACGTTATGGAGTTAAAATGTCAATTGGGACTAGTGTACAACCTTAAGAACAGAAATTATTCGATAAGTATATAGAAAGCTTTTATTGAATAATTTTAAATTATTTTTGGATTACATGGATGCGTAACGTTATTAAATTAGTTTTGTTTTTGGGGGAAATTAGATAATAGAAAAAAAGATTTGCAAACTGTAACTTGTGACATAAAAAATGGAAGAGATTGTTGTGATGGCCTTAAATATATATTTTTTATTAATTTTAAAATTGAAAGCTTCAAAATTATTTGAGATAAAACAATTGACCATTTCCCATTGCTTATTTCTGAAAGTAATGAGTCTAAAATTTTGAAAAAAAATACACAATTCAATTTTTTCCTTATAGACTACAAAACAGTTTTATTGATTAAGATTATCTGTCGTTTTAGCAGAGTATTTTTCTAGATTTCTTGCTAATTATTTTACGATGTAAAATCTTATTGAGGATTTAATTCAAACAAAATTCTTCGAAATTCAATTTGAAGAAGGTTGTCCATGCGCAATAGTATTTTTTTTAAATTATCAAGATTTTATTGGGATTAATTAATTTAACTTCATTTACTACTGGGAGGCCGGCAGACGTTGATCTGTCCTAACCTTCTCTTTCCAATAACTATGCAAACTTTGCATTTTGATTAAAAAATATTAGATTAGGTTTCCTGAATATCCGGCTTTCCTGAATGTTCCTCCAATTTTCCGGTCAAACTAGTTTTTTGCGCTTTTTGCCAATTTTCTCAAATTTCCATACCAAAAACCTTTCAATACATAATTTCAACGAAATCCAAGTCAAAAAAATAAATGGTTAAACTTCAACCCTGTATAACTTTGTTAATTGTGGAATCGAAAAAAACTGAATATTGTTTACTATTCAGGTTTATCCTTCCTTTATCGATTGGTATGAAAATATTCAGAATTTAGTTTTATTTCTAAAAATATGGAAAACGTATAATATTGAAGTATTATGGGTCGAGAAATCCGATTTATTTTTTCTGCCTTCTTCAAGCATCAGGAAATACCCGCCTGCAATACCTTGTTTTTTGCTTTCCAATCAATTTTAATACTGTTAATCATAAGTCCTACTATGAAAACCTACATTTTTCTATTTAATAATTGAATTAATTCCACAATATTTATTATTAGTTATTTATTTGGAATTGGCTATTTATTAAATTTCGTTTATTACCCATATTGCTATACTTTTTCCTCTCTACTTACTTTTCCTCGGGCGCCATTTTAAAATTTCATGCCCTTTGTCACTCCCATAATTAAGACAAATCTAATAACACTCCAAATATTAAAATCCGTCAATCCGTTAAGACTACAAAGAAAGAACATCATTTTCCTGCTGCAGTCCAAAAATTGCAAAATTAAATACTCCTTAACACACCTAACAAACTAATTTTAATAAAAATGTGTCAATGTATTTGTTGCGCGCGTGACCTGCGGATATTCCTTTGTTCTATTCCGACATTTGACCACTGGCAAAAACAGGCCGGTGGCATGTTCCGGCGTCCTGGACACACAATTTTATTTCCAATTTTTTGGCGCCCAAGTCAGTTTGGTAAAGCTCCGGTTTTATGTATTATGGTCTTTTCATTTAACAAAACATTTTTTAATCAAAACCACAATTGAAAGGATAATTGATATTGGGTGTGAAACATTAACTTTGAAATGAATGCTAATGTTCGTTATTTCTCAACACAGGAAACTTGGCGGTCTGGGAGCAGTTATTATGTGGTTCTATAAATACCGATTCTGTGTAAATGAACTATGACTAATTTTTGATCTGAATTGCTGTGCTGTTTTTATATATTTAATGGAGGATATGGTAAATTTTCATATCTTCCCTAAAATAACTTTATTTTAAAATTGAAAAGAATATATATTTGAAATCCTGCCAGCAAGCCCTTTCATTTCATTCGGTACAGTTTGCTGAAATAAAATATTTTCTCAAAAAAACCAAAAAATATTCATATTACACATGCGTATTTGGGTCACAGAATTTCATATGATAAATTTCAGCTCAATCTGTCCAGATTTAATAAATGTTCCGGTTATATCTTGACCATCACTATACGCAACTTAAGCCAGCATTAATCTTTTTGTATTATCTTTCAGATATCGCTGCTAATCTTAGTCCTTGTGGCAGCGGCAGTAAATGCCGAGCCCAAGGAGAAGAAGGCTATTCAATCTGACGATAAGAAACAAACAAAGCGTGGACTTCTTGGCTTAGGTTACGGATATGGAGGCGATTTCGATAACGGATACTCTGTAGGTCAAGGAGGATATGGTCTTGAAGGTGGTTATCCCGTAGGATTAGGCTCATTCGATTTGGGACATTCTGCATCAATAGAAAAAACAATAACTGTACTTAAGGGAATACCCTTACCATATCCAGTAGAAAAGCACATTCCTTATCCTGTAACAAAACACGTACCTTACCCAGTAAAAGTACTCGTTCCACAACCTTATCCTGTAGAAAAACATGTACCTTATCCTGTTAAAGTACATGTTAAAGTTCCTGTTCCCGTACCTCAACCCTATCCTGTAGAAAAACTTGTTCACGTACCTGTTAAAGTACCCGTTGATAGACCATATCCAGTAAAAGTACTAGTACCTCAGCCATATCCAGTAGATAAGTATATTCATGTGCCTGTTAAGGTACCAGTTCCCCAGCCTTACCCCGTCGAAAAACATGTACCATACCCAGTTAAAGTACCTGTTCATGTGCCACAACCTTATCCAGTTTACAAACAAGTACCAGTACCGGTTAAAGTACCAGTAGATCGTCCATATCCCGTTCACGTACCTCAACCCTATCCAGTTCATGTTCTCAAACAAGTCCCTGTACCAGTTGAAAAACCAGTACCTTATCCCGTTAAAGTAGCTGTAGATAGACCTTATCCAGTACCAGTAGAAAAACCGTATCCAGTAGCAGTTAAAGTACCTTACCCCGCTCCGTATCCAGTAGAAAAACCAGTACCTTACCCCGTGGAAAGACCAGTACCTTATGCGGTGAAAATTCCTATTGATAGACCCGTACCAGTACATATTGAAAAACACATACCATATCCAGTCGAAAAACCTGTTGCCGTACCTATCAAAGTACCTTATCCAGTGCCAGTAGAAACTCAGTACGGATACAATCACGGAGGATACGAAGAAAGCTATAACGGCGGCTATGGAGATTATGGACACAAATAGATAAATTGTTTAAGTAATACACACTGTGTGTGCGCCTTTTGTGAAGTACCTTTCTTGCTAAACTATTTATATAATTTTAAGGTCCACATTTCTTAATAAAAGCTGTTATATTTTTATAAAAAAACCTTTTTTTTTATTTTGGGCAAATGAGTTTATCAAGTTGTAAATACAAGTACCAAATCACTGTTCGAAAATTAGGAAGTAGTATCTGAAAGGTTGTGTTGTTAAACATGAAACGGCAGAATCACTTGCAAGGAAAGGTGCTGCAAGTGGATCCATCGTACCAGAGCTCACCAATGGTATCTTATGATGTTTTGCCAAACACCACAGGGTTTCACTCACCCTCACTTTTGGACCTGAAACATTGTTCACCCAATAAACCCTTTGGCCTCGTTTTAAAGGAAATTTTTTTTGGTGAAGTATGAATTGGAGGGTATCAGAGAAATAGAAGTCTACTCACAATCAATTTACCGTAATGTACCACTAGTGGTTGAGAACTAAGCATTTTGAATTTGAAAATCTGCTTACTAATTGCTTTGAAGTGGCCGCCACAAAACGACACTCCAAAATCGGATCAAGCTTATCTACCTAAAAGGTAGTGTTGTTAAACATGAAACGGCAGGATCACTTGCAAGGGAAAGTGCTGCAGCTAGCTCCGTAGTACCAGAGCTTACCAATGGTAGAGATGCTAAACACTAAATGGTTTCACTCACCCTTGTTTTCAAATTAATATTATTGATACAATAAACCATTTGGCCTCGTTTAGGAGGTATATTTTTTGGTAAAATATGAATTGGGAGTGCCTGAGAGATAAAAGTGGAAGGACCAAAAAGTTTACTCACAGTAAATTTACCCCTAATAGTTATAACGTAACAGTCAAAACTTGAGTATTTCCTTACTAATTGCTTTAAAGCGCCCGGCACAAAATGGCACTTCAAGACGTCAAAGTTGGATCAAGCCTTGAAAAGGTTTATCAGGTCTCAACTTGATCAATAAGTTATGGTAATTAAAGTGTGTTTGAAAATGTTTTCAATTATAATAATTTCAAGTTCAAGCTCGTTATTCGTACCTTTACTTCTAGTAGAGAATTTTATGTACATAAAAAATACTGTTCAATGAATAAAACGGGAATGTCAAATGTAAACGTCAGAACCTTTCGCTTTATGTATAAAAAAATACTGATTACGTAAAAGCTCTATAAAAGTAGCTAAATTTGAGGTTATTTACACCTATTCAACAAAACAAACCATATTTGGTAAAACATTAAATGGAATATCTCAAATGAATCAAAATATTGTAATATCAAAAATGGTTGAAACTACTATACCGTAAAAGAAAACAAATATACGTAACCGTCACCGGAAATATTATACAAGTACATAACTGACACTTCATAAATATAAGGTATACATATAGGTATAGATTGTTGTAATATGTACGTAAAGTTGTGAAAATTACTTTCATTCTTGAACATATATTGCAAAATTTATCGTCTTTGTGTACAATAACAAGACAAGTACCTATTAAAGATTATTATCCGACAAAGTCGTACAGTTTTTGTAAAAAAACCAGTGTAATAACGCAATCGTTAATATTGTTGAAAGACGTGGTAATCATTAGATTCACCAAAGAGCAAGAAAAAATATGTCGAGACGATTTGACCAATAGGTAGCATTAATTAAATTTAAAAACGTCGTTATTTCTACACCACAATCACTATCAGTGTTTGAAAGTGGTATTCGGTGTATATTAGTCACGCTATTTCGTTGTCCAGTTTAGGAAGATATCAGAGTGTAGGTAGACTCAGAATATTGCATAATAAAAAAAATAGGTATTGCAAACTCTTTTTATGTAAATTGGGTGAAATTAAACACTCTATGCCTCTCGAAATTTTGTCAAAAAAACGCACCCTTTTTTAGTTTAGATTAGGTCAAAACATGGAGCCAGAACTGGTCAACAAAAAATCCTCAGCTTCTACGTACAATAACGTACAATCTCGCAAAATGTTCGTCAATACTTATAGTTAGGACCAACTTTTTTTGTATACAGTCAACTTAAGTTTTATAGCATTTGGTTTCTTTTTTTGCACGCAAATAAATGTTAATACATTCTCCAACAACGTACCAAAGCCCTTTGTTCCCTATCAAAACCACTAATATGACAGAATGAGTTACAAAATGTGTATGGTGTTTATAAACCAAGTACTTTAATTTTTTTACAACAAAACACAAAATGCTTAAAACGTATAAATAAAGCAAAATTAGATGGCGCTAGTAATAGTGTGGCCTTCTAAAGGGTGCGTTGCTACATTAGGCATTTATTTGGGTGAGTTTCCCTATTAGACCGCAAATTTTGAAATGTGCTGCTTGGTTCTTCGTTCTATAACTCGATCCAATCAATAAGCGACTTAATGGAAATGAATAAAAATGTAACCGTCTATAAACACCATAAACAGATCTGCACTATCTTATGGATTTGAGCGTAACTAGAGTATGTACATTATATCTTATAAATTTGTTTTCCATTCTTTCCAGTGTCGTCACTAATTGGCTTTACATTGTTTTTCAAAGATTTATATTTATATTTTGTGATATTTCAAAATACCTATTTGTAAATTGAAATGAAAATAATGGAATTGCACAGAGTAGTGAGAATGGGATCAGGTAAGAATTTAACGGTAAATATTTACACATTCATGCCCAAAAAATGATTTTAAATATGTTCGATGATGATAACTTTTCGTCATCTTCGTCCTTATAAATCACCCGAAACTCGAATAGGGTGAGATTTTAGAAAAAAATGACAAGAGATGAAACATTTATTTTCACCCAATTCACATGAAAAAGTGTTTGCGATACCTATTGCTTACTTTTGTTAATTTTGCAAAAAAAATTTCATAGCATAACACACAACAGATTATCTGCTAATAGTAGTTCGACCATATACAGTATGTCGCTAATGTATGGAATAAATTCATTATTTCCAAAATAAACGACTTTTGGAAAAAATCCAAAAACAGGTCAATTTTAATTTTTGAATCGTCATCACATGATGTAGATGTAACGAACATTGCGTTACCAGTATTAACGTGGTGACGTAATCGGCAATTTTTTAAATGCAACCATGTGTCTCAAGACACCTCATTGGAAAGGTCTTCTAATCGTCTTTACAACGATGTAATTATTTGAATATTTATTTCTACAGGGTCGACCAAAACTGTTTATTTGGTAAAATTTTAATCATAAATTCTGATTCAATGAACTAAGTTATTGTAAGGACCGCCACTGGAAATGAAACATCGTAGTGTAACCTAGTGTTTTTGGATATTACTGATAATAGTACTAAATTCTAATTTAACACTAATTGATGTGTGTCAGTCAGGTGTTCATTAGTTAAAATCTTTAAATTAGCATAATTTAGTAATGAAACTTACAGAAACTGAACGAATCGAAATATTAATGATGATTGGCTATAGAGATAGAGTAAGGAGACAGAAAGAAGTTGGCAATTTATTTAATGCTAAATACACCAACCGTGAACTCATTTCTCAATCAACAATTAGTAAAATCGAGGAAAAGTTTCGAGAAACGGGCCATGTTAAAGATCTCCCGAAAAGTGGTAGAAAGTCAATTTCCGAAGACCAAAAAGTTGTCGTTTTCCTTGAGTTTCAAGAAAATTCCCACATCAGCTCGAGACAAGTTTGCGCTGGATAATAATTTTCACCATTCTACTGTTGCCAGAGTGCTGAAAAAGGAGAAGTGACATGCGTATAAGGTACATTTGATCCAAGAGCTGTTAGAAGATGGCTTTGATAGGAGAATCGAATTCTGTGAAACAATTAAGGAACGGTGTAGCAGAGATCGTAATTTCATACAAAATATACTTTTTTCAGATGAAGCAAATTTTATGCTCAACGGCCATATAAACCGCCAGACGTATCGATACTTGGAAAGTGAAAATCCCCATTGGATGCAGGAGTATAGGACACAATATACTGAAAAGGTGAATGTTTGGGCCGGCATTATAAACAATCAAATAATAGGGCCATATTTTTTTTAAGGAAGCTTGGCCGGTCCTCGATATCTTCAATTTCTTCAGGATTAACTATTACCACAATTAAATCAACTATTTCCAAATATATGTGATTTGTGGTTTCAGCAGGATGGGGCACCCCCACATTACCCCTTTGATGTACGAACCTACTTAAATGCTGTTTTTCCAGATAGGTGGATAGGAAGAAGAGGAACGATCGAATGGCCACCAAGGTCGCCAGATTTGACACCTTTATACTTTTTTATGGGGATACTTGAAGAGCAAAGTTTATCAAAGTCGCCCAAATGATATAGAAGAGTTGAAGGATCGCATCAGAACGCAGATTGCACAAATAACGCCTGAAGTTCTCGTAAACGTTAGAGACGAATTTATTGCTCGGCTGTCTCATTGCATTATTGCTGAAGGTCATCAGTTTGAACATTTAATATAATTTAATTGTTTTTTACTTAACAGTTCTCTGTATTTTAGTAAATAAACAGTTTTGGTCGACCCTGTAGAAATAAATATTCAAATGATTACATCGTTGTAAAGGCGATTAGAAGACCTTTCCAATGAGGGGTCTTGAGACACATGGTTGCATTTAAAAAAATTGCCTATTACGTCACCACGTTAATACTGGTAACGCAATTTGCGTTACATCTACATCATGTGATGACGATTCAAAAATTAAAATTGACCTGTTTTTGGATTTTTTCCAAAAGTCGTTTATTTTGGAAATAATGAATTTATTCCATACATTAGCGACATACTGTATATATTATATGTATACACTGTGTTCATTTGAAAAGGACCCACCCTTAATATTTCAAAAATGGGACATATTAGAAATAAATGCCGAAACACGTCAACTTTTAACTTGAGGGGGACACTTTTTGGCGCTAATGTCATAAACTTCAGGTTTAACCCCTCCCTACTGGAGACACCCCTTACATTTTTTCAAATGGCATTAGGTATCAAGTCATACCTCATTTAAAAGGTCTGGTAAATCTCTATTCGATCATTTTGTTTTGCCTTTGATACCAGCCTTCCATTGTTATTTAATCGTTCTTTAAAATTGGCTCTCTTTCAACTTTTCGTATATGCCCCCGTATTGTGTTATGATAGAAAGACTCTTTAAAGCATAAAAAATTCACAAATAGTAAAAAGACAACTGTTAACAAGGAAAAACTGCTATTGAATCATGTGTCCAAATTGACCACCGTTAATATTCAGGCAATAAAAATCAGTAATAAAAATTTCCATATCTTTTTATCTAAAGTAATATTTTGTGGAAATTAATGCAAAAAATTTTATTTTATTTTATCTTTTATTTTCGAGAAATTACACCTTTTGAATTTTTTTCAACTAATAAGCTTTTGGTTTGTAATTTGAAGTGAGGATGGCAAGCTTGCAGTGAAAAGGTGTAGCCGTAACAGTCTCTGCGAGTATGTCTTCTTCAGTCCGGCTTAGAGATACCGGGTTTGATCTTACACTGATGAGGCGCAACTAAGCCGAAACCAGTGATGTGGTGGTTAAATCTTGTAGATCAGGGTTTCCCAGGGTCGCGAGCGAATATTGAGAGGGCCCTGTCCTGTAAAACGATATATTAGCGTACGAAAGTATGCGCCCAAGTAAGTTGGCACGTCATATAGAAACAAAGCATTCTCATTGTATAAACAAGCCAGTAGATTTTTTTCCAAAAAAAATTGTTGGAAATGACGTCTTCAAAAAACAATATTTCTCATTTCATAAATATCAATGAAAATGCTGTATATGCATCGTACCTCATTAGCTTAAGGATCGCTAGAGCAGGTAAGGCTCATACCATTGGTGAAAATTTAGTATTACCATCGATTAAAGATGCTGTTGGAGCGATGTTTGGAGAAAAAGAAGTGAAAGAAATCGAGCGCATACCACTATCAAATAATACTGTTGCGCAAAGAATTGACGAAATGGCTGAATGGACAGAAGATGATTTAATCCGGAAAATAATTGATAGTAAATATTGTGCTCTGCAACTAGATGAGTCTACCGACGTGCATGGCCTATATCAATTAATTGGTTTTGTTCGCTATACAGATTGCGAAAAATCTTATCTCGACATACGATTTACACAAGTACGACAAGGATAATACGAACAACACTACTTGAAAGAGAGAGAAGAATTGTTCGCACACGCCCATCTAGATGAGCTCGCTTATTTCAAAAGCTGTGTGAGGGTAGTCTTCATACATTTCTCCTTTTGCATACGGAAGTTCGCTGGTTATCCAGGGAAAAAGTACTGACACGATTGGTGGAACTACGCAATGAAGTTATAATTTACTTGGAAGGAAAAACTGAATATATTGAACATCTAATGGACGAAGTATTCACTCTCAAGCTCACATATGCAGAGGATATTTTTTCGAAGTTAAATGCACTCAATTTGTATTTGCAAAGGATCAAACGGATCAGACATTTTTACAGTTCACGATAAAATTCGCGCGTTCATGAAAAAGCTTTTGCTGTGGAAAAGTTCTATTGAGGATAGGAAGTATGATTGTTTTGAAACACTTGTAACTTTCATTGTTGAAAACCAAGTGCAGCCAAAGATGTACGTAGTATCTGCAATTTCCACTTATTTATCATTGTTAAAAAAAACTATTTCGGTGAGGAGATGAAAAAGCTCGACTTGTTGAATTGGATTTTTAACCCATTTCAAGACCTACCAACTGGTATGACAACAAAAGCAAGTGAAGAACTAATTGATTTATCAGAAGATTCGTCAATAAAAAATAGTTTCAACCGTAAGCAATTAACGAAATTCTGGATCTCGGTTGCTGGTAACTATCCATGTCTGTTTGATGAAGCTATGAAAGTGCTCCTCCCTTTTACTACCTCATACTTATGTGAGGCCGGATTTTCTGATATGGTGAACATTAAAACTAAATACCAAAATAAATTGGACTTATCAAACTCACTGCGATTAAAAGTAACTCGAGTTGAAGTTGATGTCAAAACTATGATGGCCAAACATAGGAAACAATTTCATCCTTCCCATTGGAATAACTTTTTTGATGTGGTTATTTCATTGAATAATAAAAAATTGTATTAAAACTTTGTTTGTTATTTGAAAAGTCCTTTATTCATATTTGTAACGGTTAAATTTCATAGAGGTGGTTCCCGAGTTTGTAAACTTGTATTTGATGGGTCGTGGCCCAGACAACTTTGGGAACCACTGTTGTAGATCATACCTCATACCATCCCGTTTAACTTTGAAAAGTAATTCAATTTTCGTCGAGGAATATACCCGGAAAGTACATGTTTCTTCTTAGTTAATCGGTCAGTGCTTTGAAAAAAAATTTGTGTCGAAATAGTACTTCAAACTATTATTCTCATACTTTTGTAAGACTTCACCTTACTAAATATTTTACTTAAACTGCAATTTGTATTAATTAAAAACTTAAATGAACGTCTATTTCATAATATGTTATACTTATGTATCTGTAGACATCTGTATCGAATTCGTTGTACTATTATAACTTTAACGGTGTAGATTTCTTTTTTTGTATCATTTTTGTTACATTAAAGTTGTAGCGGAATCTACTTTTTAAACACTGTTGCCTACATTCACTAGTCTCCACTAGATGTCGAGACACACATCGTTCGAATGTATTCAAATTTTAAACTAGAAATTTGTAATACCGTCAAATTTCGGACACATTTAAATATCTTAGTACCAACCAATTAAGCAATAAATCCAATAGTACAGTCAAAGATTATTCAGCCTAGATCTTGATGGGATTTGAAGTATTTTTATCGCAAGCGCTTCCTATCGGGAATCGTATATAGTAAAAGTTGAGCCAACCAAAACAGATGTCACCCAAAGCACCGAATATTATTATTCGGTGCCCAAAGTAATTGTAATTCACGAAAATCTACATATCGTCGTCGGTGATGTATACCCATAGAGTATCTCTATGTGGATACCACCCAAATTTTGATATATTGAATAAACTAATTAGACCATAAGATAGTTCCTCTAAAACGCAACAACTTTTGTCAGTGACATTCGTTAGTTCGTCAACATCTAATATGAAGTTTAATAACTTTTCTCCAGCACCCAAGCTGTAAAGTAATAGAAGGAACTGGTACATGATTATAAGGGCCAGGAGCCGAAGACTCCGAAAGCTTGGGAAAACCCCAAGTATCTTTCAAGCGGAAATTCATGTTATAGGAAAGTGTGACCTGTACAATATTGATAAAATATATAGAAGGCAAGTGATTATCATTATGTCGGATAGTCGAGCAGCCAATAAAGTAGTGAGCTCTTGCGTAATCAGTTCTGAAATGGTATGGGAATGCCTAGAAAAACTCAATAAACTATGCAAGAACACCTCACTGTAGGTTCCAGGACACATTGACCTGACCATTGGAAAGATCTAGTAGGGCTTAGACAATCAAAGATACTCTTGGGAAACTACAGTCAGGTGAGAACAGAGTAAGCCTAAGCCAGAGTAAAGCCGCAGGAGCTCTGATAGGACACTGTCGCCTGAACTAGTGGACCAAGAAGAATGTAGATTCTGTGGAATGGATTGCATAGCAATACTGGATAGAAGAGAGACACTTACCGAAACTAAAGCCTGTGGATATCCTTGAATTCATTCGAGAAATAGGTCTAAAGGAACTACTAGTCTCTTAGACTTTTCTCATGAACTGAGTAGAAGAAAGGGGACACAATAGATATTTTAGGACTCAGTGAATGTTATCCCCAATATACATACATACATAACATACATTAGTAATGAGTAGAGATCTCTGTTCAAAAAAATACGTCAATGGCGACGAAAAGGCACAAACTACTTTACAGTGTTGACGATCAGGTATAGAGGATAAGTCCTTCTTTATTTCTTACAGTCATCACCTATTTTCAAACAATGTTTGATTGGATCGAATCAGATCTATTGAGTTTAACAACTAAGAAATTACTACCATTTATTTATGTGTGGAGATATTGGAGGAAAACAGCTTCATACATAAAGCATTAGCTAAGATCGAGCAATGCCTGAATAAGTTTCAAACTTTCTCCTTAATAGGGATATTCAACCAATGGAGGTTAGGTTTGGTGCGAGCCACTATAGACTCTCGAGTCGCAGTGAAAATCTGACCAACTGATTTTTAATTTAACTTACTCAATCTAAGTAATTGATGATCATTTCATGGTATTTTTAATGTTCTGAAGTATTAAGACTATAATTTCCTAATATTTCATGACAAAGATTTGTGGATTAACTGGAATAATTATACCGAACAAGACCAGTTCCTATGTTAATGTAACAACAATTAATACTTTGTACTAATAGAAGCGAATGCAGTTTTAGTCACGATTGTATTCATTGGGGGAAATGGGAGAAAGTGAAAAATTTCAAAACCAGTATTAAATATCTACATATTTTTATTATGATTAGAAGAAAGATCTGTCCAAAATTGATATACTTTATAGGTAAGAAGATTTACAAAAAAAAAAGATCTTATGGCTGGTCCTCGTCAGTTTGGAAGGTTAATGCATTACTTAGAAAAAAGGATAGAACTGTGTATTCCTGAATAAAGCAGAGGACATTTTGAACACTAAATCTAACTGATTGAGTATTTCATTTTGCTAATAGTTTCTACCCTTGAGTATAGAGGAAGGAATGAGGATTTTTGGGTTCAGGGGATGAGAGTGGAGGGAACGGTGGTAGGTGCCTGAGAAGTGTGTACTGACCCAGCATTCGCCTATTGCTAGTACTGAGTAACAATGTGAACTATATGTGACGAGCAGACCCGGATTGAACTATATTTATATTGTGTATATAATCAAGAGCTCTACTTATCCTTGCAACGGGGCCATATTTTGTTAAAACACCCTGTATATCGACGTACCTTAACATTTCAATAACAACAAGGCTATCCGATATTTAAAATTACAGCAAACACAGAACATCGGTAAGAAGCCGTGCACTTCCTTTATTTTATAAAAATTGATACAGATGTTGACCTGTACTGTATACTATACGGGTTAGAAATGTGAAAATTTTTGCTGGAATTGTTGTTTCCAAATTATTAAAATTTTGTCGAAAATAATTTTATCCAGTTTCCCCTACCTGTGATTAATTAATAAGCACTCAATTCAAAACTGAATTTCATAATGATAGAACACATAACTAAAATAAATTATATACTTTCATTTTTTTCTACTTCCTACAAAAGTTACACTCGCATTAGATTAGATTATTGAAATGGTTTGTAACCAAATTGTTGTTGAATCGAAATCTTTTTCACCTAGTTGTTATTTTTAAAATGAAATCGATATTACATGTAGAAATATTGAAAAATATTCAAAGTGTGAGATTCGTTAGATTTCTTTCCTTTTTGTTTGGCAAATTACAGAAGTAGATAATAAAAACAATAAACCGGGTGTCCTCGAAGTTTCTGAAGAATTTTAACTGCAAAAATCTTCCATAGACAGGGAAAGCTATAACTGATTAATTTCTTTTATTCAGTTCAAAATTCAACCGGTATGTCTTATAAAGGGTCATTCATTCATTCATTCGGGTTGTGCTCAACAGCCCAGGCACTTGAACTGCATCTTTGTACCATTTCCCATGTTATCTACTTCCATTCCAGAAGCTTCGTGTCTTCTATAAAGGTCACTAGTTTGGCTGGAGGGATTTTCAGTAGTTGTGATGGTTGTATAACTTCCTCTCCAAAGTGCTTCCGTCTAAGTTCTTGTAAGTCCTCACAGAAGCAGAGTATGTGAGTAGGTGTTTCATCATCAAGTTCACATTTTCTGCACATAGGTTCACTAACTTTGCCCATTTTGTACAGATGTTTCCTCAAGGTGCAGTATCCAGTCACCAGGTCAGTAACTGTCTTCAAATGTCTCTTACCCAGTTTCAATAGCCTGGATGAGAGTTCCTTGTCTACCTTGTTCAGTAAACTCTTTGTATGGAGGTACCTTTGTGTCAACCTCCATTTGAGTTGGTGTTCCCTATGCAGCCAGTTCCCGATTTCCCCTATTATGCAATCTTTTGTGATTCCACAAAACGGTTCTGGACCTATCCGCCATTTTATTACCTGCAATCCCCTCATGTGCCGGCACCCATATTAGAGACACTTTGTTGTGTCTTGCTAGCCTGTTAAGGGATTCTTTGCAGTTTTTCAACAATCTAGACCTAGTTGTTGGATTTCTGATAGCTTTAAGCTAGAGCCTGGTTGTCAGTGAATATTTTATCTTTTTGACCGGTATATCCTCTTCTGATGTTTTCATCAATACAGGCTATAGCGACAATCGTCTCTGCTTGAAACACAGTCGTATATCGACCAAGTCTAAAGAACATTCTCTTTCTAGGTCCTTTTATACCAGCCCCAGTGCCATGGTTTGTTTTGGAGCCATCGGTGAACCAGATGATTTCTCCAGATTTACCTGGGTGTTCACTCGCTCAGAGAATATATTCTCGGGTGTCATGCTATCAAAACTCTAGTATTGTCCCAGTTGTATCAGAGTGTCATTCTCGAACATTGTTCGGGGACCATAAGACTCCCGATTTCAGCCTAAGAATTACCATCAATGCCTCTGCCCTTATAAAAAGTCCAATAAGGGCTTCAATTGATGCCATCCCCGTGCTGTTCATTGCCCCGGTAATACCAATAAGGGCTTGTCTTTGGATTGCAGTTAACATATTAACTGCAGAGGACACTTCTGTCCTCTTCTACCAGTCTATTGTTTCATAGGTGATCGTTGGCCTTATCACAGTTGTGTAATGCCGGTGAACCACCTCAGGTCGTATTCCACAGGTTTTGCCCATAACTCTTCTGGATTGCCAGAAAAGTCTAGTCGCTATGGTAGTAATTTTCCAAGTGTGCCTTCCAATTCAGTTTTGAATCAAGGGTCACTCCCAGATATTTAATGTATCTTAGATCTAGAAGATTTGTTGTTGCTCTTCTTTTACTCAGTTCTTGAGGAAAGTCTCAGAAACCAGCAGTTTTTTTAGTACTAGTCCTTGAAGGAATTTTAGGATACTCGCAGGCATCAGTTCAGGCAATTCTTCTTCTCCTATACACTAGTCTTCCAAGTGTTGTAGCCTGGGATTCTGTAGTTTCTTGCATTCTGCAAGTATGTGAATCGATTATTCTTCTTCTATTCTACAGAATCTACATTCTTCCTTCTCCAGTAGTTTGTGTTATTAGGACACCTATCAAAACTCTTGGTGCAGTCTTACTCAGTCTTATGCATTTTGATCTCACTCGGTCATAGTTTACCAGTATTGTATTTTATTGTTTTTCCCTATTAGATATATTCCATGTGCCGTTCTGCTCGTTTTTTTGGGTTTTCCTATTTATTTCAAAATTGTATTGGTTACTGTTTGCGCAAAAGGGCTCCGGTCCCAAAAAAGTGGTTTAGCCCCTCTCTTTGCTAGTTCATTTGCTATTCCATTTCCTCCTAATACAATGTGTTCTGGAACCCACAGTAGGGCGACATTAAATAACATAACTTTGGGATTTTATTGATCGAATCAAAGTTAATGGATTTGAATAATGAATACATATTTTCATAAGAAATTAAACGCTCTGTAAAAAAGGATTTTTATCATTTATGGACAAATTACATTGTGAATTCAACCTTTGTTTCTAGTTTGCGACAATAGTATATTGTGCAACGAGTGAGAAAAGTACTTTCCCCCACATGTTGCACACTACATTTTTTCTACAACTACACAAATTTAAAGAATACAAGTAAAGTAACTTAATATTTATTTTTATGGTTAGCAAAACAAAAATAACACTAAAGTATCCTATCTCTAAGCTGTTAAATAATTTTATTTAAAATTATAGTTAATGGTGAAATTTGTACAATTTTGTATGGTCAAACCCGGAACGTCATTTCTTTTCACTAAATTTTCCGTTATATTAATTAATCTGACAGTTTTGTGACAACTAAGTAGGTATTTAAAGATGACAGAAGCCTACTAAGTTTTTGTCGATTTTATTTGATTCTCCATATAAATGTATGTGGCGTGGGCAAAGTGCCGTGAGAAATAATATTTCTCACAGTATGAGCAATATTTGGTTTTGAAATTAAGTAAGGTATGAGAAATACGTCACTTTTCATAGGAGTTGTAGCAAATAGTATATTGTGCAACAAGTGGGGAAAGTTCAACTTTTCTCACGAGTGTGGAAGTCTGTACGCAAACACACGAGTGAGAAAAGTACTTTCCCCACATGTTGCACACTATACTTTTTCTACAACTGCACAAATTTAGAGAATACAAGTAAAGTAACTTAATATTCATTTTTATGGTTAGTAAAACAAAAATAAAAGGTGAGCGGTCTTCGGACCGCCGATAGAAGCTTGCTTCTTATGCACAATGGAATGACCATTTTTGACCATTTTTCGTAAATTTTCGACCATTTTAGACCGTTTTTCCAAATTTTAACAATTATTGGCCATTTTTGACAATTTTTGAGCATTTTTGACAGGTTCTGACAATTATTGACCATTTTTGAAAATTATTGACCATTTTGACAGTTTTTTATAATTATTGACCATTTTTTCAAAATTTTGACAATTTTTGACCATTTTTGACAATTTTTGACAATTTATCGAAAATTTTGACAATTTTTGAAAATTGACCATATTATCAAATTTCAACAATTATTGGCCATTTTTGACAATTATTGATCAATTTTGACAATTTTTCAAAAATTTTGACCATTTTAGACCATTTTTCCAAATTTTAACAATTATTAACCGTGCCAATTGCCAATTTTTGAGCATTTTTGACAGTTTCTGACAATGATTGACCATTTTTGACAACTTTCAAAATTTTTGACAGTGTTTGATCATTTTTCAAAATTTTAACAATTATTGACTATTTTTGACCATTTTTTAAAATATTTGACAATTTTTGACAGATTCTGACAATTATTGACAATTTTTCCAAATCTTCCACAATTTTTAACAATTATTGACCATTTTTGACAGTCTTTTATAATTATTGACCATTTTTTCAAAATTTTGACATTTTTTGACCATTTTTGACAATTATTAACCATTTTTCCAAATTTTTGACAATTTTTGAAAATATTTGACAATTATTGACCATTTTTCCAAATTTTTGACCATATTTCAAAATTTTTGACAATTTTTTTAAATTTTCAACATATTCTCTAATATAATCTGACAGTTTTGTGACAACTAAGTAGGTATTTAAAGATGACAGAAGCCTACTAAGTTTTGTCCATTTTATTTGACTCTCCATAAAAATGTATGTGGCGTGGGCAAAGTGCCGTGAGAAATAATATTTCTCACAGTATGAGCAATATTTGGTTTTGAAATGAAGTGAGGTATGAGAAATTTCAAGTTTATTATCAGGGTTTACAAGATCTAAGGGGGAATAGTTTTTATCTGCTTTCGCGACCAGCTCATGCAATTTAGATGTTTGAGCATTGCCAATGAAGAATTATTATTATTATTATTATTTCCAACTCAAGTGTACTCTTGCTCAGCTCTTGCTGGTAATGTTCACCTATCCCGAGCGTGTTTAACCGCAAATGGGATTAGGCAGAGCAGTTACATATTTAGAAATTTACGGACAGTGTGACAGGGATTCAAAATTGCAGCCTTCTGCAGATCGATGTATGTGTTTTTGTGAAGACCTAGTTTGACGAGGCTCTCTTGTAGAGTTTTGGGGATTAGTCCCGTAGATGAAACGATGACCGGCACCACCTCTACTTTCTCTGCTTGCCACATCTGCCCTACCTCAATTGCAAGATCGGTGTATTTTGCAATTTTCTCGTTGTATTTGTCTAACATATTATTGTTATTGGGTACAGCAACATCCACTAGAAGAACCGAGTTAGCTTTTTTATCCACAACTACAATATCAGGCCAGTTATTCGTCACCCGTCTATCGGTGATAATTGACCTATCGTAGTATAGTCTAAAATCAGCGTTCTCTAGAACTGCATGCGGATGGTACTTGTAATAAGGCGTGTAGGTGTTAACTAATCCAAATTTGTTGGCCAACTTCTGATGAATGATGTTGCACAGTTGATTGTGTCTGCGTAGGTAATCAATGTTAGCTATGGCTGAACATCCCGACGTAATGTGTTGTATCGTCTCTGTTGTTTGTTGATACCTTCTGCACTTGTCCGACACGATGTTTGGATCTCTTATAACAAATTTCTTGTAATTGTTGGTATTAATAACTTGGTCTTGGATCGCCATCATAAATCCTTCTGTTTCTGGAAACAATGTTCCATCAGAGAGCCACTTATTTGATGCTTCCTTGTCGATATATGGTTGATTGAGGTCGTGATGATGTCGACCATGAAGCGCTTTCTGGGCCCACTCCGCCTGTTTGTCAGAGTCTGTAACGATTTCAAGTTTTTTTCAGGGTTTACAAGATCTAAGGGGGAATAGTTTTTATCTGCTTTCGCGACCAGCTCAAGCAATTTAGATGTTTGATCCTTGTCAATGAAGAGTTTTTTGAGTTGGAATATTTGTTTGTAATGTAAATTAACTATGTCCGTTAGAGCTCTCCCTCCCTCTTTTCTTGGTAGTGTGGTCCTAATAACTGATGATGTCGGGTGGTGACATTTGTGTTTGGTCATCATGGTTCGCGTTGTTCTTTGAATATCTTCCAGTTCTGTTTTTGTCCACTTCAGAATTCCAAATGAGTATGTCAGGATCGGTATGGCGTAGGTGTTAATTGCTTTGGCAAGATTTCCTGCGTTCAACTGGGATTTCAATAAAGCAGTTATCCTTTGAGTGAACTGTCCTCGAATTTTGGTTTTTGCTTGCTTCTGGTCTAGTAGCTTAGCTTGCTGAAATCCTAGATATTTGTAGGTTTCGCCATTTTGCATGGCATTTATAATGTTCCCATTAGGTAGTAACACATCTCCGTTAACGATTTTACCCTTCTCGATATTCAAGGTTTTGCACTTGTCTAATCCAAATCCCATTTGTATATCACTGGAAAATTTTTCAGTGATATTAAGTAAATGTTGAATTTGACGCTGGTTTGATGCGTATATTTTGATGTCATCCATGTATAAGAGGTGGGACACAGTGCAGCTAGTGTTTCTGTTGGCCTTGATTTTAAAGCCGTAATCCGTATCGTTAAGTAGATTGGAGAGTGGATTCATTGCCAAACAAAACCAAAGTGGACAAAGGGAGTCGCCCTGGAAGATCCCCCTACGGATAGAAATTTCATCAGTTTCGAGGTATTGACCATTTATATTTAAATGAAGGTTCGTTCGCCAGTGCTTCATCGATGATTCAAGAAAAGTAACAAGAGTGGGGTGTACTTTGTAAATTTGCAAAACTTTAACAAGCCAGGAATGTGGAACGCTATCAAATGCTTTCCTATAATCTACGAAAACTGTGTAGATGTTGCGCTGTTCCTTCTGCGCCTGTTTTAGTATTACCGAATCGATAATGAGTTGTTCTTTGCAGCCTTGGTGATCTCGTCTGCACCCTTTCTGTTCTTCCGACAAGATGTTGTTTTGATCGGCATGTCTGTAAATACGGTTAGTAATGCAAGACTTTAATATTTTATATATAGTTGGAAGGCATGTTATAGGTCTATACTGCGTAGGATCGTGAGTTTGATGCGTTTTGGGAAGCAAGTGGGTCGAACCCAGTGTCAGAAATAATGGTGTATCTTCTGGATGTTGCAGAATATGTGTAAATGATCTTGCCATTGCTTCATGCAGACTGTCAAACTTCTTATACCAGAAGTTTTGGACATGATCAACTCCTGGTGTCTTCCAATTACTGGTGCTCTTTATAGCTTCGGTTACCTCGCTTGTTGTCAAGTTAACGAAAGGCATTGGTTCAATGTTTATTTTTTCCTCCTCAGTTCTTATCCAGTGAGCGTTGGATTTATGTTCGATAGGGTTCGACCATAAAGAAGACCAGTACTCCGTTAGCTCATCTTCATTTGGAAGACTTTGGTTGTGATTGTTTACTGTACCGCTTAGTTGCCTGTAAAATAACTTCTGATTGTTATTGAATAAGTAGTTTTGTTGTTTCTTTTTCGTGCACTTGACATATCGTGACAAACGTTTGGATTTTGCCTTTAACTTTTGCCTGAGTAAATCCATATATTCACATACATGTTGTTTATGTTGTGGGTGACCTGTATAAGTGTTGATTCTTCGATAGATCTTCCTCACTCTGTTTGTTAAGCGCCTAGACGGTTTAAAGTTGTTTTTAAACTCTGTAAGCTGCCCCAATTCCCTTCTGATGTCATCAATGGTCTTTTCCAGCCGGCGTTGCCACCAAGGCTTGAGCTGTTTGTAGTCTTTACCCCGATTGTTCTTTGGGGATTGGATTTGTTGATTGTGACTTCGAAGCACTGCTACCGCTCCACAATAGATGAGAGTGTGAAGTTGTTCCAGCGCTTCGCAGTCTTTAGCATGGTTCTGCAGTAGTAAGTTCACAGCTGCTAGTATGCTGTTAGTGCTCTTATTGGTTCGAAGCTTGGGTAGTTTTGGCCGGTGTATTGGGTTGGAGCCATTAAATTCCGCTAGTGCTTTACAAAGTTCGGTATTATAGTCATTATCGGTGGTTTTGTCGCAATCATTGTTTATTTCCTCAACGCCATTGTGGTCTCCTTGTGCATTCTCCGATTTATGTGTATCCTGATCGGTAATTATGTCATTCTCTCCATCTTGAAGGTCAAGAAGGACTTCACCTCGAATTTGTTGCAACGTCGGACCGGGTAGTAGATTGTTTCTCACAATACTTCGACGTTGGTCAGCAATACGCTGTTCCGTGAGATGGTGAAATTCTGGAAAATGTTCAACGAATGCACGGTGGAGGGCGTATCTGTATGTCGTCATATCAGTTTCCATATTCGTGATTTTAAAGTAGGAGCGCATAATGAATGAGTTTAGCTCGATAGTCCACTTCATGCGCTTCCTGGGCTTTCCGGCTTTTGTGGTCGTAGATGTGCCGACTTGCGTCACTCCAGAAACATCAGAAGCCGGTGGCGGAGGATCGATGTTGTTTTCCCCCTGAGTGTGGTTCGCAGTAGCCCTACTCGGTGTCACGCTGCGCCTACCGCTAACCGAGGAAGAAGGTAAATCATTTTTCGAACAAGCCCTTCTAGCACCAACTTGAACGCGACAAGAGTTTAAGGTGTTGCAATGTCGATTCACCTGACGATTCCTGAGATTTAAGGTCCCGGAATTATTATTATTATTATTATTATTATTATTTTTATTATTATTATTATTATTATTATTTCCAAGTCAAGTGTACTCTTGCTCAGCTCTTGCTGGTAATGTTCACCTATCCCAAGCGTGTGTAAACGCAAATGGGATTAGGCTCAGCAGTTACATATTTAGAAATTTACGGACGGTGTGACAAGTATTCAAAATTGCAGCCTTCTGCAGATCGATGTATGTGTTTTTGTGAAGACCTAGTTTGGTGAGGCTGTCTTGTAGAGTTTTGGGGATTAGTCCCGTAGATGAAACGATGACCGGCACCACCTCTACTTTCTCTGCATGCCACATCTGTCCTACCTCAATTGCAAGATCGGTGTATTTTGCAATTTTCTCGTTGTATTTGTCTAACATATTGTTGTTATTGGGTACAGCAACATCCACTAGAAGAACCGAGTTAGCTTTTTTATTATTATTATTATTATTATTATTATTATTATTGCGAATCATTGATGGTGCAAAGTGGGATGCGCACTGTAAGCCCCTGTTTTCAAAGTACAAAGTTCTACCTTTACCTTGTATGTATATCTTTGAAGTAGCAAAATTCATTCATCAGCATCGTGAAAAATTTATGACTCACTCGAATTTACATAATTACTCTACTAGGTCTGCCAACAACTTAGTTGTTGAGATATCTAGGATTGAAACCACTAAACGTAATAAGCTTGATGTGGGTATATACAACAAAATAATATATATATTGGATGGGGAAAATATTGTAAATATGTCAACCAATTTATTTGTACGTAAAGTCAAGGAGTTTTTACTGAAACATTGTTTTTATTCTATTCAGCAATTCATGTGTTACCACTTTTAATGTTTATTATTTTATTTCATTATTTTTATAAAGATTTAATGTGTGGATCATCCAGTCAAAATTTTATATAGCATACGTGTTCTATGTTATTTTGTAATTGTATTTTAAAGTAGTATAAGTCAATTTTTCAAAAAATTTTTAAACATTTCAATATAATTTTTAGTTATTGTGTAAAAGACCTATAGATACATGTTTGTATACTGTGTTTTCATATATTTAGGACCTAGACGTACTTTCGTATGTAAATATATTATATTTGGCCAATAAATGGTATGGTATGGTATATATTATTATTATTATTATGTGCCAGATCTAAGAAGAAATCTACTGTCAGCGAGTGCAATCACTGAGTATAATGGTGATGTATTGTTCACAAAACATCAAGTGCAATAAGTCCTCAAGGATAATGAAGTTTTGCTGCAAGGATACAAGAATGAAAATGGTCTATATGTGGTGAATATTGAAACTTCAAGGAACTCAGAAGAAACTCTTGCTACTTTAAGAACTGAAGAATATTGGCACAGGAAGCTTGGACATATCAGCTACAAGCTACAACAACCTAAAGAAAATTCTTCAACTATGCAGTGGTGTACCGGAAACAGTGAAAGACTGCAAAAGTGACTCGCAGTGTGAAAAATGCCTCAAAGCTAAACTAGTGAGAAAGCCTTCCGATAATGAAAGGAAAAGAGCAGTAAGACCGTTACAAATCACACACTCAGATGTTTGTGGGGAAATAGATCCACCCACATACAACAACAAAAATTATTTCATGATTTGTGTGGACGATTACACACATTTTGTGAAAGTATATCTACTACAACAGAAAAGTGGAGTGGAAGAATGCTTGAAAGAGTTCATAAAACAATAAATACTAACAGTTTTTTTCAAACAGACTTTAATAGTTTTTTTTTTAAATTGTAAAATTAAGAATATAAAGTAAATTTTGTCTACCATTTATTTCATACAAATTTTTAAAAATTTGAATAATGTTTATTATCATTTCAAATCCATCTACGTAAATTTTCCAACACACTAGTGTCACAAAAATAGAACATTGTTATCAAAAAACACAATAATAGCATCAATAAAATGTACCGTATTTTAAAACAAAAATTGAAAAACTGTTCAAAAAACGATAAATGCTCCTCCGTACATTTTTCAAACCAAAACTCAGTATGCCTATTCTCCGTTTCATATCCATCTTCGGATACATCCAAATCACCAAGCGATTCTTTATCTACCTCGCTTTCATTACCAATTTGCCCCAAAGTCGAAAGCGCTCCGAAGGTTGATGTAAAATAACCAAAATGACTTTTTGCCACTTGCTTAATATAACTACATTCACTATTAGTAAAACAATGCAAAGTTATAATATCATCCGACTCCAAATGCAGCTCTAACTTATTTTCTTCTTGAACTACAGCAGATATCGCAATCCATTCGAATCTATGAACTTCTTTACCTTGATCATAAGTCCCTATCCCCTTATGGTTAATCCATAAGGTTAATTTATCACCATTTACTCCAACTAAATAAGGATCCAACCCATAAGTTTCTAACTGACTAGCTATGCATAAAAACGAATTCTGCGCTTGATCTACACTCAGCCCTTTCAAATGATTTCTATGTATCTCTATAGCTTCCATTTCTATGCTAAAAGTTTGGTTAAGAAGGATTTTTTCTTGAACATAATTTCCTAAATGTTCGGTAGAATCGTAGTCTCCGATAGTGCATTGTAGAATCAAACCTATAAGCATCGCCGACTCGCCGGTGCCGCATCCCAATCGTCCAGTCATCAAATCGAATCTGAGCTGCATGAAAATCTGATACTTCGCTTCTTTGTCTGATAATTTATAAGGTTCCGGCGGGTATATTAAAACTATAAAATCAAAATGTATTGTACCGGGTATTTTAACTTGCGGTCGAATCAACTTATTCAAGTCCAACAAATGTCTTTGATTGTAAACGTCCACAAATCTCAGCCCCCAAAAGTATTTTTCTTCCACATTTAAATACTCGCAAACGAAGTTCAGTAGGTCTCTACCAAAGTGGTCTGATTTGTACTCGCATTCTATAGTACTGTTGGTGAGAAGGTGAATGGAGCACGGGTAAACCACTTCTATACCATCTATAGCCGTTTTCGTTATTATTGTTCTCATAATTAATTCCGAATATTAAAAAGACACAATGTATAGTGTGACGTGTAGATGACAATTGACGAAGAGGGTGACATCGATTGATCTTAAAAAAAAACCACAGATAGTTTTTTCAGAGCTTGATAGGTGCTGATGCTGATAATGTCAAAAGGTAAGGTCTCTCCTGTGTGAATAGGTTACTCTGTGCCTAAACCCACAGTACTCTCAGAGCTTCTTGGTTATTCACAAAAATATTTTACTCCTATATGCGAGCTTTTCTCTAGCTTCGCCACACATGAATCTTTAGTAGATCTATGACCGTATACATCTGTTCTAGTGAACTAGGTTGTTTTTGGACATTGAGAACTGGTTTTCGATTGAAGAGTTAATAAAGATAAAGCAGGCAAGTCTATATTAATAGTTTTTTTTTGTCTCAAAACTTGTGGTTTACTCTATCTGGTGAAATTCTTAGATAATTCCACCTGAGTTTATACAAATTAAAATTAAATCTTCATTATTACACCCATGTGTTCCGTCTTAACAGCGAAGCAACACAGTGTCACTCATTTTGTGACAGTTTGTTAATAAGATGTCAGAACGAACAGCATAAATGCAATTTTCATGTACATTTTAAAGGAAAAGAAAATATATTTGTAGTTAATTGTGTTCTTTTGCCTATGGATACCTTATAACTTCGAAGAAAAGGGTTAAAAGCATTACCCAATTCTTTTCACTATCTATGTGATCCATGTTAAAGATCTTTACCTGTCGTCAATAAGTAATCTTCAATTTTCACTTTTGACAAAGTTATTGTTATAAATATAATGAGCAGTTATTGAAAAAATCATCTATTTATTGTATCACATAAAACATATTTTTCTACTCCTATACTTGTTGTGACCTTTATTAAACTTATTGATATTAATCATAAAATAAGTAATGTCATCGAGTACTGTCAAAGTTTATATTGACAGAGACAACCCTGAGACGCACAAGTGCATAGGAAAATTAGTTCGGTGAGAACATGAGAAGACTCCTTTGTCTGATACATTGGAACTGCATAAATATGTCTTTGTTTAAAAGCTCGCAAGGTGTAGGCAGGTGGCGGTTGCAGCGCTGCAATTCCATCTGACATTTGCTGTGTCGCCTGTCGCCATATTTGGTTCACGTTTGTGTTGCTCTGTATCTGATTTTTATTTTTCTCGTTATTTGTTACTTTTTGTTTTGCTAGAGTTATTTAATTTTATTAGAATTCCGACCAGTTTGAAGTGCTTAGAAGTTAAGATGTCACAAAAACTTTGTTTGCTGTGTGGAAATAGTGAAGAAGATGTTGAGAAAATGCATTATTTCCCATCCAATGATGAAAAGTAAGAATATTTTTGGTCTTTTTAAAGTAAAAAATAATAGTTCTAATGCATTTATAGGTGAAAATTGTGACAAGAAGCGGTGGGAATGAAGTAAAAGATAGTTACCTGAATTTGAGTACATGTAAACTGCCAGTCGAGTTTATTCCCTAGCAATACACTTGGAAAAAATCATCAACAAGTAAATGGTAAATGAAACAACAGTAAAAATGAAGAGCATCTTGCATTGAAGGTATGTTAACAGACTAATTTTATTTCTGATAACCTACCTATCAAATGCATGAAAGAAAACTTGTGTACTTGTATTTTTTTCTTCAAATACTGCAATTTAATTATAATAATATAACTGTATTATGTTTACGCACTTTCATATTTGTCGCTATATTTATCAATAAACAATTCTTTGTGTTGATTTGTCTTATTATTTTTTGTTGAGAAAAGTGCGTAGAGCGCCTTCCATTGGTTGCAATGGTAAATAATGTATCCATTGGTTTCTAGTTTATTTATAGATATTAGTTGCGTAGTATGTACTAATTATTAATAGATTGTCACATTGAAAGTTGTAGTTGATTTTTGTAATAGTGTTTCAATTAATAAAATATTAAAACCAGTTCCGGCTGAATCAATTCCATTGAGCAGAAAATCCCAATATTTTTCAAACAACTCTGTATTACGAACGAATTTTTAAATCGCTTCGTAGTTCGCGCTCTTCTTTAAACAGTTCTAGGAAGGGGGTGCCGAGTCGGGAAAATAAGCTCTCGTACCCTCCTTACCTCTACATGTGCGCCACCTACCTACACCTTGCAGCACAATGGACCAGTGGACTATTGCGAACTAAAATTTTGCATGCACTTGGGCGTCTCAGGGTTGTCTTTGATATTGAATAAAAAATGTCTATTTCTAAAAGATGGAAATAATTCAGTTCCATCATTAGTTTAGACCCTTCTCAGAATTATAATAATTGGCGACGAGTGAAAAAAAAATCATCCAATTCTCAAGAAACAAAGAGGAAATTTCAATAATTTTTTTCAAATGGATGCAGAACAATTTAAACAACTTATGTCTGTAATGCGTGAGCAGCAGCAAAGTCTCATTAACGAGATTAAGAATCAATTACGTCCGGAACAACAACAGCCCTCAACACCTTTTCCTGTGAATTTTTCAAGTATAGCACCGTTTGAAAATTTTGATGCCCACAAAGAAAAATTTTCCTGTTATCTTGAACGTTTTGAAAACTATTATAACTTGAAAGGAATCAATGATGAATCGAAAATTGCTCAGTTGCTCTGTGTTTCAATAGGTTCCACACATTATAATAGTTTGGCAGCATTTCTTGGTCCCGACAAATAAGTAAAACTTTTGAACTACAAAGATTTAGTGCAGGTTTTGAAACAAATGCTAATACCAAAGAAGAGTGTCATTGTTTCTCAACATTATTTTCTAAACGTTTACCAAAAAGAACGTCAGACAATTGCCGAATATGTTGCAGCACTTCAACGCGATCTTGCAGATTGTTTTCAACTACATGTGAATGTACCAGGTCTGTTTCTATTGCAGACATTTTCCTCGGAGCTCAGTTTATTCGTGGGTTGCGTGATGATTGGTTAAGAGAAAAAATTTTACAGTCAAACCTTACATCTTTCGAAGAAATATTAGAAGAGGCAACTGCTCTCGAAGCCTCGAAAATAGAGAGTTAACAATTATCTCAGCACTCCAGTTCGAATCACTCGAATTTCAACACAAGTGATATCAAAGCAATATCAAATTCTACAAGACATAACAGGAATCGTTCCAGTTTGCAATCAAATTCTCGACCACAGAGTCTAAATCACCAGAATTTGCGATATCGCCGCAGTCAACCAGATTACAAGGCACTTGGTGTCGAAAATCTTTGTATTCGATGTGGCAGAAACAATAATAAAATTGGAGATTGTCGTGTCGATAGAAACAAAGTTTCCTGTCAATCCTGCAAGAAAATTGGACACGTTGCAAAAGTTTGTATTACAACATTGTTAAATGCCAATCGCAAAAGATCCGGTATAACAAACACAAGTTCCACATCAGTGCATGTTGTTTCTGACGATCAAACAAGTTCTGATTATGAGTATGGCGTTAACCAGATGGACACATTATATAATCATTTTGAAGTGGTTGATTTATTCGAAATACGCCCTGATTCTGATAAATATTATATTACGGTGTACCTAAATGGGAAATCTCAACGTTTCGAAGTCGATTCAGGTGCAAAGTTTTCTTTACTAAATGAGAACGATTTCAATAATTTAAATTTGAATGTACCCATAAAAAAATCAAACATAGCTTTCAGATCCTATTCAGGCAATGTAATTCAATCCAAGGGAAAAGTCTCTGTTAATGTTGAATACCGTGGGAAGGTGATTGAAGATGAACTACACATCGTTTCAGCGGGACATGATGCTCTACTTGGGCGACAATGGATTCGAGGACTAGGTATTGAACTTCATCAAATTGACACCGACATGAAAATCTCAGCTCCAGTATATACCATGCAGCACGTCAACTCAATCGAAAGTATATTCAATCATTTTTCACCAATATTCCAAGCAAAAGTTGGATATGTTCCAGGACTGAAAGTTATACTTCAACTAAGAAAAGGCGATAAGCCCTCGTTTACAAGAGAAAGAAGTGTACCATATGCACTCCGGGAGCTTGTAAACAAAGAACTGGATTCCCTAGAAGCAGATGGTATTATATCGTTAGTTCCTACAAGCGACTGGGGTTCACCTTTAGTCGTAATTCCGAAAGCAGATGGAGGTGTTCGATTATGTGTCGATTACAAATGTGGGGTTAACGAAAAACTAGTTCAAGCAAATCACCCGATACGTCGCATAGACGATGTCTTGAACAGCCTTCGAAATTCTAAATACTTCTGTAAGCTTGATCTCTATAAAGCTTATCTACATCTACAAGTAAATGAAGAAAGCAGTGCCATTCAAACAATTTCAACCCACCGTGGCACTTATCGCATGAATCGTCTCAGTTTTGGAATAAAGACAGCTCCATCCGAATTTAATCGCATTCTTTCTCAGCTCCTTAAGGGTCTTACAAAAACAGAATCGTATTTTGATGATATAATTGTACCTACATGGATTGACCATTGAAGAATGCACTGAAAATTTAAAATCATGCTTGCAAAAACTCATGGATTATGATCTTCATCTTAACAAAAATACATGTTCATTCTTTAAAGAACGAATTGAATATCTGGGATATATTGTAGAATTCAATAAAATTTCAAAATCTCCAGTCAAGATACGTGCAATTCAAGATATGCCACGTCCATCTAATGTAAATGATGTTAAAAGATTCCTAGGTCTAGTCACCTATTATTCCAGATTTGTTCCCGATTTTTCTACTCTTTCATATCCTCTTCGATGTTTGCTTAGAAAAAATAAACGATGGTCATGGACAGCACTGTGCGAATCAGCGTTCATAAAATTAAAGGCTGAGCTTTGTAGCAATCGTGTTATTATACCCTTCGATCCCTGTTTACCACTTGTTTTAACCACAGATGCAAGTCCCACTGGAATAGCCGCAGTACTCAGCCATACTATAGACGGAGTTGAAAGACCAGTGGCATATGCTTCGCGTTCGCTTACAACCTCTGAAAGCAATTATAGTCAACTTGACACAGAAGCTCTTGCAATCATTTTTGGTGTTAATCACTTTTATAATTATTTATTCGGAAAGCATTTCTTATTTATTACCGACAATGAGCCAATTTCAAGAATTTTTCATCATCATAAAGCACTTCCACAAATGACGTCTTCGCGTTTACTTCGTTATGCATCATTTCTCTCAGGTTTCAATTATTCCGTCCAGTTCAAGAGAGGCAAAAAAAATCAAAATGTTGATTGTTTGTCTAGAGCTCCAATTAAAAATTCGAATATTTCAACTGATAATCGTATTGGTGATGAAGTGAATCAAATATATGATCAAGTAATTTTTCAAATCTCAAGCGAAAAAGTTACATCTACGATAATTAAAAATGAAACGAAAAACGACCCAGATCTCAGCAAAATTGTTCAGATGTTGAAAAATCAATCAATGGACTCTGAATACACATTGATTGACGATATACTTTTTAGAATGGATAGAATTGTAATTCTAGGAAGTTTAAGATCCAGTATACTTGAGGAACTACATGAAACAAATCTGGGAATTACAAAAATGAAGCAATTGGCACGCCGCTATCTGTATTGGCCTAGCATTGACCGGGACATCGAAAAACTGGTCAAAAGTTGCGAAAACTGTGCACTAACAAGATCAAATCCACCTAAGGTACCTGTTCATCCATGGGATTTACCTACAAGTAATTGGGAGAGAATCCACGTTGATTATGCAGGTCCTTTTGAGTCATGCTATTTCTTAGTATGCATCGATGCGAAATCAAAATGGACAGAAGTTAAAATATTAAAGGATGCACCAAATAGTTTAACGACGATTAGATTATTGGAAAATATTTTTGCAGTACATGGGTATCCATTGGAAATAGTTTCGGACAATGCATCCATTTTCAAAAGTGAAGAATTTCAAAAATATTGCGAATTCAATGGAATATTCCAAAAATTTATAGCTCCAGGACATCCGGCGACAAATGGACTCGCAGAAAGAAACGTGCAGACTTTGAAGCATAGTTCGAAAGCTAGTATGCATGACAGTACGCCTATTCAAGACAAAGTTCAAAACATTTTGTTTCGGTATCGCGCGACACCACTAGCTTGTGGTGAATCTCCTGCAGAGTTGTATTTACACCGGAAGATGCGAATCCGTTTGGATGCAATTTTTCCTTATCGACCCCAAGTCTCACAGACTTCATACAAACCGGTACGTACATTTCAAGTGGGGGAGAGGATCCAGGCTAGAGTTTTCATAAATAACAAACATATATGGCAGCTCGGAAATGTCGAGAAGAAACTTGGGAAACTTCATTATCTGGTAGTTTTAGACACAGGAAGAACATTAAAAAGACATGTTAACCAATTGAAATCAACGCTAGTCCGGAAAAAGTCAGTAACGTTTGAACCCAGTCAGTCATTCGATGTTCCAATGCTTCCAGCAGTACCTCAAATTAATCCAGATTTATTGAATCATCGTCATTTAGTTGAACCAACACCTAATGCATCATTATTACGACCTCAAAGAGAAAGACGTCCACCTGCTTGGTCCAAAGACTACGTAATGGCATAAAATACGAATTCAAGAGTATGTTATATATGTATATAGGAACGTTAAATGTTTATATGTTTTAAAATTTGTCTATTTATATTGTGAAATAGTTTCGTAATAAGGAGGGGAGAATTGTTGTGACCTTTATTAGACTTGTTGATATTAATCATAAAATAAGTAATGTCATCGAGTACTGTCAACGTTTATATTGAATAAAAAATGTCTATTTCTAAAAGATGGAAATAATTCAGTTTCAATCATTAGTTTAGACCCTTCTCAGAATTATAATAGAAACAAGAACTAGATTTCCTTTGAAGAATTAGAAATTAGGAGGCACTTAAGAGACCCACACTCATATCATATCTACTTTTTTCTATTCATATGTATTAGGTCAATCACAAGATAGGTCACTTACTATTTGGTCTAACCAAAATATTAAACATCAAGTAGGAATCACATAAAATGTAACTTATGTCATTATGACGATGATATGTCAATATCGAAATAATTATCAATATCTTTTCATAATTTTTTCATTAAATAGTGGAATTAATTAGAAACAGTTAGTTACATTTATAACATTAATAAATCTACCCTCACCATGCGAGCGCATTCCATTTATTGAAAGCGGATGGGTCGGGTCTCGTCACAGCGATTAGATAAACCCGTCAAGGAAGAAATGTGGCTATAGAATACTAACGAGCACATACCAAATATAAACAACGAGCAGTGATAAAGATATTCTCTCTTCTCTATTATTTTCGCTTTCGTGGAGAATATAGATTACGGAGTGCCACTTCTGGTGACCAATTCAACTGCCCGTTCCGACGTTCCCCGTGCAACTCCAAATCCAGTGGACGCAGCCACATTTGAATATAAGAAGGCAGCTTTTTGCGATGTGATACGACCCGATTCGATCCGACTAGTAGATGCTTACCTTAACAATTTGCTATTGAAAATAAAACATTTTTTATAAAAATTAGTATGAACATTAGGCTGGATTCTTCTCCAAATCGGAAAAGTTTTGATTTTTCAAGGAATCAGTCAAAAACGCGCTGTACCTTAATTATGGTACCAAAAAAAGAGAACCCTCCCGCGATTTTACGCTGTCAGAGATTCAACTAAATCAAATAACATATACAGAAAAGTCGAAGAATGGTAAATTTTGAGATTTTTTTTCAAATAGCTTTCAATCAAACCCAAATCATTAAGTATAAATGAAATGATCATAGATTTTACGTAGCAACACCAGCTTTACCAATTCTCGAATTAAAAATAAACTATCGTAGTACAACAAGTATAACATCATGATCTAATCTCTTCAATCTCTCAGGAGAGATCGTTTGGCGGATGTCGTTGGAAATAACATGTATATATTTTTTACTATAAACAATGCGGATAGGTGTTACAGATTAACGATGCCTTTAACTTCATGTTGATCACGATTTAAAGAATAGATACCAATTAACTTTAATGGTATATAAGATTATTATACGTATCTATTAAACTTAACCGGATGCAGTACGGAACAAATTATTTAGATTTTCATACAGTTTTTATAATTGGAATATATTACATGATAATCTACTCTGTGAACATTTTACTCATAAACCAAGCACATTGTTGAAGATTGTCTCAAACATGCAGAATGAAAAAAAGTGCGGCTTCTCCCGTGAAACAGATCGTAACTACACAAAAAATAATTTTTCCTCCTACCTATATAGAAAGTATACACTTTCCTCCCTCATATTAGGAAGCAAACTCATACTTCCTAGGGAGGAAAGTCCTTTTTTTCCTTTTATTTTATCTATGCTGTGAATGATGAAACTTATACATCTATTATACTCAAATTGTTTCTGTAATTTCTATAACATCTTGTATATCCTGTATTCTGGTGAAAATTAATTATAAATGTTACTTCAACGTTAGGTTTATAAATAAAAATTTCATCTTCGGGATTGTTAGATACGTTTTTTGACTTAACTAACATAGTATGCTGTGGCTTACTGACAGTAATCGTTGCAATTGACTTTTAGAGTGCAAAGTTGTTACGTTAATTAAACTTAATTGACTTTTTGAGTAATGGAGAGCGATTCAAGTGATTTTGAATTTACAAATACGCCCCCTGATATTAGGGAACAAGCCAACATAGGCTCATTAACCTTGTTACCACAAAAATCTAAAGACAGGGGCTGAAGACAACAAAATAAATAATTATTCACAAAAAAATTGGGTAGTAGGAAAAATCATATGTATGATACAGGAGTAAAATGACCTTTTCCTCATTACTGTACTAGTAAAATACCTACATCCTGCGCGAGGATAAGTGGCACTTTCCACTTTCCATAAGAAATTAGGATTTAAATTAAAACTAAGATGGCCAGCTTTCAACTAAGAAGTTAATTTCTCCCATGAATTCGAAACAACGCATGCGTGAAGGCCTGACCACAGATCACCTACTAGTTTAGAACTTGCGAAACAGCCACCATTTGTACTAAGTTATTGTTTACATGAACTTGTGCCTTTATTAATTTCCTAATTCATGTTGCATGAACAGCTGAATATTCTTAGTTTAAATTCAAACTTAATCTTAAATTAGTTTTCATTTAGTTGATGTTGGATGAATCCACCATCTGATAATTATTTTTTCCGTTTTGTCGAATTTTTTTGATTATTGCGTCAATAACTATTAATTATTACTTCAATAACCAGATAAGTTAGTTTGTAGTTAGTTATTTTATGTCTAAATAAATTATATTTTTAATATTTTCCACCCACTCGTAGAAAAAATATTGTTCCTAACACAGGCGTAAAGTTCCGGCAATTGAAGGCGTGGACTGCGGCCGCGTCCGGAAAAATATCACTCGCCGCTGTAGTTAGGAAAAATACTATTTCCCATGTCTAATATTATTTTTTGGATCAAAAAAGTTTCGAAGCTATCACGACATGTTATCTTCTTTTTATAGAGGGTGTCTCATGACTAATGGGAAAAGGTATGAAGCGTATAGGTTAAGCCAAAATAATGTTAGTTCTTTATATACACTCTTTTAATTCAGGTTCGCATTTAGGAGTTCTAGGACTTTAAAGTTAGAATTATACATTCCTTTTTTTTTATTTTTTTTTATTTCAATACTTTTCAGGGATGTATCTCCCGTAATGGTTGAGTAACCAACATTTTGCCAGCTTCTGTATATAAATATCAAAAATGATTCCTGATATTCAAAGGAACCAAAAAATGGTACCTACTTGACTACACTACAGGTAATTTTTCATATTCGCACACTTATCAAGGACCGATAACAATACAAAAAATTCAATAAGTTTATTTCACTATTCTCTTCAGGATCATCAGGATTAACAATTATTTTATCATATTCTAAAATGACTCTTACTTAGATTATCACCTACAGAGGAATTGGCGATTGACATGCGCGACCTAGGCCTGTTACTCCCTGTATAAAAATTCAACTTCCGTATGTTTGTGTCTGCAAAACTCGAAAAGTAGATAATAGATTGACTCGAAATTTTTACAAATACACCAAAAGACCATCAAAATCTAAAAAATAAATGTATAGAGATTGGGGTATTGTTAGGTTTATGACGTCAAATCAAGGTAGGTAAAGTTTGTCCAAAAACCAATTGAAGAAGTTAGAGCACGTGTTTCTCTCCCTTACCGAGTTATGACTTTGATTAGGCATCATGCAAATGCAATTGATTTTGGATAAACTTCACCCAAATATGATCAGACGTACTAGGTCTACCACCTCTCAAAATTGTAAAATGAATAAAACCAACTTCAACTAACAAAGTTAATTAAAAATAAAAAAATAAATGTTTTATATAACAATTCGTTGTATTAAACATTTATGAAACATTTTTTCAGTTGACAGTAGACAATGGATAGTATCTAGGTTCACTCGTCGTTGGCACTTTCATAGACTTGCCGAAAAACGGTCGTTAAAACACACGTGTGTCGTATATACAGGGGTCGCGCGAATTACTACCTTCATTTCTTGTTAATTTATAGAAGAAGTGTCTAGTACGGGGGCTGATAAAAATGTACGTTTGTACTATTTCAAAAAACGATGTTGTTTCGCTATGTACGGTACTAGGATTTAATTTGCAACATCAAATTATAAGAAATAAACTAGTAACATTGATTAGAATAGCTTTTACTACATTATATAAATAAAATATTTTTAATTCGTGATGAACAAGTATATACAGGGTTTCAATTTGAAAACGAACGGCATTTAATGTTGCCTAAACTAATGACAGTATCAAAATTTGGCGAAACACGTCAATTTACATATCAAGGGGGACAACTGTTGAGGCGTTTGTTGTCGTATTATTTTCAACCCCCTGACCCCCAGGGCACCTACCACTGAAATTTTAAATGGCAACCCCTATTTCTTTTGCCATTTTTGAGTTCCTTCTGTAATTCTTAGATAAATTTCATAATTTTTTTTAAATTGAAGTACTTGACCCATTGACTTATAAGTCTATGACTTGACCTCACAAATGTGTGGACTGTATTTAATTTTTAAATTGAAATAATGCAACTTTTACATTTATAATTACTTTATAAATTGTTCAAAATGGGTTCCATTGTTTTCTAAGCACAAGTACAGTCGATATTCAAACTGTTCGCGGACCTTTTGAAGAGTCTCGGGTGAAATAGCCCTACATTCCTGTCCAATTCTTTGTTGCAGTTGTTCAATAGAGTCTGGTTGGGTTTTGAATACAACGGATTTCAAGTGACCCCATAGGAAGAAATCGAGCGGTATCAGATCTGGTGACCTTGGTGGCCATTCAATGGGTCCTCTACTACCAATCCACTGCTCCGGATAATGATTATTCAACCACTCTCTTACTGGGCGTACATAATGAGGAGAGGCTCCGTCCTGCTGGAAGTGCAGTCAATGTTCAACTAGAGCAAGATTTCCATTGGCGTCCCTTTGATTTTCCAGCTCATAAATCATAAGAGGCTCTATAACTCTCTCTAACATTTCGGCATAAATTTCACCATTTAGATTTCCATCTATGAAGAGGGGACCAATGATAGTAGTGCCTAATATACCTGTCCAATTTTTGAGGATATTGTGTATGCCCCTCTCTAATAATATGAGGATTGAAGTCGCTCCAATAGCGGCAGTTTATTGACCTTGCCATTTATGTAAAAAGTGCATTCATCACTGAAACAGATATTTTTCATTAACGGGGGCTGAGCAATAATCCTGTTAGTCATAATTTCGCAAAACTCAATACGTCTGTCCGGGTCATCATCCCCTAATTCTTGGGTAATTTGTAGTTTGTATGGGTGAAATTTGTGAAGCTTCAATACTTTCCTGACTGATTCATGCGACAGTCCAGTTTGTTGTGCATTTTTACGAAGTGACGAAGTAGGAGCTATAGCAACTTGGCCAAGAACCTCAATCTGAGCGGCCTCATTGAGCAATCTTGGTCCAGCCCTCTTCTTATTGCCAATAGATCCAGTTTCTTCAAATTTAGCTACTAACTCTCAGATGTATTTGTGTCCAACATTTTTCCCCCGATGTCTTTCGTTAAATTTGGTCGTCGTTGTAAAGCAACGTTCGGTTTAATAAATATAAATCATTTCTACGCATTCAGCAATAGTGTAAACCATTTCAAGAAATAAATACAAGGAGTCAGAAAATAAAGAACTGTATAAGTAGACCTAAAAAATTTGACTGGCAAAAGAAATTAATAATTCAAAAACCGGCAAAAACTATTATCAGTGGTTTTATTCGAATAGGAAATAAATTTCATGGATCTTAACAGGGTTGGGCTGAGATTTAAATAAATAATTATTCGAAATTTTATTTTTATTTTTACTAGTATTTCTAGAACTGTAATACATTCCACACATTCAACTTAAAAAAATTATTAAATTCGCTCCAAGAATTAAGAATATTGGAAAAGGAATCTGAAGAAGGAATTAACGATTTGGAGGAAGATACAAAACAATCAGAAGCAACGGAAACGAATATACAAAAATCGGAAGAAAATATTGAAAATCAAAAACGCAAAAGGTGTAAAATTAATTATAGTCCACAATTCGAGCGCAATTTAAGAAGTAAAAAATAAGCATAAGTATTTAGTATCTAGATACCTATTGTATTTTTGTTTTTTTTTCCCAAGCATTGTTACTTTTTTTCCCATTAATTGATTTGGTTAATATTTTTCAAATAAATTTTGTAAATCGATTATTAAACAATTAAATCTGTTTTTCATATTAAGAAAGAGTTAGTTTTGTGAATTCTTGATATTATTTGTAAAAAACATGTCCAATTTTATGAAAATATGTCATGTAAACACACGTTCGATAATTAGTAAATTTCAGAAATTTAAAGATACTGTTTCAAATAAATATGACATTATTACTGTTTCGGAAACTTGGTTGAAACCAGAAATTGCAGATCAAATTATATCTTTGCCAGGTTACAAACTCTATAAAAAAGATCGTCTCCAGGGTAGAGGAGGAGGCGTGGCAATTTACTTGAAAAATAATATTAAATGTAAACTAATTCATAATATACGTGTCTCCACTGAACAAATATGGATTGAAATCGAGTTTAGTCATAAAAAGATAGCCATTAGTTCGCTTTATTCACCTCATGTACGTGAATCTCAATTGTTTATTGATGAGCTTGAAAATGTAGTAAGTGAGATTATTCACAACTACGAATATTTAATGTGTTTAGGCGATCTCAATATAGACAATCTAGATCCAGAAAGTATAGAATGTAAGCATCTACAAAAATTCTTAGATTCTTTTGATCTAAAACAAATAATAAATGAACCAACTAGATGTAGTGCAACTGGTATGTCGCTACTTGACTTAATAATATGTTCAAATCATTCAGATGTTAGACAACCTTCAGTGCATTCACTTTTTTCTGATCACTGTTTGGTGTCCTGTTCTCTCTAATCAGAAAAATCAAAGATACAACCTTTCCTGTATAGGTATAGAGAATTCCGTTCTCTTAGTAATGATGAATTGATACGTGAAATAATTAGTAGTGATTTAAACCAAGTCTACTATGCTCAGACTATAGACGATAAAGTATCAATATTTAATAATGAGTTGAGAAACATTTTTGACAAACTTGCTCCTATCAAAACAGTTAAAATAAAAAAGAAGAAAGCTCCTTGGCTAACGGATAATATTCGGTTAATGATTTCTATGAGAGATAAAGCTTTAAATAAATATAAGAAAACAAAATTGTTAAGCCATTGGAATTATTACAAAGAGCTAAGAAATTATACGAATGGAGCTATAGCCAGAGAAAAAAAAGCCTACTTGGAATTTCGTGTACGTCACGGGGAAAGTAGAAAACTATGGAAGGTCTTGAAAGAATTAAATATTTACAGTAAAAATATTAATACTTTAATACCAGAAAATTTGCAGAACCTAAATAGTATTAATGAATTTTTTGTTGATTCTTCTAAAAGTGAATTTAACGTTGATCCTAATTTAATATCATACTACAATGAAAGTATTGAAAATACTAACAATTATAATTTTGCTCAAACATGCGACTCCGAAGTATACGATATGTTACTGTCAATCAAATCTAAAGCCACTGGTGTCGATCAACTTAGCATCGATATGCTACTATATTGTTGTCCAGTTATTTTACCGTTTTTAACACACATATTCAATTTTTGTATAAAAAAAAAGTGTGTATATGTTTTACCATTGCCTAAAAATAATAATCCAGCTAGTCTTAGAGATTTGCGCCTTATAAGTATTTTATGTTGTGTATCAAAAGTGATTGAGAAAATTGTAAATAAACAACTTATTGAATTCCTAGATCATAATAATATTTTACCAACTCATTAGTCCGGGTTCAGACAATAACATAGTTGCACAACAGCTCTCTTAAAAGTAACCGATGATATCCGTGCATCTTTGGACGCTAATAAATTAGTAGCTTTAGTTTTGCTAGATTATTCCAAAGCCTTTGATCGTATAAATCATGATTTATTGTTTTCCGTGTTACATTTCATTGGTTTAGATATAAGTGCTATAAATTTGTTTCGTAGCTACCTCAGTAATCGTCAGCAGTTATCTACTGCAATAGGTCTTCTGCATTTTTAAAAATTAATTGTGGAGTGCCTCAAGGGTCTATACTTGGACCAGTTCTCTTTATAATTTATACACATTTATTTTATAAGAAATTGCAACACTGTTCGTCTCATTTTTATGCGGATGATGCGCAGTTGTATTATTCTTTTAATGAAGAAGACGCGGTTGTGTCGTGTCAGCATGTAAATGAAGATTTAAAGTCACTGATAGCTATATCCAATCAATTTTGTCTATCACTTAATAGTGCTAAATCAGTTGCACTTTTATTTGGAAAGCCAATGGCCAGGAAGAGGTGCTTAAGCTTAATAAACTTAAAAATTGATGATAATACTATTAATATAGAAGATAGTGCAAAAAATTTAGGATTGATCATTGACTCTAGTTTACGCTATTCGTCCCATGTAACTTTAATCGTTCGACACGCCTTTGCTAATCTCAAATTAATATACAGCAGCCGGACAATGCTTACGAAAAAAACAAAAATGTTATTATGTGAATCACTTGTATTATCACAGTTAAATTACGGCGATGTGGTTTTTGGGCCTAGATTATTAAAAAGAGACGTACTAAGGTTACAGCGTATTCAGAACTGTTGCATCAGGTTTATATGTGGATTAAGAAGAAGAGCACCCACTTCATTATATTATAAAGAATTGCAGTGGCTTACTTTGGAAGAACGGTACATGAATGTGTATTATACTATAAAATTTTACATACACAAAAATCTCCGTACTTGTACAATAAACTTAGATTTAGAACTGACGTACACAATCTAAACCTGAGACAAGTTGGTCGCTTAACGATGCCTAAACATTCAACCGCCTTATTTGAGGGCAGCTTTTCATTTAATGTAGTTAGGATTTGGAACTGGATACCCGATTATTTAAAAGTACTCACATTGAATAGATTTAAACGTGAAATTAAGCGTAATTTGCTTAATGGTAGCTTAAAAGTGTAATGGAAGATGGATACCTATAGTATCTATATTAATTTTATTTTTCTTTGAATTTACTGTTTGGACCCTTACTTTGTGGAATCTACTAATATCATTATTTTGAGTGAGGCTGAGGGTTTCTGAGTGGTTCCACTTTGATAGGGGGTGTTTGGGAGTTTGGGGTTGATGGTGGTTTCGATATTTTTAATGTCGAAATAATTATCAATGTTGAATTTTTGAATATTTTCTGCTGGGCTGGGGTTGCTTGGAGACTTTTGGTTTCATTTGAAATAGTATTATTCATTTTCTTTTTCATAAAACTTGTAATTTCTGGTTTCAATCCAAAATGTTAATATTAAATCATAATGGATTCGTAATTCTCTTCTTGGTAAAGGATTACTCACTATTTTATTTTTTTATTATTATTTTTTTATTGTTTTTGTAGTTTGTCTTTATTTTGAGTTGTATTCAAGGTATAGTGTATAGGTATTATTATTTGGTAACTGGTTAAGTGGAAGAGCAAATTCTTGATTTATTCAAGAAATTTGAACCCTGCCATTTGGCAAACTGCTGTGTAACATTATGAACCTATTTTTTTGTTTTTTATTTGTATGCACTGTATGTTTGGCCAATAAAAGCATTTATTATTATTATTATTATTATTAAATGTATCTAAGAATTACATAAGGATCTCAAAAATGGCAGAAGAAATAGGGGTTTCCATTTAAATTTTTAGGGGTGGGTGCCCTGGGGGTCAGGGGGTTGAAAGTAATACTACAACAAACGCCTCAACAGTTGTCCCCCTTGATATGTAAATTGACGTGTTTCGCCAAATTTTGATACTGTCATTAGTATAGGCAATATCAAATGCCGTTCGTTTTCAAATTGACACCCTGTATGTATATAAATAGAATGAAACAAATCCACATGTATACCTTACAATATAAAAATAGAAAACATGAACTATTCAAAATCGTTAAAAATTATACCAGACTCTATAACATACTTTAGAATTCGTTTTGCATATAAAAACAATACTGAATAATTGCATTTAAAAAAAATAGAATCCTAAACCAAACCTATAAAGCAAAACAAAAAGTAATAATTAGAAATTTTGTATTGGGCTTACAAGATTTTTTAATTTTTAGGTATGTCGCGATTTGCGAAGTTTATTGTGTAATTAATATAAACGCACTCTTATATAAAGAGATAAGAAATAAGTTAATGGAAAATTTTTACAAGGATGCGTAAATGTCAATGTCGCTCCGATATAATTTTTACATGCACACAACACATTGGCGGCATTTTGTTTTCAATAAATATTCCGTAATAATCATTAAATAGTTCACTGCAAAGACAGTCCAGCCGGTATACTATTAACTCCTCTCGTACCATCACACTACAAAAGACACACGGTATCTGTCTTTGGCTTATACCTTATCCCTGTATAAAATTTTGTAAGTGTTAGTGATGTTTCATATAAATAGTTGGTTATCCTGTTATTTATTATAATTTCCAAAGAATTAATTTTCTGCTTTCTTATTTCCTTCCACTAGATAGTTACCCAACGATCTTTTATTTATAACAATTGGTGTACTTGACTGTTTAATTTATGTACAAATTTAACGATTCAATTTATTTTTTATAATTCAATTTATTAGATCGTCTTCAAAATAACTTAATTTTTGTTAAGAACAGTATGAAATTTAATTTTTTCAACCATCCTATCAACTTTAAGTTCTATTAAGAAAAATATTTTTCAACTTACAAATATAATCTTGTTTATTATTTTGAATAAGCGATGCATAAAAATTTCATAGTCTAGTAAAAGCAATTATAGTACGGACTCTATTATTAAATTTAATTTAGGTTGAATTGAACACATTAATTATCACATTAAATTATTATTATTTTTATTATCTTTGCGGTACTAGGCACTACTTATGTACCGATGGTAATCCTTCAAATACATCGGTAACTAAGTCTACATATTTAAATTAGAGCTCGTGAGACACGATATCTAAAGTGGTACCAGTGGAACTACTCACCTCTCCCAAATCTACTTTGTTAAGCTATTAGGGTACTGATGGAATGAGGACGAAGTACCTAGAAGTTAGTAGGTGTAATTCACGAAGCTTTTGGAAGGCCTCCCCACTTTATAGATTACAAATAATTATTCCACCTCAAACTCTACCTTTCTAAGCCATTAAGCTACTGATGGAAGAGTATCGAGGTACCTAGAACTATATGTTGGTGGCATTTACGAAATATCTGAAGTACCTCCTGACTATCCAGTGTAAAAATAATTACCGTGGCACAAATATCTACTAATATACCCCTTGGTATATATTATAAAAACCCAGTGAGTTTGGGTTACGATTTGGACAATTTAGACATTTCTGTAAATTATTTTATTGGCATATTTTGGTAGGAAATTAGTTTGGTACGCTAATGTACTTCAGTCAGTAAGAGAAATCCACTTTTGATATTATGTTGATTGATTAGTTTAAAATTAGACGTGTCTATTAATTTTAATGCATCAAAAAACATTTGCAGGAAACAAAATTTTACTTTCTACACACATATTTCGTTATTATTTTTTTTATTTAACTCTATATTATTAAGTATCAAACGAAAAATCTCATAATTAATTATACCTGATAATTACAGCAATTTACTTTTTTTTCGAAAAAAGGTACCCTAAAAATGTTATTTATTTTAATATACCTTCTATCTTATCAGTTTTTATTTTTGTCGACTTCCAAAAAAAAATTGTTTAAACAAATTAAATTTGAGAGGAGAATAGAAATTGGTTAAAAAGATGTTTGGAAAATTTTTACTGGCAATAGTGTCAAATAATGTCAACATCATTCATACACTGGCCACCAAAAATTTGACACATTGTCAAAAGTTGTTATCTCTTGATTTACTCATTTGGTTGTGATGATTTTTTGGTGTGTAGGTCATTTCTGTGGTTGGTATTTTAATGTAGAGTTAAATTTGAAAATATACGGGGTGCTTAAATGTGAAGAGGTTTTTTGCCAAAAATTTGAAACACTCTGTAAGATGCAGCATCTGCAACAGAGGGTATCAACTGGTGTCAAAAATTAGGACCATGCTTTATGGTTCTTAGAAAGAACTAAAAATAAAATGGAAACGTACACGTTTAACCTTTAAAAAACCCAATCAAAACGGTGTATTCCTGTTTCGCCTGTTCCCGTTTCGCCTGACATTTAAATTAGGTACATTTTGGTTGCGTTTTGCCTGATGACAAGATTGAGGGAAATTTATAGTTGCGATTCGCCTGACCTGGATTTTCTAGGTATAACAGGTAATAAATATGTATAATTGTTGTAAGTACCTACCCCGACCGTTTCTTAACAGGTTAGTTTAGGTTAGGTTTGGTTAGGTTTGGTTAGGTTTGGTTAGGTTAGCTATTTAAATAATGAAATAACAGTGGGAAAATGTTTAGAAAAAATAGCCTACACTGTTAAGCTTAAGATAAATTAATTTTGTTAGTTCAAAATCATGTAAATATGTATATATTATTGTATTTTTTCCCAAATTGATGAAACGTAAAGCGAATAAACTTTTAACCACACCAGTAGTTTTTTCTCAACTATTAAAAATTACTGCCAGTCCTGAGTCTGGATAAAGTGGGAAGGGAAGTTGCTTATTTTAATACCTATTATAACGAGAAATGTATGGTCAGGCGAAACGGTACCACCATTTAAGCCGTCAGGCGAATCGAGAAATTTTAATTGGTCAGGCGAAATGGGAACAGGCGAATCGGGCATAAATCATAAAAACATTAAAATTTCAGAAAATAATCAAATGTAATGCATAATATCGAGTGTGACCTTCTGCCGAAATGACTCATTCAATCGACATGGCATCGAATTATAAGATTAGTGAAGAAAGGATGATGAACGAATTCTTCTTGTAATACAACTCGAAGATCTTGAAGGCTGCCAAACAAAGCGGACCGGCAACGAATGAGTCTTTGCAGCTGGTCCCACTGATGCTCAATAGGATTGAGATCAGTCCTGCAAGCTGGTCAAACCATTCGTTGAGAATGTTTGCATGCGACAACTGCGTTTAGTGGATTTGTTTTACTTTTTAACTTCTTTAATAACAGTGATAATAACGTGAATAAGAACTTAAAACGTTCATAAAGCATGGTGCTATATTATGGCACCAGTTGACACCTTCTTTTGCAGTAGCCGCATTATATAGGATAGGAATTTTGGGTAAAAAACATCTTCACATTTAGGCAACCCGTATATTTTCAGATTCAGCTTTACATTAAAATTTTAACCACAGTGTTGTTACAAAAGACTACAGTTCACAAACAAAATCATAAAAATCAAATAAGTGGTTTAAGAGATAACCACTTTTGAATATGTGTAACTTTTTTGGTGGCCGGATTTTTTTGACGGTCTGTAGATTTTAAACAGTAACCTAGATAACTAACTGGCATTCTGTAGTGAAATCTAATTCTACCATTTGCAAAAAGATCGTAATGTCATAATAGTGCGTGATACAAGATCTTATATATCTGGGATATTACTTAAGTTGGAAAAAATTAAAATATTTATTTATTATCGTTTAGTGCTGTCTCGTTATATTGTTTCGAAAACAGATTGCAAAATTTACTCGCTCAGCAAAAATGTACACCTTTTTTCCATAAAAACGATTTAATGTTTCCACCAGTTACTTTAGCTGGTTTGTAATAGTCTTCAAGTAACTTAAAAACATGTGGACCTACTTTGGAAAGTAACAAATTGCGTTGTACAACCGCATTCTTGGTATTCATGAGCTCTCGCATGTCCAACTCCAGCTCAAATCTCTGTAGGCTCTGTATTGGGATCAAATGTACTAAACTGGAAATGTTTGTATATAGATGTTTCAGGTTCGGAAATTTTGTTTTCTCGTCGCCAAAATGTAGTGTGACAAAACCACGTAGTTTCAAGGTAAACTCTTCATTGGAAATCAACTACAAAAAATTAGTGAAAAATGTATTGCAGGTCTAAATGTCAACTTCTAATATCTATCCCCAGTCATATCATGTCATATTGGAAAGTCTATCAAAATGACACTGATGTGAAAACGTCTATATAAATGGAGTGTTCCAATATTGTCCAGGAGCATGTTCAGAAATACCACACTTATCATGCATACAGAATAGTAAAATGGAGTTAGCGGATTGTCTAATTTTTAACCATGCTTTAAAATTTACCAGTTGCTTAAAGAATTGCTCCTTTAATCTGTACAGGAGACTGGCATGGTCATCGATGGAGCAAAACGTATGCCAAACGGTAGTCTTTTATAACAATAATAGCCTTTATGAGTTGCAATCACCAAGTACTTTCGTGAATCGGGATGGACCCCCATTTGCAAATAAGCATCTTTCAAATCTATTTTTGAAAAATATTTTCCTCCGGATAGATTGGATGTAATATCTTCAAAACGTGGCAAGGGGTATTCATCAATCTGGACGTGTTGATTAATGGTCACTTTAAAATCGGCGCCAATCCTTATTCTTCCAATCGGACTTCATTGCCACAACGATTGGAGAAACCCACTCAATCGGTTGCTGGGTAGTGTCAATAGGTTCTAGGACGCCTTCTTCTACAAGTCTATCAAGTTCTGCAGACACCTGGTTTTGGAGAGCCAGTGTTACATTTCTTGGACGAAAACGCTTTGAAACTACTTCATGATTAATGTAAATTTTTGCGAAATGGCATTTGATTGTGCCAAGGCCATTCTCAAACAATTCCTGATATCCTCGTAAAATATTTTGCATTATGTCTTGATTTAGCGGTCCTTGTTCTTCTTTGGTCAAATGGTAAATTTTGGCTCCGTCTGGAAATGGTACTTTAAAAGCTAAACACCAGTCTAACCCGAAAAGTGGTATATCTTCATCTTCGGTTTCGTAGATAGGAAGTTCTAGTCTTTTGTCAAATGCCTTTACATTTACCATCGATTTACCCATCGTTTTTATAGGATTTTCGCCGTATGCAATCAAATTATCCGATAGCTCTAGAGTTGGTTGACCAATCCATGCACAGCGCCTGGATCGTAGAGCATGTTCAGATGTTTTCTATTTACCCGAACATTTAGCATTATTCTGTTAGCTGCGTTAACTCTTCTTATTTGTGAGACATTCCCTTTTAATACTATTTCTTCGTCAGAAAACGATGATTCTTCTGAATCGGAGGGAATGTCACTATCGGCATCGTTTCTTATGCAACGTGTATGCTTTGGTTTACTTCGATTTGCAGATTTGGATGACTGTTTGATGATAGCGTTTCCTGATCGGTGTTTAGGTTTTAAAGTACCATTTCCAGACGGAGCCAAAATTTACCATGTGACCAAAGAAGAACGAGGACCCCTAAATCAAGACATAATGCAAAATATTTACGAGAATATCAGGAACTGTTTGAGAATGGCCTTGGCACAATCAAAAATTTACATTAATCATGATGTAGGTCCAAAGCGTTTTCGTCCAAGAAATGTACCACTGGTTCTCCAAAACCAGGTGTCTGCAGAACTTGATAGACTTGTAGAAGAAGGCGTCCTAGAACCTATTGACACTATCCAACAACCGATTGAGTGGGTTTCTCCAATCGTTGTGGCAATGAAGTCCGATGGAAGAATAAGGATTGGCGCCGATTTTAATGTGACCATTAATCAACATGTCCAGATTGATGAATACCCCTTGCCACGATTTGAAGATATTACATCCAAACTATCCGGAGGAAAATATTTTTCAAAAATAGATTTGAAAGATGCTTATTTGCAAATGGGGGTCCATCCCGATTCACGAAAGTACTTGGTGATTGCAACTCATAAAGGCTATTTTTGTTATAAAAGACTACCGTTTGGCATAAGTTTTGCTCCATCACTTTTTCAACGTACTATGGATCAAATGCTTTCTGGAATTGAAGGCGTTGTTTGCTATTTAGACGATATATTAGTGACCTCATCTGATTTGGCAGAACACAATTATCGCTTAAGACAAGTTCTAGGAAGGCTACAGTCATCTGGAATTAAGACTCAAAAGTCGAAGTGTGAGCTTCTTAAGAACGGATTAACATACTTTGGCCATAGAATCGATGAAAATGGTTTACACCCAACCGAAGAACGAATTGAAGCCATTAAGAATATGCCACTACCGCAAAATATTAGCCAATTGAGATCCTTTTTAGGAGCCATAACATATTATGGTCGATTCATCGAAAATCTTCATGTGAAATGTGTACCTTTAGACCGACATCTTAAGAAAAATATAAAGTGGCATTGGACATCCGAAGATACCGTCATAGTTAATGACCTTAAAGAAACCTTAACATCTCAAGACACGTTGGTACATTATGATCCTGATAAACCTTTGGTGGTGACCAGTGACACAAGTAACGTGGGTACAGGAGCGGTTCTCTCACATAAATATAAGGATGGAAGCCTGAAACCGATCGCGTTTGCTTCAAGATCATTTAAGGATTCAGAAAAACACTACTCAACAATAGAAAAGGAGGCGTTAGGCTTAGTACCAAACCAAATTTCACATAATTTCATCAGTAACTGCATTGAAGACGTGTCACCCTCTTAACGAACCATAAACCCTTGGAAAGAATTTTTGGAGAGACTCGACAAACTTCCAAAATTGCAAGTAACCGATTATTACGTTGGGAAATGACACTTAACTGTTACAACTATAACATAGAATACCAACCTGGGAAAGAAAATTCTCCTGCCGATTCACTTTCAAGACTTCCATTGGAATGCTCCAGCTATGTTCAGTTTCCCAATCATGCTAAATTACTGCGGCTAAGAGTACAAAAATTACCAATAAGGAAAGAAATTTTAAAATCAGAGATGGTTAAGGATGACATCATTTCAAAAGTTATGACCTTTGTAAAATCATATTGGCCGGATAAGAAAAGCCTAGACAGTAGTTTCCACACTTTTTATGAAAAACGAGATGAGTTATCGATTAAGGAAGACATGCTTTTATGGAAAGGACGCGTTTGTATACCTACATCTTTACAATAAAAAATCTTAGCTATGCTACATGATGAACACCCAGGTATCACAGCCATGCAATCATTAGCTAAGTTACATGTTTACTGGCCAAATATAAACAATGATTTGACTAGTGTGACTGAACAATGTATTTTCTGCCAAGAAGCACGACAGAATGATCAGAAATCTCCATTGCATTCTTGGGGTATCTCTCGTGAGCTGTGGTCGCGTCTTCACCTAGATTTTGCTGGACCATTTGAGGGCAAAATGTGGATGGTACTAATTGATTCTTATACCCAATGGTTGGAAATAATTTGCATGACAAATATTACATCAGAAACTACCATAAAAGTTTTAAAAGAAACTTTTGCACGTTTTGGTTTACCAAAAATAATAGTAACCGATAATGGTCCAGTTAACGTCCAACAGTTTTGAAGACTTCTGTGCTGAAAATGGAATATCCCACATAAAGGTTACACCATATCATCCAAAATCAAATTGCTTAGCTGAAAGAACAGTGAGAACCTTTAAGGAACGAATGACATCTAGCGACCAACAGAATAGTCAATTCGACAGGCTTCAGTCATTTCTGTTTTCTTATAGAAATACCGTTAGAAGATCAACCGGCAGAAACACCTAGTGAACTAATGTTTGGTCGTAGCCTTAGAAGCAAATTTGATTTGTTGAAACCTGATATTGCCAAAAATATCGATATGGAATGTATTAGACAGAAGAAAAATCATGATACATTTATAAGACCACAAACAAATTTTTATGAAGGCGAAGCTGTATGGGTAAATAATCCACTTACCAAAGGTTCAGTTGCTGGTCAAATTGTTAAACAAAATGGTCCTCTTTCGTATCATGTAAACATAGATGGACAGCTTCGACGTAAGCATAGCGAGCAGCTAAGAAAACGAAGAACCGAGCCTATACCGAATTCAGTTTCCAATGATGACGCCGATGAAAATCAAAATGCCAACTCTTCGCTATGAATTCCTCCAGATCTAGAACAACCCTCTACTTCAAAAATTTCCATTAGAAACCACCCAAATCAATGTGAACCATCTACTTCAAAAGATGTCCACCACTCTGACGTAGACGAATTAGATTTACAAGAAGATTCACCTTTAAAGTTTATAGAAGAAATCCTCCACGGGACAGAAAACTTCCACGACGATACCCGGATTAGAGCGTTTCTTTGTAGGAAAGAAATGTGGTATTTCTGAACATGCTCCTGGGCAATATTGGAACACTTCATTTATATAGACGTTTTCACATCAGTGTCATTTTGATAGACTTTCCAATATGACATGATATGACTAGGGATAGATATTAGAAGTTCACATTTAAACATGCAATACATTTTTCACTAAGCTTTTGTAGTTGATTTCCAATAAAGTGTTCACGTTGAAACTACGTGGTTTTGTCATACTACAATAAGCTTTAAAATATTAAAGGAAAACTCTTAATTTGACACAATACCTGTAAAAATTTAAATCCTAATCTTGACTATGTATCGATTAAAACATTTCTAATAGCAGAAACTTTGTCAAATATTACTGCGGGCCTTCAATTTTTAACCACTTCTTATAGAAGTTACTCTAATGACTGTTCAAATCAGTGTAAACTTGTTGGTGGATTGTAGTTTTTTTGGATTATGTAATAATGTAATTGTGTATTTGCAAAGAATATATAATCCAATGAAAATTATTGTATCATATTATATCAGTGAAACATAAAGAAATCTTGGGATTAGTGATAGTAAGACCCGGCTCATTTTGGTGACCCGGGTCTTCCAGATCAATCATTAAAATGACCCGTTCTTGAAGATTCGTTCATATGACCTTGTTTATTTGTTCCATCGTTTCATGATATGAATGAAATGAACGGCATAAATTATTATGCAGATTTTCATATTCATTTATTTATTAAACTTCACGTCTGCTTATGAACCTTCATTAGAGTGGATGAATGATGAATGATAACAATCCAAAAATTGAAATAGTTTGTATTTTTTGTCAAATTAAAACATAAATGTACTACAACAGCGGGGGCTTCGTTCAGTTCATTCGAACGACAGGGTCACAGAACGTGATTAGACCAATCACGGGTCTTGGAACTGATGCGGTCTTTGAGAACGGGTCGTTCGTGACCTTCCCATCCCAAGTTGGGATAAGGTGTAGTGGACATTTAGAAAGAAACGTACAGATTGGTTAAACCATGCAGAGCACTTGATTTGATCCAATCATCACCCCACATGAAATAATATAATTGAATTCTTACATAGTCATCAAAATTAACACATATACTAATTTTTTTTAGAATCATTCAAAATTTAAAAAGCTGTTCAATATACTTTTATAAGTTATAAATAAACAGATAGTATCTATCTCTTTCCATTGTTAGATTGTATTTCAAATATCCTTGATTTTAATGTCATAATATCCTAGGATACATATCAGATATGAGATATCTTAGCTACCTGTTTATTTCTATCAATTTTTTCAATTTATTTCTGATTTTGCAAATGTATTTAATTTGTGAAACCGGTCGAGTAAAATATGTTATATTTTGTTATTTATTGATTCTATTCAATAAAAAAATATATGTATAATGTTTTTGTATAAACAGCAATTATTTAATGTGAAAATTCTGCTATACTTTCACTATTTTGTTATGTAACCGAATTTTGGTTTTAGGGCTCCGTATTCAGAGCAATAAAAACCGTAGAGATTGTTATTTACATTTTTACGATCTGCTAGTCTAAACGGTCGAGTCTAAAATACTAATATGAGATTAACATATTGTCAGATTAATTTTGAAAAAATACTATTGAACTTATTTTCGATTAATAAATTGAAATATTATTGATGAATAAGTTGAAAAACTACAACAGATTTTTAATTTAATTCTCACGATGTGGTGTAGGTACCCAAATAATTAATTTCTAACATGGAAACTGAAAAGTCAATTCGATCGACTAATTTCACTATTATAGAGTGCAAAAAGATGGATGCGGTAGCGTAGAAATAAAGGAAGAAGTGTGGACAAAATTTCTAGGATAAATGTGCGTTGGAATACCATTTTCAAGAAAATCTAAAATTTCTAGTAGGTACATCATTAAAAATATCTAAATTTTCTTCTAAATTCATTGTTTATTGTTAAATCAGTTAAATAAACAGCACCAACAATAAATATTAGATTATGTATTGGCTAGTTTAAATAGATTGTCACAAGTTCTACATAACATTACAGAACACATTCAGGGTGGATGCTCCGGAGTTTGATAACTATCTCCGTTGTCTTGAGGGATACGAAAAAAGTTTTATACAAAAGATGTAGAGAAAACTAGTTTCTAATATACAGGGTGTTTCATACGACTACAACAAATCAAAGCAGTGGTTTTTTAAATGGAACACCATATACATATAATCAGTGCGATTGTGTTCGCAAATAGCAATATTGTTATAGAAAATATATTGCTATCATTTCCAAAAAATGGTATTCTGATCATCATGTTCAGCAATATATGACCTGTCAATTTTAAAGATATCTTGTTAGTTACCTTGCAATCTAAGCAACCTCATTTTTGTACTTGCTAAAGCTTTTAAAAATGAATAAATACATTTTTTTTTCATATTTTTTTTGGAATTTGAGAATAATGAAAACAGGTGAATTTTAAACGAATCTTATTTTGATAGGTTATTTATATAAATAATTTGTTGAAAAACTATTAAATTGCAGTTTTGTCTAATTAGGGATAACAACCTTAGATATACTGTGATCTATTAACGCATTGGCGCATTTTCTTAATGCTTCTGCCCAAATGAGAAATGGCAAGTGCCATTATTTTTTTCCGTGCTACAGTTTCCACCATATTCAACATAGGTATTAGAAAGTTCTTCCCATTTATAATCTAGTTCCCAGTCATTTAACGGGTGACATTTCCTTGTAATAAGTATTCTATTATTTTCTACATAATTAATTAAGTCCCATTTGGGTTTTGCTTGTTTTACGACTTCACAACATTACTTTAGGAAAAATAAATAAAATTGGGTAAGTCAACCAACTGACAAGTTGACCCTAATGACAGTCACCCTGAGGATAAACAATGATTTGGGTAGATTTGTAATTTGGTTGTTTTGTATTGATTTAATGATCCTTTTTATTATAAACAGTCATATGGCTGTTAAAATACCTAAAACAACGTCGAAAACAGCAATAAATCAAAATCAAATAACTATTAAGAACCACGTGTTGTGCATAAAACCTGACCTGACGCGGACTTGCCCTATACAACAAATAATACAGATTTCTCGAACAATTTATGTGTTAAACTCGGTTAAGGTCCAAATAAATCGTCTTCTTTTCTTATTGAATGCCGAAATACAGTGTTGCCAGTAGTTAAATTCAATAACATTGCTATTGACAAAACCATGAACCATTCTTGCTATGAATTTCTACAACGTTTTCAGCAATATACAAGCACTGATTATATTGAATTTCAAATCAGTCAATTTCCACCATTCCGACAATATAGGTTCTTACTAGGTTCCACTGGGTACCTTTAAAGATATGGCCTATATTAGTCATTTTTCTTTCTTGTGCATGATAATGTACAGATCGTTTTAAATTTTGCCTATTCTTTTTAAGCGCTAATGAGAGCGAAATAAAAGGAAAGTGTTACTTCTTTCTTGTTTAAAACATGATTTAGTAGTAATAGGGGATGCTCCCGTTTGCACTACACTGGCTTTGTCTGTATAAGTTTAGGCACAGCATTAGCATATTGCTATGAGAAAATCCTCAGCCTTTAGGCTTTTTGTGTTCTTGGTTATACCGTTCATGTGAAGAGACTGAGGATCTTTTCCAATAATAGCACAAGAGCGCATTTTGCGTCACAACGTATACCAACGTCGTAGCATAAAATATAAGATGTAACTAATGGATGTTCCAATTAAACATCAGCACACTACAGCATGGTGCGACACTGTATCATATTATGATCTGTAGTTGGAAAACTTATCAGGCTTAACAGTCTTTTCGCATAACATAAAATAGGTTCTTCTTAGAGAAATCTTCACTTGGCTAGTTCACTTCGCTAGTCTCAGAAGTTAATATCTTCAGTGAGTCAGTGCTCCGCATTCGACAGGATTGAACGTGAACTTTATTACTAATACTTAGATCATTACTACCAACTTAAATCCAATCACCGTTTCTGGAATGCCAATACACAAAAGCGCTACGGAGTAATTGAAATACTTTCAACATCTCTCAATAATTATTATTATTCTCATTTAACTGTGTAATTCAGTTAGTTATTGCACAAATAGTTTTAATGGTAAAATTTTTAAAACCTAATTGCCAATATGCTATATACCTACTTTCCCCATGTCTATTTCTTATGACGTGTAACGTAAAACAAAACGGAATAGTTTTTTTTCTGTTGAACTCTCCACAATCATCGAATACAACCGTAAAATATAAATCAGTAAATTAAAATAAGTTGATGTGTTGTAATGAAAAAATTCGTTTCTTTAACGTTCTTTACAGAAGTAGAGTAATTGTTCAAAGTAATAATGCAATTTAATTTATATATAAGGTGCCGACAAAATTTGGTAACGTAAGCAGCCTCAAAGTACTAAGTTCTGTGTAATCAGTTTCAAAATGGTATGGGAATGCCTAGGAAAACTTAATGAACTAGGCGATAACAACGTCGTCACCTTACAGTGGGTTTCAGGACACAGTGGTGTAGGAGAAAATCAAATAGCATATGAACTAGCAAAGAGCTGGCCTATTGTTTCTGCCAGTGCCAAAGAAAATCAGTGGAAAAAAAGCAAAGGGAGAGACTGAAACATCCTTTGGGGGCCGGAATACTTTTGTGGTATCAGCTCCAATGTAATATTGCAAGAAATAGGCAACGCCAAAAAGAAGAGAATATCTGACCAACGGCAGGATCTAGTAGGGCTAGGACAATCGAAGGTACTCCTGAGAAACTACAACAAGGTGAGAACAAATGAATACCTGAGCCAGAGTAAAACTGCACTAGTTTGGACAGGTGTCCTAACAGGACACTTTCGCCTGAATTAGCATCCCAAGATGATCAAACTAGCAGAGCAAGAAGAATGTAAATTCTGTGGAATGGAAACAAAACAACCATTCACATACTTGCGGAATGCATAGCAATACATGATACTAGGGCTTAGCACAGAGGAGCTTGAGAGAGCAGGAGGCCTGTCAAATAGGCAATTCGGCTTTAGGAAGGCAAAAGGCAGGGTACTCGCAAAAAGTGGGCGGCAGTAGTTACCCTGGACGTCAGGAATGCTTTTAACTCTGTGCCTTGGTCGAAAATTATGGAAATGTTGAAGAAGAGAAATATCTAGGCTTTTTCACTCAACATGATTGGTGACTCTCAGACCCATTAGACGTTTATGTGGAAATCTCGCCAGGAAAGAAGATGAAAGTGACCGCAGGGGTGTCCCAAGGCTTGGTTCTGGGACCGACGCTCTGGAATATCCTTGAGCGTCTTGAGGCTAGAGCTAGAAGAGGGTGCAGCTACCCTGGCATTTGCTGACGATCTGGCCATGTTTGTGGAAGCCAGAGACGCCAATGAACTATAAGATACTGGCAACAACGCCATCAATACAGTAATCAAATGGATGGAAGATCATGAGCTGGAAAAAGCAGACCATAAGTCGGAAGCGATTGTAATCAAGGGACCTCTGAAGAGAGATAGCATCCATTTCAAGGTGCAGGGGACAGAAGTTATCCCCAAGCGGACAATTAAGTACCTAGAAGTCGACTTGGATGACAGGTGGAGGTTTAACAAACATATCCGAGAAGCGTGCAATAAAGCCATGGAGCAAGCCAGCATCCTTATGAGAATTATACCAAACATAAGCGGGCCCAGCACTGGGAAGAGGCGGATGCTACTTGGAGTGACTAACTCCATCCTACTATATGCAGAAATGGCATGGGAGGAAGCGCTCAGGTTCAGAGCGGAAAGGGAGGGAATGTTCCAGGACTCTGCGTAAAATTACTCTGAGGGTGTGTTGTGCTTACAAGACGGTCTCGACTGTCGCGGCACAGGTAATACCGGGGCGGTCCCAGTTAAGCTACTAATTAAGGGGCACGCGAGATTCCACGGACATGGAGACGGACATTGTAATTTCATAAAATCCAAAGAGAGGCAAATTACACTAGGAATGTGGCAGGACCTGTGGAACAAGGAGGAAAAAGTGACGCAATAGACTGAAAGACTAATCCCCAGCATAAATCCATGGATCAATTGTAAGTTTAAGCAACTACTCACTAACTCAATTCTTGAGCGGGTATGGGGCGTTTGGGAAATTCACCCACAAAATCGAGAAGTCACCAAGCGACTCGTGCATGAACAACGATAGCGTAGACGATGCTAAACACACATTATTTTACTGCAAACGCTTCGAGGGGAAAATGGTGCAATTGGTGGCCATTAACGCCAGATAATATCATCGGGTTCATGATTGGCTTGCTTCAGGAAAGTGTCAAGTACAGTCACCGATATCATCAGAACTAAGGAGAAGGAAGAGAGGGAGAAGCAGGCAATAGACGTCACAAAGGTAGGTCCTATACCCAAGCCAGACTGACGGGGAACAAACGACCCTTTATCCTTGATGATATGCCTCCATAGCGGTTCCGGTGATAAAGCCCTACTAGATACTTCCGATGGTCACATCTCTTCTTTTCGATGTTGCCTATTTTTTTCAATATTACATTGGAGTTTATACCGCAAAATGGTTCTTGTCCCCAAAAGGCTGTTTTAACCCCTATTATTGAATAACAAACAAATTAATTTCTGCGGAATAACAATCATAAATATGATGGTTTTTAGCAAAAATTTTAATTTTTATTCATTAAAGCTGATAAAGAATAAATTATCAAAAGGCGTCACATGGGTGTTTTTATTTGTTTTTCTAGTTGAAAATATAGTTAGCGCAAATATTTGTTTGTTTATAACTTATTGAGATTGTATAACAAAAAATTAATTAAAAACATCACAATGGTGTTTTTATTTACAGAAAAAGAGAATTCTGTAGACTGACTTACATTTTTCTACCACCAGAGGGAGTCGGTATTCGCCAATAGTTACAAATTTTAAAAAAATGTCTTTTCTTCGGTACACGTTTGTGAAAATCTTTCCGATTGAGCTTTGCAATTAAAAATATAAGAAAGTCAATGTTTAATGTATTTTTATTTCCGCTTGCATCTACAGAGTAACTCAGTATGGTCAAAGTGTTTGAATTCTTACATATTAAGTAGATTCTAGATGCGTATGTAACTATGGGTATTTCTACATCTTGATACATTACATTTTTGGGCATGCTTAGTTTCTAAGAATGTTTATTTTATGGTATTGAACAGTTTTACTGCTACTATAACATTTTCTTATCGTGCTACTGCTAAAAAATACTTAAATTTTCTATTTGGTTTCATTGTATTTTTTTACATTTTATCACCAGGGTCGAAGCTAGCGCTGTTGTAAGGAAATAAGGTAGAACTTACGATCTCCGCTCTTTCCGCCAAAGCTATATCGAAAGATAATTACCAGCAATTAACAATTTTATCGGAAAGGGAAAAACTTAATATTCGAGATCTAGGGCGTAAGGTACAAAATTACTATTGAAAAATGAAGGTATAATTTCACTTTTAAAACGATTATGCAGCAAACACTCGCATGGAATTTTTATAGTTTCTTCTATAATCGATAAGTAATGAACTATTTTCATTGAATTTACTGTTTGGAGTAAGGGCCTAAGCTTTATTATTTGTAAAATCATATCTTCTTCTTTTTTCTTCCCACGACGATTAAGACAAGTAATATATCAGAATTGGGCAGTAGTAGATAATTATAATTGTGGGGGTGTAAATTAGAGCGAATGTTGCATCTTTTCTTGTTATTGTGTTACCCAATGAGGTATTTGTTTTTGGTCACGTGACGTCGCATTCAAAATTATTATTGGGACAACCTGTATATTTGTGCCTTTCTGTGTTCCTCCCGATAAAACAATTCCAACTAACTAGCACACTTGGAGTCTAAAGTGATTAATTCAAGAGCTACAGGTACTTAAAGGATTGTAAGTTAAAAAATTCATAATTGAATCCCCTGTAATTTTCGGCAACATTCAACATTCGTACGTAATGATTAAGACAAACCAAAATATTAAACATCAAGTAGGCATCACATAAAATGTAACTTCTGTCATTCTGACGATGATATGTCAATATCGAAAAACTTATCAATATCTTAGATTTTCAATAATTTTTTCTTTAAATAGTGGATTAAATTAAAAACACTTAGTTTCATTTAAAAAAGTAAACTATTTTCAGTAGTTTTTTCAAATTTTGGGCCCAGTTGGTCAAGAGATATATAAATATATAGTATAATCTATCTTCATCTATCATCCTAAACAACTTACTCAAATTATTAATTTTAAACTTTTTTTTATTTTCTGATTTGCCTTTAAAAAGGGGACTTTCGTGTCAAAAATTCATTTATTGGAATTGTTCAAGCATATTTTGTTGCAAACTACCAGACGCGTGCGCATTAACTTTTTACCGTTCAATTATGGATTTCAAACTGTTATGGATTACAAATTGAGCGTTCAAGCAGAAAACAGTTAACAGTTAACAGTTAACTTTACATATATCCAATAATTCAAAACAGTTTTATCTATTTTGTTTTTCCTGTGTTTTTGCTGTCTTTTACGAGTTTCAATTTAGTTTGATTTAGGGTGGAAATAGAGGAAGTATATTGGTTTTTTCTTTTGAGTTTTTTTACTTTGAATTACTGTCCTTCCTGTACCCATGTTCATAGTATATAATAAGAAGATTACATGGACCGTTCAATCAAGAAACAGATCAGAAATAAATGAAACAAGTATTTGGTTTAGACATACGCAGTTATAAATGTACATAAATGCATCAAACTATCAGTGATTTCGTTGCTTGAACAAATCTATTAATGTTACACGTCTGACATTGGGATCATTCAAGAACCATGGACTCATAAATGACTTATCAAAGGACTGCCAAACAATGCATGACACGACAAGAGCAACTTTGCTTATTTTTAGCAGCTTGAATTCATTTCTGTTCCAAACCTTAAAAACAAGATAATTAGCTACAGCTGGAGCTTCCTAATGAAAGGAGTAAAATACATATTATGATAGCACCTGCCTACTTTCCAGGAGAGAAAGATAAACCTTCACCAGAGGAAGTTAAAAGCCTCATCAGATGGTACAATAAAAAGAACAGACCACTTATTCTTTCTTCAAACTTAAATCATTTTTTCTTCCAGTTCCGTACGAAAATAATGCTCTACTATAAATAATTTTTCCTCGGAACCACATCAAGGAAGTTTTAACACTAAGGCAATGATAATGAATCATCAAATTACAAATACTTAAAATTTATTAAATGCGTTTTGCGTTGTAAACTTCGGTACTGTTTATCTTGACGCGTACCGAATTACCAATCAACACAAATAAATTTTAAATGAGCTAAGTTTTTATGGGACCAGATAGATAGTGATAGATACCTTCAATCAAAAATATGAACTACATTTATAACAAATCTTTCGATACAAAATTCCAATAATTCAATAAAAAATACTTTTTTACACTTTTCAGCAGACCTGTATATGCATTAGGATGAATTATTTGAAAGCATTTCTGGAAATTAAATAACAAATAGAAAATAACGAGTACAGATGGTGAATAATTTTTGTAAACATTATGTCCTAAACGATTCATCCACCAAGACAATAATTTGGAGATGTACACCTGCTTATCAAATAGACTTCAAATAAAACTGATAATTCTGGAAGGATTCCATGAAAACTGGAATATCAAGTATTTATAAGGAAAAAAACTGATCCAGAGGTATTTCTGGCAGCATAATTCAAACCTCATTTCTTGAGATAGACTGTCCTCTAAATATTCTTCAACAACTAGTGGATGATTCCATCTAACTTGAAGCTTGTTAGGATCACTCAAATTCCGATTTTCGGATTATAGCTAGGATTTTTCCAAATCTGGCTCTTCCAATAGATTCTACTATACAGCGTACTTGTTAATTAAGCAGAAAAAGATCCGGTATTTAGATTGCCTGCTACTGCAAACGCTGTCGCCATTCATTTCCTTAATAACAATCTTGTGTGAGGAAAAGCTAGATATTACCAGTTACCTTGGAATATGATTTTTTCCAAGATATACTATCTTCTAACCATAACCTAGGATCTAGTTCAAGTGTATACCTAGGACAGAAATATCATCCTACCTAGGATCCTATGAAACTGTATTTTGGGCAGAAATTTACGCCATTAATTTATGCATGGAGGGATTGGGATTGGGACTTCTCATAGGGACTTCTCATAGGGTAACATCGAGATTGGTGCTAAACTTCTAAAAAATACGCTCCTCAATAGGAAGACTCAACAAATTGTCTCTGGTCTGGATCCCTGGCCATTTTGGTATGGAATGCAACGAAAAGGCAGACTCCCTCCTTACACTTAGATCTGACGTGCCGTCTTTGTCTGTAAGATGATGAAGGAGCAATGCATCGTGGCCCGAATCAAGTTACTGATGTTATGTGGAAGGTTAGTGGAAGGTCGAATAGACCCACTCTTCTCAAACCAAACATATCCTCCTCAGGATCCTTCAGCAACTGATATAATTTCCATCCACCAGCTTCAGTGTGATTATACTAGCACCAACTTCATAAAATGTTGCCAATGGTTGAATCATACAGTAGTAATTTGTATATTTGTCAGAATCGTCCAAACACTGCGTTTTTTTCTTTCCAGCTGAATGTACAGTGAAGTAATTTTGTCTCTGTCTTTAAAGAAATGTCAACTTTTCATTTTGTTTTCGCCAACAGTGGTGAAGACGCAATGTTGGTTTCTTGAAAGCTTACGATGAAAACTGATTCTCCGTCTTTTAAGTGAGCAAGTTCATCAAACACTAATGCGAATTTATTCATTTAAAATATCTGATTCGGTGATTCATGGAATAGATTCTAAGACCATTATAGTCTTCTTTATCATTAACTATTTAGACCAAAAAGCATTACAGTTTTCTGCTATCTAGTCTAGTGATCTGTCATGTTTTCTGTCATAGACGTCTAAGTAGTATATTAATGGCCGTATGCACCGCACCGTTTATAATACTAAACCCGTTTAACTAAAGTGGTTTAAACGCCCTTAATGTTGCCTTGGTATGCACCGAAGGAAGTTTAGTTAAACCTGAAAGAAGTTTGACAACTTCGAAAATTTAGGAACTTTTTTGTCTGAAAAACGTTCGTTGGTGACTATGCTTGACGTTATTTGAGTTTTGAGTACTCTTGTTCTCAGTTACGGAAGTGACGGTTGCTATTTGAATTCCGAATTACATGTATTTCATTGATAAAACGAGCAATAGTTTAAATTATTAAAAGCAACGACTTTTTCATGACAGTCACCTCATCAAATCTAACCAACCTTTCATGAGACATTGACATAAGAGTCAAAAAGAACAGTTTAAAGTTAAAACCTCCAATATTGGTCGTTTGATTTTAAGCTGGTTTAACTTCTATAGAATCGATGGTGCATACCAACTCAAAATTATAAACTATACCTTGTTTTTAAACTAAGATGAGCATTCTAGTAAAGCTCAGTCACACCACTAAAAGTTACTAGATTGGGAGTGTGTTCCGAAAGGATCGTGTTCAGTCTTTTTTAACTTATTGACAATTACGTGAAATATGTATTGTACTGCTGGTAGTTGTCGTGACCAATGAGGGATCAAGGTCTAAATATCGAATCATCATTGGCCACAGGTCATGTCGAAAATAGTAACCAAATGACACATTATTGTGAAAAAATGGTTAAAATAAGTAGTTTATGTAAAATTTGAGGATAAATAAGTACAAAGAAAATACAATTGTATGTTTAAATTATTGTTAAATAACATTTGAGACTTAGTTAGGTATAGCACAATAGTAAACAAAAGTTTTGATACCGAAGAATATCATAATACTGTACTGTAATGTATGTAAAACTTGGTGTAAAAATATTTACAAAAATAAGACTTTTCTTGGAAATTCATATATTATTAACAAGAGAAAAGAAACATGGACTATAATAAAAATAGCAAATAACTTGGTTGGAATATAATATTTTGTTAAAAATATAACAATACTCGCAAAAAAGTAGTAATAAAGATTAAACTAATGAATATTTTTATATAAACACAAAACTGACAGATGTCATTGTCAGATGTATCAAAAGAGCTGTGTGAAACGGGCGGTGATCTGACCAATCACTAAGCAGCAGAAATTCCAACCTAAATTCCAATCGCTCCTCTTAGTTTAAAAACAAGGTAGGTATAGTTTGATACTTAAACAAGTTTAAGTGTAAACGACCATTATAGTGTCCTTTTTTCACTTTTTGCAGCTTAGTCAGGAATTTCTTACTTTTCAATTAAGACATCTAGCAAATTTTGTTCCTACTAACAATTAGCGAATCAAGCAAGAGACTCTCTAGTAACAGGCTCCATAGACCATATCTCAAGTCATCCATATACTGGGAGGGGTGTGGTGTTTCCTCTCGTCGAAAACCTTAGCCTAGTGAAACCTTCACAGTAGCACAGTACTTATGTGAGCTGAAGTTTCCCCGTTTTCTTGACAAAACCTGCATATGGTTGTGTCTGACAATCACATGTTGTTCATGTGCTTGTTGAGTTTACAGTGCCCTGTCAGGAGCCCAACCAGCATCCTAGTTGTTCGCCTATTGTGGCTTAGTAGGTACTCCGTGTATTTTGGCGATGGTTCTTCAATAAACTGTTTGGTATGTCTCTTTCCCGGCACCTTGTTCCACTGTATTGCTACAGTCTGTTTTGATTGCCTAACTCTTGTAAGGCTTCCAAGCAATCCCAAACGAGTTTGGAATTTCTCTGCATAAAGCTGATTGCTTTTATAGTCGCTTGGCTGTTGGAGTATATGACAATGCTCTTTTTCTTAAACTTTTGCCCTAATAACTCTCCTGTAGAGTGACGTATTGCTGCAGGTTCTGTCTGGAATATCGTCACGTATTTGCCTAAGCTCAGTGAGACTCTTGTATTTGGCTTGGCTATATATATTCCTCCTTCTACACCTTGCTCAGTTTTTGATCTATCTGTGTAGTAGGCATCTTTTGCATTAATTGGTGGTCCTTTTTCCAGGTTTCCTTTCATTAATTTTTTCTACTCAGTGTTATGACTGAATACCGTACCTTCCAGTACTAAATTCCACCTCTGTGACGTTGTGATTTGAGATTGTAACACTGTCACTTGTCGAAAACCGTTTTGTTTATCCAAAGCACACAGCTGGCTTGGTAACATTTTTTATCGGAATTTTTCTCAATTTTAATACAAAATACTATTAAAAATTATGTATTGTATTTATTTGTTAAAAAATTATATTAATTAATATTTATCACAATTTCCTACGGTTTATTTGATATATTCTTATTCCTACTGTATAATAGGAACAAATTAAAATTAACTTTTAACATATTCTCTGACTCGGACTAATTACCCTAGAATATTACATCGATGTTACTCGATTACTTAACGGTATTTTAAAAGGGGCCAGGAGGGGTTCGATGGAATCGCTACGAAGAAAGAGGGCAGCCGATGCAACAGCCCCCTGTTTGTAGGGGGGCTTAGCGAAAGTATTAGACTACTATATAAGGATGATAAGTTGTTTTGGTAGCATCCAGTCAGGCTTGTGGTTACAAAAATAAACAAACTAATATGAATCTCCTGGTAAGTCTGTGAAAGGTGGAAGAGAAACGGATTTTACGTGATAACAGTGATATTTACAGTGGCTTGTGTGGGTAATTCGCGTTGCGTTATTTTTTTTTAATAATTCATTTAAATGATTTCCATTCAAACTAATTCAAATTATTAGTTAACTTATTTAATAATAATTAACTTTTTTTCTCAATCATTAGAATAATTGTAATAAAAAAATGTATTTAAAACTTTTCCAAAAAATATAGTTTAATGAACTTATTTTTCAATATTAATCCAAGACCATTGGGAAAATTCGAATTTTTACCTTTTTTTTTAAATAATTACATAAAATTTCAATGTTTTGAATATTTTGACTTTTAACTTATTTTTTGGGAATTAAATAATACTTTCTTTGTGAATATCATTGTTATACAGGGTTCATCTGAAATACAAGGCATTTATTAAGAGGACAATCCAATTATTTTAATAAATTACTTAACGTGAGATAGTATAAAATTGAAAAATTGGCTTTTAAACATAATCTTGTCAGAAGATAGATTTTCATTATAAAATATATATAAAACCTTTGGTTAAGTTACAAAAACAATTCAGCTGAAGGAAAATGCCTATTATTTCAAAATAATTTTGTATTTCATTTTCAAATTATTTCGATTAATATTTTTACATCAACGATCTGCCACTTTCATTTTTAAGCATATAGGTACCCATTTATTAATTTAATTGAATTACAAAAATACTAAACATTTTAACTTTCTTTAATTGTTTACATTTTCACAAACTGGTTAATAACTGTTTATTTTTGATAAAAAAAATTGTTGAACAGATAGTTATGGAAATATAATGTATACGTTTTTAACTTTAACCTAACGTCCTCACTTAAGTATCCGAGTTTAAGAAAAATTATAAATATTGAATATTTTCATAATTAGTTGATTTATTGTGATAAAAACGAAGCATTTTTATATTAATGTAAACCTAAGAGACTGCAGAAGTTAAAACTTGTTAAAAGTTGTATAAAAACTGAAAACTCACGCATCAAACTGGATTAAAAATTGAAAAAAATTATTCCAATTATAAAGAATTTTTCAACAATTGAATATTTTTCAAATGAAAATAATAAGAATGAAGTTATTCACAAAAAATTATTTACAATGTAAAAAAATTAGATGTACGATATCAATTAATGCTACTAATTCTCAACAACTCGAAAGTACTCCAAGTAATTTTTACATTTAAATATATATCTATTGTTTTACATATAATTACTTAATTTATTAGTTTTTTTTTGGTATTTAGAAGCAATGACCTTTGATTTTTTTCACCCCAAATTCGATATAGAATAATAATGTACTCACTAATGTAATTTTTATCATTTCTGTCAATTTTTTTGGAATGACATTTTAACATTCATATCAAAAAACCAGATATGTGCTATATGTTATTCTCGTATTTTTACTATTTTTAATCTAAGATGTATCAGTTTGCATTGATGTTTTCCCACATAACAATTGTGAATAATACAACCAGAGTAAAAAATATAAAAATTTATTTTTATAAATGTAGACAATACAGCAGCACGACATAAAAATGTCCATATTTCTTAAACCGCTAATTTCATCGAGAAGTCATAAAAGAACCTTTTTTTAAATGTTTGTAGAATTTAGGTGTAGCATTTAATAGTGAAAAAAATCAAATATGGAAAACAATTGCATCATCAACCATTAAACTTATTCCCTATGTTAGTTTACAAGGGAAATGCAGCAAACTTGCATTTACGGTGTTTATGAGCGGTGACATTTTTATTCATTTCAAATAAGTGATTATAAATAAAATTAACGAAGGAAGTGAGGAACAATCTCATGTATTTGATACGAACTTCTGGTACATCCTGTAGATATTATTTTATAGCTCCTCTCAAGATTTTTAAAATCATATCCATATAAGTCACGTGGATGAGCCACATCGACCGTTCGAAAAATTTTCCAAAAATTATCTTTACCTCTTCCTTATAATTTTTCATTGCGGCGGATGCCAATTGCTACATACTTCAAGTTTCAACACTTCAGGAAGCGTTTTTTTAATTTGAAGTAACTGTGATTGAAAGAATAAGTGAATCAGTTACAAAAAATCACAAACCCCAATAGAGCCAACTGTCTAATTAAACGTAACATTATAATTAAATTTTTTATTAAAACAACAGAAGGTAAACGATAATATACACACAAACCTGCCATTATAATGTAATTGTTCAATTTTCTCTTTATTTATGATGACATACGGCAAGCCCGTATAATTCTTTTTTTTTTCTCTCTCTCTGTAGGCGCTCGTGAAAGTGAAACTAGAACATCTTGTTAATGAGTATTTAGATACGCCGACTTATAGATTTCTATGCACACATGCGTAAACTAAACTGCAGTAGTAGATAAATAAAAGATAATAACAAATATATATATATATATATATAATGTAAATATAGAGGGAAAGCTGTTGGAAACGTTTTAATTTGAACCTAATTATGGTAATACAAACGAGAGTCATTTGAAAATATAGACTGAATACCTTACGTAATATATTTATTTATATACTTATATAGTAGTTATTATAGAAATTTAGAAAATTAAATGTTATGAATGTTTTGTGAAGTAATTTGGTACAGTTTTTTTGTATTTCCTCAACTCAATAATATAAAACATGTTAAGAAATATTTAAAATATTTCAAACATGATGAAATAAAACAATTTAATTTGTTTAAATCTTCATTATTTATTTTGAACCAACGTTCAAATTAAAATTAGTGACGCGTTTCGCTACACAGTAGCTTTTTCAAACTAGTGAAGATACAATGAAAAACTTTTAATTTATATAGTGCCTTAATACGGAATTCTAAGATATTGACAAAATTATTATAATATTTAAATGGGGATAAGTACAAAAAGTGCCTAAATACGGAATATTTCAAACATAGTTAATTGTTAACTGTAGTTCATCCATATCTTAAATTTGGTTAGAATTCAAAAAGTTTCAATAAAGCCCAAAGTCAGTTCATATAATTGTATGATTAAACCCCAACAAGAGTGTGAATTTTCATCCTTCATGGGATAACCAAATTAATTCTGAATTTGTGGTATTGAAATTTACTAATAATTAAGAAAAAATAATTTCAGTTTATTTTAGTAAATAATAGTTATTTAACAAAATTTTCGTCCTTCTTTTTTTCAGTTTATTATAAACATTAATTACAACTAAAACTTACAGTTTATTCATTAATGTTAATTATTAACCTTTTAATTTTAATAAATCCCAGCACCACAAATTCAGAATTAACGTCGTTATCCCATGGGATATAAGGAGCTTTCTTTTTTTTTAAATCAATAATAGCATCAAGTTACGTCTATAAAACCAAATCCCCAATTTTTTTAATCAATAATAACTTAGTAAACTTAGCTTGAAGCTCCGCGTTATTTGAATTTATTTCAAACAACCACCAAAGCTCGCCAAACCGGCTGACGTTGTGTAATTTACTCTCTGCTGTGTTATTGTTTCGAAGCCGTTAGTTTTTTGTGACCTTTCATCATTTGGAGCTTTAGATAAAACCCAATGAACACATTATTCACCGACACACTAAAAAATTGATAACAATCACTAAGCTGGATTCCGCCTCATTTAGGTTTCTGGAATTCCTTGATATTATGGGTGTTTACAGATTAGCACACAATCATTGAGATTATTTGTCAATTTCCATGCTAGTAAACATGGCAAATCTGTTCCGAATTTACTTTAGAATTATATATACTAACTATATATACAATATATATACTAAAAGAGTTGTAGAGTGCCGGTGATAATGTTGATATAGAGGACGACTTTCATTTACAGATTTATTAAAACGACCCCCGCTAATTAAAAAAGTCGAAATTTTGAAAAACTTCAAAAGATAGAATATTGAGAATTTTACTTAATCATTTTTACTTCTATACAGTTTTTTAAAAAAACATGAAAAAAAGTATTTGTAAAAACATTTCTTTACGCCCATGTCCGTAAACGTCAAAAATCGCACTGTCAACATTCCTTGTAAGTGACATTGAACAATAACATGCACGTAATGAGATCTCATAACACACACGTGCGTTTAGATAAGAAAACTTAAATTTCTTTGTTTAATCAAATTGCAATCAAATTTTTATCTACGTACTACTTTATTTGGTCTGTTTACATAAATTTAGTCAATTGGAAAACATAAAAGCTTTTAGCATTACTGAAATATATTTTAGATTAAAAGAGTAATGCCCCTAAATGTCGGCAACACATTATACAATTTCTCAAAAAATAAGTCTCGTTTTTTAGCATGATATGGAAATAAACGTCATGTCATTTACGCTGTCAATTTTTGTAACAAAATATAGTATCTCATATAGTGGCGGGTGGCTATGTGAATCACTCTCATAAATATATAAATGACAACGCTTTACGAATATCGGAAGCGATTACCAATTATCAATCTTCATTTTCTGATATATCGTGCAGTTGCGATTTCCTTTATTTCATAGAAGAAAATAGATGGGCGTAGAAAAAGTATAGTACGTTACACGAGCTGTAATCCCATTACGCACTTGCCGCTACGCGGCTTCGTGCGTAAACTTTTTCACTTCGTGCGTAATGGGTTACTTACAACTCTTGTTACGTAATATACTATTTCTTAAAGCACCTTTTTGTCACTCAGAATGTATATTATATGATCTTTATAGGTATCTAAATGTATGAATAAATGCATTTGAATACATTCATTTTTTCATTCCATAAACTGTACTTTTTAGTTAATGTGTATTTCGTTATCCCACCATGCAAAAATGTTGTTAAGTCTTTAATAACTAATTTAACAGAACTTTTGCATGGTAGGGTAACGAAATCCCGCTCAAATTTGAAATTGACATCTGCGCACTGATAATCTTCTTTTATTGATGGGAGGCCTTTTTCATAGCATACAGCTACTATATGTTCTGTGTTCCATGTACACTATCGAAGCGTGCGGCGGGTTGGCTCAGTACTAATATATTATATCTTAGAATTAGTAATGGAGCTAGCCTGCTAGAGGGTGTGCTGTCATATTTATAAAGGTACAAGTTCGACTCTGATGTAAAATCAGATGTTTTATCAAATGTAAAGTTGGTATGAAATTATACATTATGGTCTGACTTTGACTTTTATTGAACCATTTTAGTTTATTGTTGTTCATAGATTTTAATTTTTGAATATTCTTGGTAATATCTCCTTCATTATAATATCAAGGTTTTTTTCACATCCTACTGCAACTCCTTGGTAATAACTCGTTGACTATTCTTTTCCTTATTTCACTGTCAAACAAATGGTTATGAACCATATAGAATTGATCTTGGTATGGCATAGTTGCCACATGTCGTGTTAAGTCGAGGATGTAGATGACAATTTGGTTCGTTTTGGAAAACTCATACAGTAGTTTACTGATTTGTTGTCGGTTCATATGTTATATACAAAATTTTAAGAGCCGTGGTGGTGTATTTGGATAATTTTTTTCTGGTACAATTGATTTTAGACAACCAAAATGAAATACGTTCTTAAGGGAGTTTCACTCACGATAGAATTGCACATTAGGTAATGAAGATTTTTAATGGAGCTTCATCATCAAATGTCTATCTAATTTCATTGATGCACTGATGCAATTTACGATTTGTGTAAAAAACAACTTCTATTTGTCAAACTTCATGGCAGAAACTCAGGTGCAAAAAATCGGAAACAAATTTCAATCCTATATAACTTTTTTATTTTTGGTGTAGGTAATGTTGATATTTTTTCAAAAATTGGAAAGAAATTAATATGAGTATAAAAATCTGGGATTCTCCAACATTTTTCTAATCATTAACATTGAGACCAAAATAAAAAAGTTATACAAGATGATCCAGCTCTTTTATTATTTTTAGCAGGTTATCGCACTTTTAAATAATATTGGAAAAATACTGAAAACACCATACATGCCTATTCAGCGTATCGAAAATGGGCTTTCCCGTGCGCTAAAATACGTCATAATACATTTTTTTTCCATATGACTTTAATGAAACTTAACAGGCATAAAGGTGTACCTATTTTTACTGTGTAGTCAGAAAAAATTTGTTGCTGAGCAACGTTCCAAGTAATAATTTGAATCAAATTGGTTATCAAAATTGACAACGACATTGGGTGGATTTAATTATTTGGATTTGGCGCGAAATTGGAACGAATTTGGAGGAAAAATTATATGTTTCATATGACAGAAAAGAAGATTCGATGCCTTGGCTGGTTTCCTAGCATCGGTTCAGCCACGGCATTAAATCTTGTGCTTTTCTGCTTAGTCAAACAAATAACTTGCTAAATAATATCTGTATAATGACAGTATTTGTAACTTTTTTAAATGGCTTTCAAAGATATACGCTTGTATTCATTTTTCTTAGCAACAATATATAACGGTTATATTATTATAAAAATTTTCAGTTCCTTGGATTCTTGTAGAGATATGATGAAAAGTATCGTTCATCGTACGTCCAAAAATGCTTTCCCCGCGCTCGCTTAACTTCACGCACGCACCAGAAGAGTTTATTTTCTGTACTCGTAATGAACTATATTATATCATTATACTTTTTCAATTTTCTTGTTTAAAATCATGGGGCATTTTAAGGGAAAAAATGCGTGTCACCGTTTTTTTTTAATTTTGTCGATTATTTCAGGGCTATTCAGCGTTCTGCGCACTTTTACTGTTGGCGAACGCTGAAGACAAATCATCCGACGCAGCTGCAAAATCAGCAGAACCCCAAACCAAAGAAAAACGCGGTTTGGATCTGGGATATGGCGGCGGCGGGCATGATTTTGGAGGAGGACATGATTTTGGAGGCGGACATGATTTCGGAGGTGGCGGAGGAGATTTTGGTGGACATGGTAAATATTAATATCTCTCATATAACTTGTTGAGAAAAAATATAATATCTTCAACGAACGGCACGATTTTGCCGAAAATTTAATTTATCTAATGATCTTCTCTTTCCTTAGCTTACTGGTCTTCACCTAGTTGGGCTAATAGTGGCTATTCAGGTACAAAATGAACTTTTTATCGCTAATTTCATCGTTCATTATCGAATTCAAGGAAAAAATAACCAAAAATCATCCAATAATAAATCATTTCTACTAAACATGTCAGTTCATTTTCAATACTCAGATTTTTTCTTTATTGTCCAACTTTGCTTCGACAAGTTATTTAAAAGGTGTATTGTTCATCAGGGTTGAGAATCCAAGAGTCTCACAAATAACGTGTTTAGTGCGAACAGTTTCAGCCAAGAAGAGACACTATATTCGTCTGTCAGGCAATTTTTTGCTCTTCACATTGAAGTGTTATCACATTGACGTTGGGAAATCATTATATAGCAATTATTTCACGTCTTAGACTATTAAACAGACCACATAATCCTGGCCGTACACTTTATTTGAAATCTGAATAGCAACAGTAGATACTTCCAGTAGTAGGTTTGTTGTTCGTGGACCTACGTATTGAAGTTTAAGAAGAACTTTCCAAACAATCACCTCCTCATTATCTAGTCTTTGTGATTAAACAAAATTTCTTTTACGTTTAACTATGATTAATGTTAGTATTTTGATTTATATTAGGTGGTGGAGGCTACGACTCAGGTCACCATGAACACAAAACAGTTACAGTCGTAAAAAAAGTAGCCGTACCCTACCCAGTAACTAGAGAAGTCGCGGTTCCAGTTGAAAAAACTGTACATTATCCAGTTAAAGTCCATGTTCCTCAACCATACCCAGTTGAGAAAAAGGTAAGAAAATCATATTCAGTACCATACCTACAGTTTCAATTCCAGTGGGGTGTTTTCATGCAGATTTGTTGCAGCATGGACCTTTTGGTATTAGTATCAACTCCAATTTGACTATACTTGAAATAAAATTAACGAATTTACTTATTTCGCAGGTACCGTACCCAGTTAAAGTTCCAGTAAAAGTAAATGTACCTATTCATAAGCCTGTGCCTGTAGAAAGAACCGTACCATATCCAGTCAAAGTTCACGTAGACAGACCATATCCAGTCAAAGTATTAGTTCCACAACCTTACCCGGTAGAAAAAACAGTAACGGTACCATACAAAGTTCTAGTACCACAACCTTATCCCGTCGAAAAGGAAGTTCCATATCCAGTAAAAGTACCAGTTCATATCCCCAAACCGTACCCAGTAGAAAAAATTGTACCTTATCCCGTTAAAGTTCATATCGACAGGCCTTACCCTGTACATATTCCAAAACCAGTACCAGTTCATATAGAAAAGAAAGTACCTTATCCAGTCTTTAAGCCAGTTCCAGTACCAGTGAAAGTTCCAGTAGAAAGACCGATACCTTACACTGTTGAAAAGCCACAACCTTATCCAGTTAAAGTGCCAGTACCTGCACCATACCCAGTAGAAAAAAACGTTCCTTATCCAGTTGAAAAACCAGTACCTTATGCAGTCAAAATTCCCATCTTCAACCCAGTTCCTTACACAGTAGAAAAGAAAGTACCTCATATTGTTGAAAAACCAGTACCTTATCCAGTCAAAGTACCTGTACCAGTTCCCATTAAAGAGCATCACCATGAGGAAATTAGCGGTGGGCAGGATTTCGGAGGACATGATTCAGGATATGACTTTGGAGGAGCCGATCAAGGTGGAGCTGATTATGGCGGTGACTTGGGTGGACATGAACACGGATATCATTAGTAATAAATTAGTTTTTATTTTGTAAATTTGTACTGTTTCTATCAGTATTACTGTACGCTATCTTGTGATCCTTGTTATTAGATTATATTTTTTTATATAAAGTTATATTTATAGAAAATGTGTTTTGGTTCGTTCGTTTATGATGTTATCCAGATTACTCTCTCATGAATCGATCAAAAACAAAAAAAATTTTCGCTTCCCCTTTGCTTTATTCTGTAATAAACTTAATATGGAATACCGGTTTGGTCTAGAGTATTAGTATGAAATTGGGTTTGGCCGATAAAATAATATAGTAATATTATACAAGTCATATAAGCAAACATTAAAACAAAAATGAACTTACCTTAAGTATGGAATATTAGCGGGAATATGATACTTAGAACCTGGATCGAAGTCTATCTCTGATCTCAGTACCGGTGGTTTGATGCCTTGATACTTCTCACTAAGAAATTTAAATAAATTAAATTATTTCATTGAAATGTTTTATTCTTTGGACAGTCTTAAAAGATGCTAAACTTTAATTCTGTGAAATGCTTTTCCGTGAATGTGTATAAGTTTTTCAAGTAGGAGAAGGGAAAATAATCATTGAAAAATATCGAATACCTTCTAACGCACATTAAGTTTTTCTATTGTCAAGATAAAATGCAAAATTCGTTTTCACCCTGGTAGTCCTTAATTTATTAGATTTATAAATTAAATATTTGAAATAACAGCTCGAAAAATGAGTCCATCTTTAGTTATCTTTGTCATTTAACATTTGAATTCATTTGTTTATACAAATGTACACCTTACAAATAGAGATTAAAAAAGGCTACCTACAAATTGTTTTTATTGTAAGACAAATTATGATTTCTGTTTTCTAATAACTGGAGAGCAAATATAATTTTTAATAGCTTTTTGATAGTGAGACACATTTAAACTTCTTTTTATATACAGCGTTGCTGAAAAGTCTCGCACCGAGGGATTATCTTTGAAACGGATAAAGGGAAAGTTAAGAAATTCTAGGACGATGAATGAGACTTTATTCTGCATATTTTAGAGCAAATGTCCAATGTTTTTGACGTCAGCATTTAGCGTACGGCCGCCATCTTGAATTTTTTGAAATAGCAACCTAGGTCGTGTGACGGAACACACAGGAGCTTATTTTCTTTCCAAAAATAATAGCAATGTACTACTTTACTTGGAAATTATACTGGAAATTTAACAAAAATATTAAAATTGTAATTTTGAACAAAACTGGATGTTACAGAAATTTATAAACTAAACATTCATTTAGGCTGCAAATACTTCATCGCAGAAAGTGTTCAAAATGCTGGCCATTTGTTTGTTCACAATGATACAATCTCTCTTCGAAGCTACGATTAGAATCGTTGATCATTTGTGGAGTGGAGTAATTCCCTACATTTCGAGACGTATTCGATCCTTCGAATCGTTCAAGTTAGTTGGTCTGTTAACATAAACGCGGTCTTTCAAGTAGCCCCAGATAAAAATATCAAGTGAACAAGGATAAGTGCAAGCACTTGTTTCGCGGAGAAATACACATGTGTAGAAAGTGAACTATAAGATATAAAAATATAATAACAATGCAATACAATACAAGAAACGACGAACAATACAATAATACCATACAACGAAAAATTAACAATAAATATTATGAACGATGATACAGTGGGTAAATAAAAAAGAAATTATGAATCAATACATTTTTTATCGCTTACTCGAATAGTCGTATAGCATCTCAGTTCTTTGGCTTTGAAGGATGTGCTTCTTTAATGCTCTTTTGAAGCTGTCAAGATTTACTATAGATTCAATTATTTCTGGTATGTTATTGTATAATTTAGGGGCGAAATAAGTATATGAGCATTGAGCAACGACCCTAACCATTAGAGATGTAATAAAGTGATTCCTCTGACGAGTATTATACTGATGAGAGGGAAGCAATGCTGTATGTTTGCTTGCGTGATATTTAATGCTGGTGCATAAAAAATACAATTGTCTTATGTCAAACATTTGTGTTTCAGAGTTATAGATCATTAGAAGGATATCTATTGTTCTTACAAAATATCATTTTTAAGAATCGCCTTTGCATAACTTCAATAACATGAATATGAGTATTCAGAGCTCCACCCCACACTGCTATTCCATAGCGAATGTGACTTTCCACTGGAGAATAGTACAAGGTTTTCAAGTACTTCAGTGGCAGGATTTCTTTGAGTTTCCTAAATCTGAATAATATAGTCCTCAGTTTATTAACAGTATATTTAATATGAAGATCCCATTTTAAATGAATATCAATAACCATACCCAAATATTTCACTTTACGCTCTTGGTGTATATGGAAAGGTGTTTCAGTAAAGATCGTTAAGAGATCGAATGGAAGCATTCCAACCGAATTACAGCAAAATGGAAGGTAACATGTTTTATCAATATTAACAGTTAACAACTTTTTATCCAACCACTGTTTTATGAGAGGAAATTCCGTTTCAGCTTTAATTTTTAGTGAATTCCAGTTATCGGCTTTATGAAAGATGGCTGTGTCATCTGCAAAACCGATTACGTTTCCATTGTTGTTTAATGAAAAGATTCCATTGATGTATATATTGAATAAAGTTGGTCCCAGCACAGAACCTTGAGGTACGCCACAGTTGATCTTCATTTCGCTACTCAACACGTCATCAATTCTAACTCTCTGGCTTCTCCCCGTCAAATAACTTTCAAACAATTTCAAAATATTACCCCTCATTCCAATATACTCTAGTCTAGAGACTGTAGGAGAAGATGATGACTGACAGTGTCAAAAGCTTTCGATAAGTCTATGAATATGCACAAAGATGGTTTACTTTCATTCAAAGCATCGGTAATTTTTGAAGTCAACGACAGAATAGCATCTTGAGTCGAAATGTCTTCTCTAAATCCAAATTGGCTGTTTGAAATTATTTTATATTTATTGAGAAATGAAACAAGCCTCTTTCTAATAATTGATATTTTCGATAGATGGGTAACTAAGGATATTGGACGATAATTTGTAATAATAGATGTATCCCCCTTTTTCAGCAGTGGGATAATGATCGATTTTTTTGAAGTCAGTAGGGTATATTCCTTCTTCGACACACCGATTGAGAATATGAGTTAGAGGATCTACAATGTAAACTGATAATAGTCTTATTGTTTCCGATTTTAAAGCATCACACCCTGTTGCCTTGTTATTCTTAAGCTGTAATATTGTATTTTTTATTTCTCTTGAATCAATTGGCTCAAAAACGAATGAATTCGAGACGGATGACCTTTTTATTTCAAAATTTGTGTAATCTTTGATCTTCTTAGCAAGAGTTTTGCCCGTTTCTATGAAGGATGCATTGAATGCGTTCGCAATTTGCGTTTTATCCGTTATAATATCACTATTTGAAGGATTTTTTATTTTATGAATAATAAACTTTTGTTTTTTTTGTATTTGATATTTGTTTGGTAACATCCCATAAAATTTTAGAATTATGCTGATTGTTATCAATTTGTTTTTTATAAAAATTGGATTTTGCCTTGTGGATCAATGCGGTTAGCTTGTTTCGATAGATTTTATATTCCTTGTTCAGTTCATTATTTTGTGGTTGCCTTTGCATTTGGCGAAACATTCTGTTTTTTTGTTGCTGGAATCGAGTAATCCATTTGTTACCCAAGGTGCCATTCTAGTGGTTTTTTTGCGAATTTGGCGGCTCTCTGTGCATGTTTCCAAGGCATTTATGGTAATTTTGATAAATGTTTTCGTTGCAGAGTCTTTACTTGGGGCAGAGTACACATCATTCCAGTTAATATTGCTGATTATATAACTCATGTTCTTATGAACCAATACAATCCTTGAATTTCCCTTAGTTACGACGTATTGATAAGTGAATATACCCCTTGACGACGTGATATAATCGTTTTGGTGTTTCGCCTCCTGCCATATTGTGATCATTTCCATAGTAACGGGCAAGCTCAATGAAATGTCAGTTAATTCTACTACAAATTCCGAAAACAACAATACATCAAATATGTATTATAGTAATTGTACCTTCAATATTAACATTAATCAATAAAAAAAATTAGAATATTATTCGTTATATAATCGTAACGAATACCAACTCGAGCATAGACAATATTTTTCGATTATTTACCTCTTCACTCGACGTATTTCGCGAAACACCACTCGAGCTGCGCTCTCGTGATGTTTCGCCAAATACGTCTCGTGACTCGGTGAATAATCGAATATTGTCTATGCTCTTGTGATATTATAACTGAATATATCATGTATTTTATTGAAATTCAAACATTTTATAAATTTGTTGTTTACTTTGACCTTTTCCTTTACCGCAAATACGACCTGGAGTATAGTAGTATAGAGATCTGTAATTGTTGTTTTTAGTATGATAGGAATTATTTTTTCATTTAAATCAAGACTTTTAGATTTGATGAAGATATGGTCCAAACAGGTTTTACTGTTACCTTGAACCCTAGTCGATGCGTTTATTGTAGAGCTGTAACCAAACTTATTCAATGTATTCAAATATTCAGTAGTATCATTGTCATCGGAATTCAACAAATCAATGTTTATATCACCCAAAAATAAAGAGACATCCGCGTTATCAGGATGGTTTTCGAAGTAATTCAACAGATTCATATTAAATTCTCTTATACTAGAGTTAGGCGATCTATATAAGGCTGTTATGAGACATGTATTTTTTATGGCAAGATTGACTTTGATTCGAATTGCTTTTACCTCATTTGATATGTGTACTGTTTCGTGTGTGAAATTATAACAGGACAGGTGGTATCAAGTCGGGTGATCTTGTCGGTCACTCAATTGCACCTCTTCGACCAATCTATCTCTGAGGGAAAATTGTATTTAAATATTGCCTAACGTCTCTTTGAAAATGTGGAGGTGCGCCATCTTGTTGAAAGTATACGTTCATACTAGGAAATTATCGATTTATTCCGGGTATAATTTTATTTGGGAGTAAATCGAATTACAATTTGACCAGTGAGTACCAGCAATTATTTCTGTTAACAGAACCGTTCAAGCAAAATGTGGCTTCATCACTGAATGCCAAAAAATCTAAGAAATTGTTTTGCATCCTAATTTTCTCTGTAACTGTTTCACAAAATTGTAATCGTCTATAAAAATCATCCTCAGCCAATTCTTGGAGATTTTGAACTTTATACGGATAATAGTAATTATGCGCCAAGGTAGAAAAGTGAGTTATTATTGTCGAGGTCTTTAATGGATCCGTGACATTAATACATTTTTCTACCGTGACTCATATAGCATTTTTTTCACTACTTCACTAGTGGCATTTTATTTTCAATTTATAATGTCGGCCGGATTTTGGACGGGTCACCAGTCACTCCCGTTTCACATGACATGACAGCTGTGCACAACGAAGGCAACCGATAACACATTTATCCAATAATTTTTGTTTTGATTTGATAATAAATATTGTTTTGCAAAAATTACTGTGAAAACTGCATGCATAAGTCAATTAATTTACATTTTTGAATAGGTAGGTGGATATGACCATTAAATAAGTAAGGAAAGTTAACGTCACATTCTGTCAAATGGATTGAGATTTAGTTCTAATCAAGTAGGCTCTGTATTTTTCTACCTTGGTTAATAATGAGCAACTTTACTACCTCAACAAAAGTCAATAAAGTTAGGTTAAGAGGATAGTAGTGAAAAAAAGTTATTTGTATGCAGAATAGTTTGCATAGACTGTCTACAAATACCATTATTTCTTGCCAATATACTTGTAGATGTTTTAGAGTTTTCTTGAACATCTAATAGAACATCTTAAGTTTAATTTTCATTAGTTGCACTTTTCGGTCTACCAGTCCTTGGAATATCCTCAACACTAACAGTTTCCTAATCTCGTCACTGTAGATCTACTTTATACAGATTGCGAAAAATCTTAGCTCGACATACGATTTACACAAGTACGACAAGGATAATATGAACAACACTACTTGAAAGAGAGAGAATAATTGTTCGCACACGCCCATCCGTGATGGGCGTGTGACAAGGATGGTACGAACAACACTACTTGAAAGAGAGAGAAGAATTGTTCGCACACGCCCATATGGGGTGGGCGTGAAGTAGTGCTGTTCATATTATCCTTGTCGTACTTGTGTAAATCGTATGTCGAGCTAAGATTTTTCGCAAGCTGTAGAAGGACATTCAGGATTTGAATCGTTAAAAAGATGAGCTGCTTCGTCATGGGAACGATTGCGATTACCATATCTAGCTAACATTTACTTCGTGCTAATTTAGAATTAGTATCAGTTTTGACAATTTGTACATAAATATGTGGTTGACGTTTTTAATGCCTACTATTGTTTTTTGTTCAATTTTAAAAACCTACAAGGTCTTATAATTAGTACAGTACAATTTAATTTAAAAAAATAAAACTGATAATTTATAAGACATCTTGTATTAAAGTGATACAGTGCTATTATTTTTGTAAAGAGAGAAAAATAAGCTTCTTTGTGATACGTCACTCGACCTAGGTTGCCATTTCAAAAAATTCAAGATGGCGGCTATACGCTAAACGCTGACGTCAAAAACATGTGACATTTGCAGAGTAACGTCTCATTTAGCATCCCAAAATTTCATAAATTTTCCTGTATATATCGGGCCAAGCAACATAATTTGTGGTCATTGAAGTAGTGAAATAGCATTTTTTTCAAATTTTTCTCTGGAATACCTGGATATACCTCAAATTTTTCGACGTATTATCTTATAAATAGGTGACCACTATTGATTTTTTAGGAATTAAATTAAACCCCGGATTATATCGCGAAAAAAATAGATTAAGGCCGCTTCTTCAGAAAGGTCGCTCAGCAAAATATTCACTTGAAGTAGTGAAGGTACTACCACATAACTAAAAAAGCTTTAGTTCTGTGCGTACTGCAAGACTTAGACTGTGAGCAGTTTTTGGTGGAGGTAAAACTTATGGGTTGGTGACGTCACCGACTCCCATATGCTAATGTGACGTCGTGCGCTTCGACCGTATCATGTGTGTGCTGAGTATTTGAAAAAAAATTCTTCTTTATTGGGTGCGATAAATTTTTTTAAGGGAATCATTTATTTGTGAAAATTTCCATTCACGATGGGCGTACGATGAAATTTTCAGAGGGAGTTGATTTATTTGTAAAATCTTCTATTTCATATACGCACAATAAATATTTGGAAAGGGATTTATTTATTTGTATATTTGTATTTCCACTTCTGTAGTTAGTCCTCATGACTGCATATTTTTAATTTTTCAAGTAAAAACTTCCTTAGCCGCGTTGAGCGTTTTTATTGCGCATCCGTCACTTGTCACATTGTGTGGTCCCGTTCATCCTATCAAAGTTGATTAGGTAGCGATTTTTAGAGTGATCCATCGTTTATTAATTCTGTTGAACGTCTGATCATAATATAAAAGCATATTTTATTTGGTATATGACTTCAATAATCATTCATTCATTTTCGATTTCAAATTATTTTAACAGTTCCTACTGGTGTTCATTCATTTTCAGGATACAAATATCTGAAATATATTCAAACAAAAAGATGTTATGACACTTTAAACGTTTATTAACATGATAATTGTCATAAATGACAGTTAATGCATCATTTATCGGCAGCGTAGCGTAACTCAATTCTGATGGAAAAAATGGCGACCGCTATCACTGCGCTCCCATCTGATCAGTTGACAAAACACGCGCTTAGCAGGAAATTGATGATCGCTCAGGTAGCGCTAAGTAGGGATGAACGCGCCCTGGGTCGCTATTCTATTTTTTGCAATTGTACGAATGCGCATGGTTGCGAATGGTCAATTTGCAAACACTTTTTGAAAATGGTGTTCTTGACCTCTCTTCACGTGGTGAAATGAGTTTTACAACATCGCAATTTCTAGATTATTTAGTAGTTCTGTGTTATCAGATTATGGTTAGATCTTAACCTAGGTTAAGTTTCCAGTTTCCACTATTTTTGTATGATGAATCCATCTCAGATGAATCCCCTCATTAAAAACCTGCACAACTTGTTAGAAATTCCAAAAGCTTGCACAAATTGATGTTCACTCAAACTATCAAAAGGGTCAAAAGGATTGAAACGATTATATTGATTAATTGGTTTATCTCCAAGATTTTATAAATTTGCAATATACGTCAAATCATCCAATTCGTAAAAAAAATTGATAACAGTAGATAACGTAGAATTAAAACCGGAAATTCTGAAAAGGGAAGCATGGGCCCTAGCAGCGTCTTTGGAAGAGATAATGAAGATCGACTATCATGGTATGTTCTGTCTATGCAAAAACGAGGTTTTCCATTAACCAGAGACGACATCAGGACCATCGCTTATCAATTCGCAGAACAGCTAAGAATTAAACACAAGTTTAATAATGAAATTGGAAAAGCTGGGTACGACTGGTTTACTTTGTTTTTAAGTCGTCATCTAGAAATTAGTATTCGTAAATCAGAAGGTGTCCATAGCTGGAGCAACGGCTATGAACCGAAAGGAAGTGGAGAAGTGGAGACTATTTTGATTTACTTGAAACAACTATGGAACAGAACTCTTTATTTGATAAACCTGCAAACGTATTCAATATCGATGAAACGGGTCTCCAACTCAACAGTAGACCTGGCGAAGTGCTTGCCAGAAAGGGGTCCAAAGCTGTGTCGACGGTAACATCCACCGAAAAAGGAGAAACAGTCAGTTTGGTAGTCTGCTGCAATGCTGAGGGTAACTTTTTACCGCCTGCGATTATAATGAAGGGAAAAAATAAAAAACAAGAGTGGGAGGATGATCTGCCACCAGGATCTATGTTGTTTATGACACATAAATCTGCCTACATCAACGCCATCATTTTTCTTCACTGTACCTAGAAAACCTCTAGGAACAGTCCTATTAGAGCTCGACGGGCATGCTTCCCATATAAATTCAGTCTAAATGTTGAAGTTGCAGAATCTAATGACATCAGCATTCAGCATATTATGCTTGCCCAGGCATACCACACATATTATCTTCAGCCTTTGGACAGAAGCTTTTTTAAGTCGTTAATAGCGCATTTTTATGAATCTTGTCGTTTATGGCTTAGAAATCATGTTGGACGGCGTATTATCAGATACCAATTTGGTGACCTTCTGACTGTAAGTTGGGGAAAGGCGGCTACTGTACAAAATGGTTCTTCTGGCATTAAAGCGACGGGAATTCTGCCTTTCAATCGCAATATTATACCGAATTTTGCTTTTTGTGTTGAAAAAACCTCTCCGGCAAAAACTGTAAACTTATCGCCTCAAAAACCATCAGAGATTACAAACCAACCAAACGGTAATTTGGAAGCACAGCCATCAACTTCTAAAACCATAAATAACAAAATAACTCCCTCGAAAATATTGTCCGACTTGTCGCCATCTGAACCAGAAAAAATAAATGCAGTTAGAAAACGAGCTAAGCAAGTAGCGAATATTTTAACTTCTCCAGAACATCTGAACAATCGCAAAGAAAAAGAGAGAAAGGCCCAAGAGAAAGAAAAAAAGGCTGCAAAGAAAGATAAAAAGGTATTCAAGACAATAAAGAGAAGAAAAAAGGATTTTCAAGCAGTGAAGAAGATGACGAAGTAATTTTAGAAAGTGACGGAAGTGAAACCAAGGATTTTGGCGACAATTTGTGCGTCGGATGTGGGGAAGACTATGCACAGACAAAAAGGAAGGTAGACTGGATTAAATGCATACTTTGTAACATGTGGTTACACGAAGACTGTACGTCTTACGGCGACTTCTGTCAAAAGTGTGGAAAACGTGACAAAAAGGCAAAAAACACTCAAGCATTGAGCATACCTAATTAATTTTTGTATGGCTATCTCTCCCGGAAGGCAAGGGAGAGATGGCCATGCCACTCATTTTCCAATTTTTCTTTTTTAAAGTTTATACCTTGTTTTTCATTAGAATTGACCAAATTATGTTATACTAGTACTATTATGTCTTTACTTTAGCAATAAATATTCTGCAGAAAAAAAAATTGTGTGCGTTTTGAACCGTTAGAAAAACTATGGACATCTATGCCGGACTTACCCTATCCTTTTTCTTATTTAAATCAAACCACAATCTTTTTGATGGTTTTATTTCAACGTTTCGGTAGCGTTACAGCTAAGGTTATCAAGAATAATTGATTTTTATAATATCTTGGGCCCTATTTGAAATTTTTTTATTAGTGTCAGATAGGGATCAAAATTTTATAAAAATTAATTATTGTTGATAACGGTACCTGGGACGCTACCGAAACGTTGAATTAAAAACAAAAAAGATTTTGGTTTAATGTCCCAAAATACGTAACAAAAATAATTCTAGTCTGGCTCTAAAGAATCGAATTTCTCCAAATGCGATCATTCGAATGAGAACTTTTCTTGTTAAAATGCCATTTACCATGGGCGTTCAGGTAAATTTTTAAACGGGATTTTTTTATCAGCAAAAATTTACTTATTCCATACGATTAAATTTTTATAAGGGGCTAATTGGCCTGTAATAATTTTTATATCATTTTTCTAAGGGATCAAATTATTTAAAAAAAATTCTATATCATGGACGTACAAAAATATTTTTCTGTATTCCATTTTTTATTTCTCCGTTTCCTACATTCTTACATTTATGAATAGGCGTCATACTGGTGTCTGTATTTTTGACTACGTTTCCCAGTATAATGTTCAGCGACATCTTTAACAGTTTCCACAATTATTTGAGACAGGTAAAATGCTGGAGATATGCATAAAGTATTTCAAATATGTACCACGTAAATCCTAACAGCCAGTGTATTTTTAATTAAATTCACAATGTTAATCAACGCATATGATGATATTATTGAAAATCAATTTATTTACCTTAAAAGCCACCAATGACAATTGTATTCCTCTTTTTGTATATCGCCTTTGAATACATCGTACCTCCATTTATCCATAACAAACGCGAACGGTAAAAACGCTATCTTATCCAAAGCCATGGAGTATAAGAAGTTAATGTCAACAGCAATACGATCTATGGATTTCTGAACTAATCCTAAAGCTTGAAGATGCTTTGGCGTTCCAACCGACAAACCTATCGCTTCGCCTATTGCTTCATGGAAAGCTAAAAATAATACTCAATTATTCGTAAAATCTATCAACTATTTCTATTTAGTAAGAATATAGAACAACGAGGTCCTTAATGAGAAGACACAAACAGAAAAGAGGCGGCGCCATCTCTATTTCCGTGTTTGTAGTATAATGTACTCAGTCAATAATTTTATTTTGTATGCAGTTTTGATCTGATTAATTATATCGTGGTAGGTACTGAATATCTTAAAATAAAATAACTTACCCGGATTTGCACCATCTCTAAAAACTTTAGGTTGATTTTTGTACAAAGAAAAATAATATACGTGCGCCATTTCGTGATGGGCCGTTATGAGATCTTTCATATTCACGTTCGTACACATTTTGATCCTAAAACAAACAAAGATACACCTAATTATTTGGTACGTTGAAACATCAATCATAATAACAATCAAAATAATAGTATATTACTCTACAAGGGCAGAAAGTTTGAGATTCCTGCATTGCACGCCATGATGCCCGAAGCGAAGCCTTTCTGCCTCACGGTCGAAGCAGAATCTACGTACTTTCAGCTGCATATAAAGAAAATTCTGTCTACATCTACATACAAGAATAGGTATAATACGACCAGAACAGCTAGTGTTCTGAAAGAGAGCGAAGAAAGAGAGTGAAAGATGCAGAAATCAAAGATAGAACATTAACGCGTTTGTTCGCTGCAACAGTAGCGTACCAACAAAATAATCAAATACAAACAGTAGGTACATATACCCTCTCTAATGTAATATTTCAGAAACAGCCTATTATACCTAATAATAATATGTATTTCTAATTCAAAATTAATCTATTATTCTTTTTATTCTGAGATAATATCTCATCACAAGAACTGGTGGTGATATTGGAAATTAAATTCATAAAGTAAGTATTACTAGTACTGAAAAATATTTATGAATGCAAATGTTAATCTTTTCGACGGCCTAATAGTTAATCTTTTTTCCGAAATGATTCTAGAAAGTACCTAATCGGGTGAGAAATCATACAATACGCTAAACATATTTAATGTGCTATAATAAGTACTTATTATGAGGTGAATATTTGATGATGTTATTTAAATAGGAAGGAATGTTTCGTAAAATCGGATAATACTGATTATTTTTTTCGTATAATTATCAACCAATTACAACGATCAATTTAGTTAAGTTACCTTGTATAATTTCGATTATATAACTCATGTTCTAATGAATCAATACAATCCTTGAATTTCCCTTAGTTACGACGTATTGATAAGTGAATATACCCCTTGACGACGTGATATAATCGTTTTGGTGTTTCGCCTCCTGCCATATTATGATCATTTCCATGGTAACGGGCAAGCTCAATGAAATGTCAGTTAATTCTACTACAAATTCCGAAAACAACAATACATCAAATATGTATTATAATAATTGTACCTTCGATATTAATATTAATCAATAAAAAAAATTAGAATATTATTTGTTATATAATCGTAACGAATATCAACTCGAGCATAGACAATATCTTTCGATTATTTACCTCTTCACTCGACGTATTTCGCGAAACACCACTCGAGCTGCGCTCTCGTGATGTTTCGCCAAAAACGTCTCGTGACTTGGTGAATAATCGAATATTGTCTATGCTCTTGTGATATTATAACTGATAATACCTGATTATACATAGAGTAGCTCTACCAATCGAAAATTTTGCAATAATTTAATTTCCATAGTAACCACATCGACATCAATATACAACAATACATAAACTAACAGGACCGTCAAATTTTGACGTTCAATAACTGTTCAAAAATGAGTGGATTCGGAGATTTATCATTAAATTCCATTCAACGTAGTATATAATAATTGTAATTTCCATTGTACCAATTTGTATTTAAAATAATAAATTGTTTATATTTACTTAATTTACTCAATAAATAATCGTATCAAATACAATACGTAATTCAAAATAAATACGGTTATACATCTCAATCTTCCTGCATAATTACAAATCGTGTCAGTTTACAGAATATTAGACTGTCAAACTGACACTCTTTGTAATTATGCAATAATTTATCGATGCATAACCTGATTATTTTGAAATACTAATATTATTACTACTGATAATGCAACTTATCTAAATATAATCAATAATTTATTTAAATGTGAAATATTTATTCTATATTTATTATAAAATAAAATAATAAGTAACACTTTTAAATAATCAAAAGTTTTATTTTAAACATTTACAAATCTGTGTAGTTTATTTCTGATGAAAGACCGGCGCATATTTCTTCAATATTTTTCAGGTTATCTGACACACCCTCAATTTCTTCAAAATTTAAAACTCTTTTGGTGGTTTCGTCATGCTGATTGTCATATTCCTCCTCCGAATCCGAATGATCTTTTCCTTCGCTGGAATCATTTGCTAAATTTATTATATATTTTTCGACAATCTGATCAATCATAGGCTCTTTTTGCATATACTCGACAGAGCATGCTTGCATCTGGACCTCCAATCCTCTACAGAAAAGTTTTGGAAAAATTCATCACAAAATTCTGCAGCCTTGTCAAATTTAAACGTTACAAGTTCACGACTTTGGCCACTTAAAACTCTGTTTTTCACTTTACTCTTAAATGTCATTGTAGATATTCATTCATTCATTCAAATATTTGGGTTGTGCTCATCAGCCCAGGCACTTGAACTAAATCTTTGTACCATTTCCCATGTTATCTACTTCCATTCCAGAAGCTTCGTGTCTTCTATAAAGGCCACTAGTTTGACTAGAGGGATTTTCAGTAGTTGTGATGGTTGTATAAATTCCTCTCCAAAGTGCTGCCGTCTAAGTTCTTGTAAGTCCTCACAGAAGCAGAGTATGTGGGTAGGTGTTTAATCATCAAGTTCACATTTTCTGCACATAGGTTCACTAACTTTGCCCATATTGTACAGATGTTTCCTCAAGGTGCAGTGTCCAGTCACCAGGTCGGTAACTGTCTTCAAATGTCTCTTACCCAGTTTCAGTAGCCTGGTTGAGAGTTCCTTGTCTACCTTGTTCAGTAAACTCTTGGTATGAAGGTGCCCTTGTGTCACTCTCCATTTGAATTGGTGTTCCCTATCTAGCCAGTTCCCGATTTCCCCTCTTATGCAATCATTTGTGATTCCACAAAACGGTTCCGGACCTATGAAGTCTCCTTTAGAGCCTTCTTTAGCTAACTGGTCCGCCATTTCATTACCTGCAATCCCCTCATGTGCCGGCACCCATATTAGAGACACTTTGTTGTCTCTTGCCAGCCTGTTGAGGGATTCTTTGCAGTTTTTCACCAGTCTAGACTTAGTTGATGGATTACTGATAGCCTTAAGCAGAGCCTGGCTGTCAGTGAGTATTTAAATTTTTTGTCCGGTATATCCTCTTCTGATGTTTTCATCAATACAGGCTATAGCGGCAATCGTCTCTGCTTGAAACACAGTCGTATATCGACCAAGGCTAAAGAACATTCTCTTTCTAGGTCCTTTTATACCAGCCCCAGCGCCATGGTTTGTTTTGGAGCCATCGGTGAACCAGATGATTTCTCCAGATTTACCTGGGTGTTCACTCGCTCAGAGAATATATTCTCGGGTGTCATGCTATCAAAACTCTAGTATTGACCCAGTTGTATCAGTGTGTCATTCTCGAACATTGTTCGGGGACCATAAGTCTCCCGATTTCAGCCTAAGAATTGCCATCATTGCCTCCGCCCTTATAAAAAGTTCTAGAGGAGGAAGTCCAATAAGGGCTTCCATTGATGCCGTCCCCGTGCTGTTCATTGCCCCGGTAATACCAAGAAGAGCTTGTCTTTGGATTGCAGTTAACATATTAACTGCAGAGGTCACTTCTGTCCTCCTCCACCAGACTATTGTTCCATAGGTGATCGTTGGCCTTATCACAGTTGTGTAGAGCCAGTGAACCACCTCAGGTCGTATTTCCCAGGTTTTGCCCATAACTCTTCTGCATTGCCAGAAAAGCCTAGTCGCCCTGGTAGTAATTTTTTCCAGATGTGCCTTCCAATTCAGTTTGGAATCAAGGGTCACTCCCAGATATTTGACTTCTTTGGATATTCCTAGTTCTTCTCCGAACAACAGTACTCTACCCTGCGGGAGAACTCTTCTATTCGTGAAAGCAACTAGTTTGGTTTTTTTTTGGATTAACTGAGAGGGCCTCGGTAAGGCACCATTCCTCCACAATTCGCAGTGCTTCCTGTAGGACATTCATAACCACCTCCGGGAATTCCCCATTGGTGACAATCACTATGTCGTCCGCAAAACCCTGCGTCCATATGTCTTGATCATTCAACCTACAGATCAGATATTGTTCAAACACTTAACCTAATAATTAATTAAACTGAATATTAAAAATGTAATCTAAACCGAATCTTGAAGTTGTAAATACTAATACATTGATTAACTAAAAAGAATACTAAAAATGTAACAACGCCACTGCAAATTTGTCGAAGTGCGTTGTCTTACAAACTTTTACCGACTGAGCTCCGCCAGCGTAACAAGAAGTTTGCTGACGCGCTTACAATTCTCAACACTCTAGCTGTTCTGGTAGACATATACTTCATATCTTCAAGATATAGTCACAGTGTCACAGTCTTAGTTAAAATTGCTATCTTGTCTATTTGGAGAGCTGCAGACATGTTTCTACATTGAAGAGATTTAAAGGAAGTAGTAGTGTTCCCTAAATAAGTTCGTAGAATGCCTATTGTCAAATCTCGCAAATTTTCAGATAGTACCAAAACTTTTAAACAATATGCGACAAAATTACGGTGGTTTATTGTCACCACTTTTGATAATATTTAATGGGAAAATATACCGTTCAAGCTAATAAACGGCTGGTCCCGTGTGATTTAGACTCCATCTCATAAAAAAGTTGCCAAAACTGTTTTGAAGGATCGTAGAATTAACACAAAATCAGAATTATTCAAAACAGCTCATTAAAAAATCAGTACTTTGTTTTCTGACTCAATCAAAAATTTCATTATGTTGTCCTGTAGCATTTGAAGAGAAGATATTACAATCCGCCATCTTAGCTAAAGCACCGATCACAAACGTGTGACGACATCCTTTTGTATATTTTTCGAACTTTTATCGTATTCTCTAGTTTTGCATTGTTTAAATCAGAGGCTCCCAAACTTTTTTTCTCATAGAACACAGTCCAAAACTCGACAAAATAATGAGAAGATTAGATCTAACTATGGAAATTTGCAGATGAGTTCCAACCACGAATTAACAGTTTTTGAAAAAAAAAAGTGAGAATTGATTGGTTAATAAGGTTAATTATTTAATTTATTGTGCTGTGAATGAATGTCAAATAAGTAAAGTTAGCCAATCAAAAAAGTGATTCCATCCAACTTTACTTTTTTGAAATCTACTCAGAGCACAAGGAACCAGTCAATTCTCACTTATTTTATTTAGAAAACTTCCCATTCGGAGTGATAAAAAATGAAAATAGTATATTTTCTTGTGTTGTATTTATGCAAATATATAATTATTACACTATTAATTATTATTTTCATAACAGCCGTAATATAATTAAAATTAAACATCACTAACTTAACGTAACTTCTACAATGATAATCACGAAATAGTCATAATTTTAATGGGAGGGATGTACTTGATGGATTGACAACAAATAATCAATATTTGGCTTCAGTTTTGTAAGGAATAACCGCAAATCTCCTCGTTCTCTGATATTCAATCTGCTCCTTATTTTGTTAAAAAGACTGTAACGACACTAAAACTTTTTTTCGACAAGATATGACGAGGGAAACGCTATCAGAAGCTTTCCCGCAATTCCTCACGGACCAGGATATTTTTCGGGTATTTCTGCTTGCAGCCAAAATGTTTGTAACCTTCTTTTAAATTTCACCTTCAGCTCCTCATTAGTGCTTAGCTCAAGTAGCTCCTCTTTTAATATCACATCCTCCACTTATGTTTCAACTCCGCGATTTTGATTATTTATTTCTTAGTTTGATGTACGTTACGAGTATGTAAAGACACATATAATTTATGAAAATATATTTTTCTACACCCACATGTATATTATCCATTTTCTGCACAATTTACAGAATGTAAATGTAGGCCATTCCGGTTAACTGAACGGACTGATTTCATAATCATCCTAGAACGTATATGAAATCCACCAATAAGCATTTGCGTTTAGTACCCGCCAACTAATCCTTTTTTCAATTTCATAGAAACGTCAAAATATTTCTAGTTTTTAAGAAAAATATTAGTAAAAATGAGTGATTCCAGTGATGAATCAATAAATAATTTTCCACCAGATATTCGCTTAGCCGCAAAGGAGACGTATAACGTAGAGAAACAGAATAAATTGAATAATTAAGGGTACTCCTGAGAAACGTCAGTTTTTATGTAATACATTTGACGTTATAGATAGATGATTAGTATATTCATCGGTAGTCCAGTGGTAAGTATCCCAGCATCTCACGCGGTAGATCAGAGTTCGATTCCCCGTTGGGAAATTTTTTTTAAATTTTAATTTTATTTCTAAATAATAATAATAGTAAAATTATTAAAAATTTTTAATTTGAAGTTATATTATAGTTTAATAAAATGTTTATTTTCTAGATTTTTTCGTAGAAAAAATATACTGTTCGACTCGTGTGGATTGTCCATATCGCTCTCGGACGATTGAGCACTCCGCCTTCGGCGTCGTGCTCAAACTTCGTCCTCGTGCGATATGGCCATCATATCCACACTAGTTGCACAAACTACTATTAATTATTAGTGAACCACCACAGAGTAAGGTAATAAAAAAATCACTAATAAAGTAGGGATAAAAACCTTTCTCGGCTTTCTGTTCTTTTATGGAAGTATCTAATAATGGCTCTGCGCAGTATTTAATTGTTAATACGTACCTACAACAGGCAAACATCTATCGCAGGTGGGTTGGAAGAGATTTCTTTTAAGAATAATTCTCACCCTTCGTACTTAGGTTTTTTTGTAATTTTTCCATTTTTTGTTTAATATAAATTGTAAGATAAATAAATAATACATAAAATAAAAGTATGTATAACAAATAGGCAGGTAAATTCTCACTTTTTTCGACACTGGCAAACACTAACATCAATTTATTTTACTTTTCTTTTCTTTTCGAAATTCCGGAAACAAATGAGTAACGTTTATCTTGGCATTCGTATTTATATTGACGAAGAATCAAACAAGTTCTTGCAAGTCGTATTTCGTCCCTTTGCACGTCTGAAAAAGCGTTGCGGACGGCGCTTTGCAAGTCTCGACACGTTGTACTGAATATGGAATATACAAGTTTTTACAAGTAACAGTCGCTGAACTTCTTAAAATATTATCTGCCTACATTGATAGGTGAAGTCAATCCAACATTTTAGTTCTTCATTATCGAAACCAGATACATTTTCGTGGACCCCCGCTTACGAATTGTGAACCCCCATTTTTTTTGTCACGCCAACGTAGATCCCCGTCGGGTCTGCCGTGGACCCCTGAGGGTCCACCTGGACCACTTTGGGAATTAATGGTTCAAATGATATTTAATCGTTATAGAATTCATGACTATCACACAAAGTAATTCAAATTTGTAATCAAAATAAATTTTTAATTTGCAAACTGTGAAATATTTGATTTGATTTAAAAACGTAAATTTCTCCTTTAAAACCATTATTTTTTCAAGAAACAATATTTTTTGGATAAAGCATCGTGAAGCATTTTTTCAAAATCAGTCATCATGCTTATTTAGAAACTTTTATTTTATTAAAAACTGTTACCTGAAATCCCTTCGGTTACAGAAATCCCATGCAGATGGTTGACAAAGTACTATCCTATCCAACGGTTCTTGAAGTACTGATCCTTGCCAGAAATCCAGAGGAAGCACGCTCATATTCATGGATACAAAGAAATCCTCAGCAAGTCTAAATAAATCAGGTGGAGTGTATCCCTAAAAGAAATAGTGTGTGTGAAAAATAAATATCTTTTCGTTTATAATAACAAGTGATGCATAAGGTCATTTGGTTAACCCTCAAATAGAGCTGTTTGCATAATGAAGCATCAATCATGTGTGGCGAACCAAAATTTGAAATTGATCGGAAGTAGTTTCCGAAATATATTGTTGCGAGGTCATCAACTCAAAGCCGGCCCTGTCCATCGAGTCTAAATTTTGGTGGCCGCGCTCCCTTCGAGAACTTTCGAGTAAAACGCTTTGTTTGTGCATAAGACGAGCGCGGAAGGTACTGGAATTTTCGAGATTTGAGAAGGACTATATATACGCGGGTTTTTGAGCGAGTTAACAGTTAGTTTGGAAGAATTAGTGAAACAGACAGTATGAGTTAGTTCACATACAGTTTACAGAAGTTCTCAGTAATCGAACAGTGAATGAAATAGTGAAGATAAATAGTGTAATATTCCAGTGGTGAAAATGAATTAGAACTAATATACCGAGTTTAAATAAATTAGTAGACATTAAGTAAAGTGTGTATATAAATGAAGTTTAATACAGTGTGTGTTTTTTTAAATAAATAAATAGTAATTAGCCATAGTAGTGTGTACAATTTTCTCCCACAAGTAAAAACTATTTAAATAAATAACAAAAACATTACATTGGTGTCAGAAGTGGGATAATATAAATAAATAATCACGTAAAAATGGCTAAGAGACAAAGTGATGGAACTAAAAGCAGAATTGGAAAATCGCGAGTTGGAAACGTCAGGAAAGAATAGTGAATTAGTTGAAAGATTAAAAATAGCACTGGAAAGTGATGGCTTGAATCCGGAAACCTTTTTATTCAACGACGAGGCTTCCACCTTAATTTGCGCTATGAAGGACGAGATTTCTGACATGAAAAACGATATTTTTGATAACATTTCCTCTATGGACGAGAAGATTTCTGCTAATATGGACGAGACGATTTCTGCAATGAAGAACGATATTTCTGCCGATATCTTATCAATGAAAAATGATATTGCCGCTGAAGTCGAAAATAAAATTTCGCCTCTAAAAGCAGATATTGAGAAAATGGAGAATAACAAAACGACAATGGACGAGAAAATCCAGGAGTTAGAGAGGAAAATGGCAGATTTAAAAACACAAGGCACGCCAACAGAAGAAAAAAAGATAGAACAAATAAAACCATGCAAGGCAGAAGCGCATCCCAAGACAGAATATATTGGCAGTTTTGCCCGAGTCAAGGCCCCAACGTACCACGGAAAGATGTCGTGGACCAACTATGTCAAACAGTTTGAAGCAGCCGCTAGAGCGAATAATTGGTCCGAAAAGGAGAAGGCAGTGAACTTAACCATCGCGCTTCGGGGAGATTCCTTAGATGTGCTTCAGACGATACCCCTTGAAGAAACGGATGACTTCGAGCAGCTGAAGAAGAGGTTGGACATGCGATGTGGTCACGAACATCTAGAACGCTTGTACCAATCCCAGCTGAAGAACCGAAAGCAGAAACGGGACGAAACTCTTCAAGAGTATGAAGTGGATATCGCCCGACTAGTTCGATTTGCTTATCCATCAACACCGGAGAACATGATGGAATGTCTGGGCTTCCAGACCTTTATCGATGGCTTGCGTGACCCTGATATGCAGAGGACGCTTCGTTTGGCGCATCCCAAAACATTGGTCGATGCATTAACTGCTGCTCTTGAATATGAAGCAGCCACGAAGGCTTCGGGATATAACAAAGTCAGGACCATTCAAGAAGAAGGTGACGAAGATAGACTTGACCAGACCGTCAACTTGATAAAAAGCATGGTAGACAAAAGGCCGAAGAAGATTAGATGCTGGAATTGTGGCGAGCTAGGGCATGTACGCAGTTCTTGTAAGCGCCCTAGGATTCCAGCAAACCAAGTACCACCGACCAAGGATCGCTCCAAAGACCCTCTCTTACTGATAGCTTCTCTCAGTAGCCGTAACGACAGTGTATATGTTGTGCATGGCGAAGTTAATGGCAAGAAATATACTCTGCTGGTAGACACTGGAGCAACTGGAACCATTATACGGCCGGAGATAATTAAATCTAAGAAGAAGCTTCTGCCAACGAGGCTGCGACTCCGGACTGCAACAGGTGAGAGTGCCAATATTAACGGAGAGACTCAAATCCAATTGGGAATTGGTGGAAAAAAGTTCACGTAATGAATCTACATGGTTTCCAGTTAGACTTCAGAAACAGAACCATTAAAGTGGGTTCCGAAGGGGTATTCCTCCATCCATATGAAGACAGCACGGTGTCGGCAGCTGTACAGGAAGATACTGTTCTACCTGTACGAAGCGAAACCATGATAGTAGCGTGGCTACAGGGAATTATGGAGGCAGGTACACCGGTTATGATGGAGCCATGGAACCATGACGAAGAGGTTGGTAGAGGAGTACTAATTGGAAAAGGATTGGTTACATCAGCGAAGCAGATCCCAGTACGTGCCATAAACGTGAACGATCACCCAATTACCATCAGGAAGTCAACCAGAATTGGATCCTGCGTACCAGTGACATCCATAGTTCGTCAAACAACAACAACTGACAATTCTAATGACAGATTCCAACAGATGTTGTCAATAGCTGGCCAATCCTTGAATCGAGCTGAGAAAAGGAAAACGAGGGAATTTCTCTTGCAATATTGAGATCTTTTTATACCAAAAGGAGGGAAGACTGGCAGGACATCAGCCGTCAAACACAAAATCGATACTGGTGACGCCAAGCCAATTAGACAATCAGCTCGAAGACTACCACGAGCGAAGAGAAAGGACGCTGGAAGAATTATTCGAGAGATGGAGGAAGAGAAAGTAATAGAACCATCCACTAGCCCTTGATTATGTCCAATAGTACTCGTCAAGAAAAAGGATGGAACTACCATATTCTGCGTAGACTATCGTCAGCTAAATAACGTGACGAAGAAAGGCAGCTATCCTCTGCCTCGAATCGATCGAATCTGGATTAAGGCAGTTCAACGTCATGCCATTCGGGCTCTGTAATGCGCCCGCGACAGTTGAAAGACTCATGGAAAATGTCTTGAGAGGGTTATCTTGGAAAACATGCCTGATCTATTTGGACGACATCATAGTATTGAGGAAGACATTTAATGAGCACCTGAAGAACTTGGAAGACGTATCCAAACGACTTCAAGCTGCCCAGCTCATGTTGAGCCCGAAGAAATTTCAGTTACTCCAAAACCGAGTCAACTATCTGGGTAATATTGTGAGCAATGAAGGAGTGGCGGTGGATCCAGAGAAAATTGCTTCCATCAAGCAATGGCCGCAACCTACCGACAAACATCAAGTTAGGAGCTTTCTTGGACTTTGCACATACTATCGAAGGTTCATAAGGAAGTTTGGAGATATTGCCAAGCCACTTACTCGACTCACGGAAGAAACCAGAACTTTTCATTGAGATGAAGAATATCAAACTGCTTTTGAAACCCTGAAGTTTAACCACGGTGCCGATACTAGGATATCCGTTACCAGAGGGAGACTTCATTCTTGACACGGATGCAAGTAACGTAGGGATTGGAGGAGTGCTCTCACAGATTCAAGGAGGACAGGAAAGAGTGCTGGGATATTTCAGTAAAGTCCTCTCCAAACCAGAACGAAACTACTGCGTCACGAGAAGAGAACTTTTGGCGGTACTGAGGTCTGTGGAACAGTTTTACCAGTATCTGTATTGAAGGAAATTCTTGATACGGACTTATCATGCAGCACTCAAGTGGTTGATGCAGTTCAAGAATCCCGAGGGCCAGATCGCTAGATGTATTGAACGTCTTCAATAGTACGATTTCAACATCGAACATCGGGCTAGTGTGAGCCACCGAAATGCCGACTCCCTGTCTACACGACCGTGCCCAGCAGACTGTTCCCACTGCAACAAGGCAAAATCTAAGAAAGCTGCAGTTTCAAGAACTACACAGTAGTCAATGAAGAATGGTCACCCACCAGGATCAGAGAAGATCAGAAGAATGATCCTCACTTGAAGATGATCCGGCAATGGAAGGAAGAAGATCGGCGATCCACCTGGCAAGAAGTGTTAAGATTTTCACCGACACTCAAGGTATATTGGGCTCAGTTGGACTCCCTTGTCCTGGAAGAAGGCCTATTGAAACGAATCCTTGAACACGATGATGGTTCCGAAAACAGAAGACAGTTAGTTATCCCGAGAACAAAAGTAGCCGAGGTATTGAGGAAGTTACACGACAGTCCATCAGGAGGTCATCTGAGAGTGAAGAAAATCTTCAGCGAGTCCGTGTAAGGTTTTATGGGATGGGCAGCTCCGACGATGTGAAGGACTGGTGTAAGAAGTGTACGACTTGTGCTACGAGTAATGGACCACATCGCAAGAGAAAGGCACCCATGAAGCAGTGTAATGTTGGAAGCCCATTAGAAATAATTGCTTTAGACATCGCTGGACCATTTCCGACGACAGAAAATGGTGGTAAATACATCCTGGTCACAAAGTGGGTAGAAGTTTACGCTATGGAGTGCCCTTAAAAGTTCACAGCGATCAGGGAAGGAATTTCGAAAGCCATGTATTCCAGGAAATATGTGACAAGCTAGGAATTAAGAAGATCAGGACAACGGCGTTGCATCCACGGTCGGATGCAGTAGTCGAGAGAATGTACAGGACTATTGGATAATACCTGTCCAACGTAGTATCCAGCCACCAGAGAGATTGGGACCAATATCTTTCCCTGTTTGCATTGGCTTGTCGATATGCCATCAGTGAGTCCACAGGTCAAACACCTGCGAAAATTCTATTTGGACGCGATATGAGGCTTCCTTGTGACCTGGAATTTGGTTGTCGACCTGAAGAAGATATAGCTGGAGAAGATTACGTGATCCATTTGAGAAAAAGGATGGACGATGTGCATAAATTGGTCCGAACGAATCTTCAAGTTGCCAGGGATAGAATGAAAAAACGGTAAGACACGCAGGCCACAGAAGGCAGTTTCAAAGAAGGGGACAGAGAATGGTTACACAAGCCGACGAGGAGAAAAGGCTTTTCTCCAAATTTACAAAAATCGTGGGAGGGTCCGTACTTGATCAAAAAGAGTATCAATGACGTCATCTATTGAATAAGCAAGATCCCCAATGGAAAACCGAAAGTAGTCCACCAGAACCGACTAGCGCCATTCGAAGGAGACCATGACAGAGCAGAAGGAGTGAACCATATCCGGGAAGATCCTGACTCTGCCTTAGAAGAATTTATGGGCGCATATGGAGGTACCGGTAAAGCTAGATTTGGAGTCACTACAAAGCAACGACAAGATTTGTTCACGCCCCCGGGCTCACAACATCCCCGCCAGTATCAAAAACGCACGAGGTTTGGCAACCGTCTTCCGAAAGAAGTTTGGGCATTTAGAAAAACTTGCAGAACAGAATCCAACCCCTGACAAGACACTGAGACTCAAACACAATTCACGGTACATCTTCTACCTGGTAACAAAGAACGAATTTCAATATAGATCCACCAATTTTACTGGAATTTTCGAGATTTGATAAGGACTATATATACGCGGGTTTTTGAGCGAGTTAACAGGTTCGGAAGAATTAGTGAAACGGACAAAAGTTAGTTCACTGAAGTTCTCAGTAATCGAACAGTGAATGAAATAGTGAAGTTAAATAGTGTAATATTCAAGTGGTGAAAATAAATTAGAACTAATAAATTATTATAAATTAGTAGAGATTAAGTAAAGTGTGTATATAAATTAGGTTTAATACAGTGAGTGTTTCTTTAAATAAATAAATAGTAATAAGTCATAGTAGTGTGTATAATTTTATCCCACAATTAAAAACTATTTAAATAAATAACAAAAACAATATGTAATGGGTAGTTAATTATTTAGGTTAGAATTTATGCTTATTGTTAAATTATAGGTTATTAACTTTAGTATGTATGTGTTTCTAATAATTATTGGGGATATGAATGCAAAAATAGGAAGAGAAGACTATTTCATTAATGTTGCAGGAAAGTATACTATACATGAAATATCTAACAATAATGCTCAGCATGTATATTAGTAGCACTAGTTTTAAGCATAAGAAAGAACATAAAATCACATGGATTATACCTGGGACTACTACGGGGAACCAGATAAATCATGTTCTGATATCAAAAAGAAGATCAAAGATGATACAAGATGTAAGATCATACAGAGGAACAGGTGTTGATACTGACCATCAATTAGTAATAGTCAAAATGCAAATGAGAATTGTAAATATAGTAAATAAGACAATAAAATGTAGAAAATGGAACGTGCAAAAATTGAAAAGATGTAAAAATGAATATAGGGACGAGGTAAAGAAGCAACTACAAAAGAGCAAAGAGCATGATAATATTGATGAGCAATGGAAGGAAATTGAAAGAAGTATAATAACGGCAGCAGAGGAAGTGATTGGTACGAAAGACACAAGAAAGAATAATGAATGGTTTGATCAAGAATGTAAAATAAAGATGAAAGAGAAAAAAGATGCCAGACTAAGATGGATGCGAACTAAGCAACAAAATTATTATGACGAATATAGAAGAGTAAGAAAAGAGAGTGCAAAGTTGATAAAAACAAAAAGAATAAAATGGTTGAATGATAGTATGGACATATTAGAGAATGATAATAATAATAATAATGTAAAATTGTATCAATATATAAAGAAACAAAGCAAAAAACAAACTAAAATAAACATCAAAAAAAAAGAGTGGAGCCAGCATTTCAAAAATTTATTAACGGAAGAAGATGGGGAGCATGAAGAAGATGATATGAGTGATATAGATACATGGTTAGAAAATGAAGAAAACCCGACCGAAGAGGAATGTAACGACATAATTAACAAATTGAAACACAACAAAGCAGGAGGGACATATGAAATAGTAAATGAGCTAATAAAATATGGAGGAGATGATCTAAGGCATACAATATTTAAAATCATAGAGAGAATATGGGAATCAGAAACAATGCCGTATGAATGGTCTAGTGGAATGATTATACCAATATTGAAGAAAGGAAATCCTAATATTTGTAGCAATTATAGAGGAATTAGTTTACTCAATTCCGCATATAAAATATTAACAATGAATAAATGAAAGACTAAAAAAGATAATGGAATCAGAAATAGGGGAATATCAAAAAGGTTTTCGAGTAGGAAAATCAACAGTAGATGCCATACATACTATAAATCAAGTAATAGAAAAATGTTATGAACACAATATTGGAGTCCAAATGCTATTTATTGACTTTAAGCAGGCTTTTGACAGCCTGAAACGGAGAACAATTATAAAAGATATGGAGCAGCTTAATGTACCACGAAAGATAATACGGTTGGTAAAAATGACGATGAAAAAATCTAGAGCAAGAGTAATGACTAGGGAAGGTCCATTGGAGGAATTTGAAATAAATGCTGGTGTAAGGCAAGGAGATGGGCTATCAGCGGTATTGTTTAATATAGCAGTGGAAGGCATAATTAGGACTTGTAATATCAAAGGAAGCATAATTAATAAGTCAAAACAAATAATAGCATATGCTGATGATTTAACCATAATAGCGAGAGACCGAAGGAGTCTTGAGGAAACACTAGAGAAAATTGTAAAAGAGGCGGCAAAAAGAGGGCTAAGAATAAATCAGGAAAAAACAAAATATATGGAAATGAAAAGAGAAAATGAAGTCTATCAACCATAAGCAGTGAAGTTAAATGAATTCAGTTTTGAAGTGGTTAACACCTTTAAGTATCTGGGAACAATTATCAGTAACAAAAATGACACAAAAAGCGAGATAAGGCAAAGAATTCAATCAGGGTATAGAGCATATAATAAGTTTAAAAATATCATCCAGAGTAAAAGAATCAGCCGTACAACAAAGTTAAGAGTCTACAGGACTGCGATAAAACCTGTAGTAACCTATGGGGCAGAAACTATGAGACTTACAAATGAGGACGAAGAGCAACTAAGGATATATGAAAGGAGAATAATTAGAAAAATTTATGGACCAGTGAAACTAGGGAATAACGAGTACCGAAGACTTATGAATTATGAAATTAGGAATATATTAGAAAATGAGGATATAGTAAACTCTATTGAACCGACAGGGATACGTTGGTATGGACATGTTAAAAGAATGGAGAAAGGACAGGAGGTAAGGAGAATTACAGAATGGAGACCTAATGAGGAAAGATTACCAGGAAGACCAAAACCTAGATGGGAAGATCAGGTCGTGGAGGATATAAAAATTTTGGGAGTACAAGGCGGGATGAGACAGATGCAGGACAGAAGGGCGTGGAGAGCAATTGTTGAAACTAGTAAATTTTAGATATGCAGCAAGAAAAGTGGGCTGACCCCCCACAAGATAAAGGGTCAAAAGAGCTCAAACGGAGCGGCTACAACTCCAACTGGAGTGTATAGCCTCGTATATAAATATATATGTATGTGTTTAGTTATAAAAATTATTGTAATCATAAAATATATCGACTAAGCAGTTTGATTATAATTTATTTATCGATATAAGTAACAATTGAAAAATAAGCAGACACTCGATAGATTGGAAGAATGTGTAGGCTGGCAATTGTTGCTTTGGGTTTGTGGTCAGAGAGTTCAAAATTAAACATTTAAAGGTACCTAAACCGAATGATTAAACATTGTTAGATGGCCAGGATGTTAAGTAAATTTTGAATTGAAAATAAAATAAAACGACGACAAATTAAGTAAATTAAAGGAAAAAAGTATGGGGTCCAGTCAATCAAAAGAAGAAGTAATTATAGCACAAGCTGGAAACAGCGGAGGACAATCCACATCCCAGAGAACCTTGGGCGTATCTACACGAGATGTCCTAGACATAATTTTTGTTGCTGTAGTGTTGGTTTTTATAGTACCTAACTTACATCTATAAAAAATGTAGAAAGCAGTTTGGAAAAAACATAAGACAAAAGATAACTAGGAGTCAAGAGCTTGCCTAAAAAACATTAGTGAATAGTGCAATATAAAAATTAGTGAATAGTGCAGGATAAAAAGTAATAAGTAGTGTAATTAATAAAAAAACATGAGGGTAATGTCCATAAATGATTTTAGATATTTGTTAGAGGAGCTTAGAGTTTTTTTATCGCATTCTAAAAAAGATAATTTAATTAAGAAAAATAGAAATAAAACTATTAGAAAAATCACAAAGGTAGATAAATTAGATGCTGATTATTGATTATACACATCTTTCTTCGTCATGGAGTACGTGGGTGCAATATTGGAATTTGCGTATAATACTACGGTACATAGTGAAACCAAATATTCACCACACGAACTAATTTTTGGGAAAATAGCAGTTCTCCCATCAAGTTTAATCAATCAAATTAACCCACTTTACGCGGTTGAATATGCATGAAACGTGGCCGTCATTACCTCCCACAGCCCACAGGTCGACCACGCACTTGCATTGTATTGACAATAGTCGGAGTTTTTAATATGATGAAGAGTTTGTGAAAGACATGTTGAAGATCATTACTAATTTTTGGGTAAAATTTATATTTAATAAAGTATAATTTTACACTGTAGGGAACTTATTTTATTAAGTACATATCCAGAATGTAAAACCAATATGTGTCAATCAATCAATTCATACCTCAATATGGTTACGAAGCCAGTGGTGGACTTACACATTTGCCGCCAGTAAGCTATCCAAATTTTGCTGCCCTTACCGATCTCCACACTTCGATACCATAGTAGTTGACAATCAAAATAATCACAATTTTTGTCGAATAAATTGTTACTTTATTATTTGTGCACGAACACCACATGTTTCTGGAATCAGTATGATTGATGACTAGAGGAACAATGTGTCAATTTTTAGATTATTTTCACATCCCTACGATGTAATTAAGATTGCACAAGAAATTGCATTAGAAATTGTAGAACGCAATCAACCGAGGCGGCTTTCACAGCTTTTCTTTTCATTTTGAAGTAGTAACCACGAGGCGCATGCCTACAACAATGTGGCCAGACACACTTGTAGTAAAATGTATCTAAGTGGTGAATCATATTAGATACATGTTGAATTGTTTGTGTGGACCTAATAATACTTAGGTTTATAAATATAAATCTGTTTTATTTCTATAAGACATGGTCCCACTTTGTAGTGTTTTATATTCCGCAAGTATGTGAATGGCGGTTTCATCTTCCATTTCACCACTAGTTTGAGCTTTTTAGGGTGACCATTCAGGTGTCAGTGTCCCGTTAAGACATTTCCAGGATTATTTATTTAGTCTATTAAATACCAGTCATCAACCAATCATACTTTTGTTTCCTGTTTGACAAGACCAATCAACAGCGACTATTTGCATGGTGCACAATAGTCACCGTCTATTCAGCATGATACTTATACCAACGAGTCTCTAATCTGACAGTACTCTAAATAAATACATCTTAAATGTCAAATTAAATCAATCGTGTTGAAGCTGTTGAAAATTTCGAAGATGAATCGGTTTGGAGAAACCAAAAACGAAGAAATGGATAGGGTAATCGAGACCACAATCCCTGATAATACAGTGAGGAGTAGAAATGTCGTATGGAAACAGTTTACCAAATTTCGCGAGCATCGTCAATATGAATTGAAAAAAGAAAATGGGCAAGATTATACTGTGAAGTGTATGTGGCATTCTACAGCTAAAACTCTTCAATAGATGTATTTCAAGAAGTATAAGCCAAGAGACGGAAATAGCAGGAACATCAGGAAAAACGGAAACGGAGTTCAACGGCCTTAAGTATAGAAAATATGTTTGCTAATATTGAAAAAACTGCAGATGGATTTCAAAAAAATTTTTACCATTCAGTAGAAGTAGAATCAGTAGAATTAGCGTGGCGTGGGGGCGAAGGCAGTTCAATTTTGATTGAACACTCCAAATTTAAAATTCAAAATGATGGTAATGAATCAGGTAGGATAGAATACAACCCAATTTTTACAAAAACCTGTAAAGGAGAAAACCATAAATGCGCAGACAGCAAGTGGTTTACTAAAAATGGACGAAACCCACAGCGCTGTCGAGTTAGATTGTTCAGAGAATTGATTGGAAAAAGAGGACCAGGATTCACATGTCCACGTTTGTTCCTAGCTCCAAATCCATTCGGGCAAAAAGGAAACTCATTGTGGTACAAGAATTCGCCTGTTGGGAAAAATGAACTTTCACAGTGGACTAAATTTAAAGCAAAGTCTATTGGTTTAGATACCAACCAATTGAAAATTACAAAAATTCTTGCAGATAAACTGCAGTTTTTCAACTGGCAAAATCCGGAGTACCAGAGCAGCCACGATAGTACTTCTTCAATTCAACCTTACTTGCAGATGGATGAACAACATCACCAGGGTATTTTGAACATATTGAGAAATCAGAATTGTGGACCTTCTACGGTTAATACTGCCAGTTCTTCAAAAGCGGAACAAATGTCACAAATCGCATGGTGAAAATGTCACATACAATAATTGTGTTTTCAATTTCAATTGATAAATTATAAACCTGGTGCTGTCCCTGTTTTTGTTTGGATGTTGTTGATATTTTGAATAGATTATTCCAAATTGTTTCATTTTGTGAATATGACTGATATAAAGAGTTGGATTCAAAAAATAATCTTCATATATATAACACGACCTTGATAAATTGTCGACTATTTTATTTCTCCTAAATTTCTCTTGTATTTATTAATTTGACTCGACATTATTTTGATATTAATAATCAGAGATGAAGATCAGATTATTAATGCCAAAATAATGTCTCGTTAAATTACCTATTATAAAGTATAGTCGAAAAATTTAGATGCAACAAAATAATCGACTATCTATCAAGATCTTGCTAGATTACCCTTGAGTATTTTTGATTGCTTTAGTCCTACTAGACACTTCCAATGGTCTAGTCTTCTCTGATAGGTAATTATTTAAAAGCAAAAACCTCTTTGCATGTGAAAATTTTACATCACCAAAATAATAAGATACACAAAATTTGTGATATCAATAATGTTGAAAAGCAAAAACAGATTTGATTTTACCTGTAAAAAAATGTAAATGTATCTTGGTACAAATAAATATTCAATTATTTTGAAATTATATGTTTCCTTATATCCTTACCTGCTTGATCATCTCCGGCGTTACATCCAAAAAATTTTGTCCAGGATAAGGTTGAGTTATATCAAAAATATTAGACCAAGATTGACCCCACATATTACCCAAAATATGCGCTGGTAGCGGTGCTTGTCTATTTATTTTTTCAGGTCCGTAATACTCCCTCAATCTTCGTCTAACGTACGTGAAAAGAAGGTCGTACAAAGGCTTCACATCTGCCCAAGCATCTTCTAAATCTGCGGTAATCGATGGAGATTCGAATGGAAAACTCCAATAGTCGGCAGTATCAGTGAAATCTAAGAAAAAAATCACCATAATAGCTAGAGGTTTTTTATAAACATCAATATTTTACAATGAAAGTTTAATTTAGTTAGTCAAATTGTTAATATTTGTGTTTCCGCTAATCAGTTGCTCTGGTATGTACAGAATTTTTAACTCCGCCGTACACGGTCAAATAACAACATGATGTTTTGTTATGGAGGTGATCACAGAAGACACTTGTGGCTAGGGCAATGGTTAATACGTAAACGTAAATGCAGCATTTGTCAAGAACGCGTGCGCAGTAAGTATTTCTCGGACGTATTTAAAAACGTTCAACGTAAACTTGCGTGTTTCTACGTATACCGGAAACGTAGGTTTTATTGAGCCAAGTTAGGTACTCGGAACACTCGAATATAAATGATTTTGTCCACGACTTCAAGGTTATGTAAATACAAATGTCACAATATAATAATTAAAAATTATCACCGCGACCAGTATTCGAACCCTATGCCTACAATTCTTCATTTCACGCAGTCAGACCTCTAAACCATTCCGCTACGGAGACATAGATAATAATTTATCAAGCTGTTGTATATAGAGCGTATGATGTCATGTCAATGTCAAAACTAAGAGGATTGCAAGAGTTTTAATTATTATACTGAATTAAAATTGAAATTACTAGAAAATATAATATGGAAAGCGAATCAGACACTGAAATTAATGTTACCCCGCCAAAAACTAGAGAAGCAGAATAAATAGTATCCTTAAATTCATTGCCAGAAAAGTCGAAAAAATTATATATGAAAGCCTATAATCCCTTCCTAAGTTTGAGAAAGGGGAAAAAAATAAATTCATTTATAAACAGGTAATTAATAGTGGTGGACAAAATAAAGTATTCTACTCGCATTTAATGGCTAATATTCACCTAGGTGATTATAAGCGCACCTTTGTGAATAATAGTCATCATTATATGCTTGTTGAATAATTTACTATACTTCACGTGTCACTTCACTTGTTTATTTTTATTATAAGTAGAGTGTAGTATTGCCCAAGTTCTCCTCATCATGAAGGAAGTGTAAAACCAATGCCTCATCATTATCTTCATTCCAAAGTCCAAAATTGCTGAGATATCTTATAAATACAGAAGAAACTATACAAAGAAATAAAAATTCACACACAAAATAAAAAAAAAACAAATAGAAATAACCCAATAAAGTTGGGTTAGGTGAACTCTTAATAAATTAAAATGTGAACAAACGACAAACCTGGAGTCAAACTCTTTTTAAGATGCAATGAAATACGTAAACGTATTGGGTATAAGTCTTATCAATAAGTTTACGTGTATGTGTTTAAGTGTCTAATGTCACCGTGATACACTGCCGTATTAAGGCTATTCGTTCCACAAATGACCTTGAAATTTCAGATTTCGAGGGTAGCTGTCAAGACCAACAACAAGTATAGACGCTACAATAAAATGCGGTTGCCCTCGTCAGTGGGCAACCGCAGTGGGTAATTTATGATCGAATTTATGAGTACCGTTGTAAACCATGGATCCGAAGCATCTTTGAATTTTAACCGTTTTGAATAGAGTGGTAGATAGAACAACTGTTGTCATGGTAATACCATTTTTCACTGGAAAAGCGATTGTTTATTGATTCAAAGTGGAGTTTTCTGTCATTTTATAACAATTTTTTTGAAAAATCTCACTTAGTGTAAAGCAGGCTTAAGATTTAAAAAAATCCATTTTTTATATGTTTAGTTTAAAAGTCTTTGTCGATAAATTGTTTGTTTTAGTCTACGCTACTATTGACGAAAACAGGAAAACAGGAAAGCCAGGTCATGGCTGCTATTTCATTATATGTATATATGTATATATATATGTATATATATATATATATCTATATATATATATATATTAATGACATCGGTTTTCGAAAGAAACGCGTTGTGGAAGAGATAGTATTACATATATACCGCAATGTCTCCGATTTAATTCCAAAACATTCAAAAAAACTTTAAAGGCTGCTCCGACAACCGATACAAAATTGTGTGAAATTCGCCATATTGGCCTTCTTTCAGTAAGGGAGTTGTTTCCAGCAACTACTATTGCGAATTTAAATCCATTGCTGACAGAATTGTAAAATTTCTGTTAGTTTATCCCGCAATCAGTGACGAACTGGAACATTCTAACCACAAGACATGGACGAGCGTATTCGGCAGTATACTAACGAAGAAATAACCTGCCGATACCGGAGCAACCCTGACCGCAGCCTTAATCATTAATCTGGCTACAAATTTCTACTTTTTGCGTTGCGAAGAGATATAAATTTATCCATAGGTTTCTAACGGAAGAAAGATATCGAAAGGTAGCGTCTGTCAGCAAATATCCAGGTAACCATTCATCTGAAGGCAATATCTCCATGGAGCAAAGGTTATCTCCAGGGCGCAAAGATTATCTCCAGGGAAGAATTCTCCGGAAGAAATTCTCCATGGAGCAATTCAGCAGGGAACAATTCGGCTCCAAGAAGCTGTATACTTTAAAAGCCAATTATGAACAGGAACATCATGATTTTTAAATCTGAAATGCTATCAACCAAGATAACATTTCGTTTCACAAAAAGACGAATTTTTAAGAAATTCTGAAATATTTAAAACTGAAATGTTATCGGCAAAGATGAGAATAAAAAAATAATTTACTTACTATTCAATTTGGCAGCTTGATTTGATAGTTTTACCATTTGTTCATACGTGTCTTTCATTTTTTGTCCGGAACTCCGTCTCCATTCCGTCCAAACATGCTGTAACTCGTCCCAATTTCGACTTTTGGCCATAATTTTTGACAAATCCGGTTGTAATCTCAATCCACAATGGAAATGGTCGTTGTATCCACATATTGAAGCAGTATTATACACGGCCAGCATGTCATTTATCAATCGGTTATACTAAAAATGATTTAATTTTAATTTTAATTAATTTCATCTTTTTTAATCAATCCCAATAAGTAATTTATAGTTTTGAATAATTATGGTTATATCATGCGATCCATCCTGTATCCTGTAGCACTTGAGGACTGGTTGTATAATTATTATCCAAATAAAAGGATTGGAAAGAGAGGTCCCATTGTGGACCTCCAGCCGATTTTATTTTGTGGGGCTACAACTTAAATCGGTTGTTTATAAAACTCCGACAAAGAATAACTATATCCTGTGGTGATATTATTAAAGCAGCATTTGCTAACGATCGTATGGAATATGAAAATAGGTTATATACTATTGGTTACAAAACAATGGAAACCACATGTGTTTAAATAATTAGCTTTTTTGTAGTTTCACATTAAGTAGGTACTATTTCATTTTGTTTTCAAACTACGTTTTTGTTTTATTGTTACACTCTGTATCCTAAGTTAAAGCCTGCAGATATCCCAAAAATTCCTCCGGAAAATAGGACTAAAGAAGCTACTAGTCCCTGTGACTTTCCTCAGGAACTAAGTAGAAGTAAGGGGGTACAATATATCTTTTAGGTCTCAGTGAATGTCACCCCAATATACATACATACATAGATACACTCTGTATAATTGTTACTTATACTGTTGGAAATCATTTTTTACAGGCTTTCCAACGAAGTATCACATTTAAATTCTTGTAGTTGGCTAGGTGGGACATATTGGCTCTTGTCATTTTAGTTTCCCTTTTCTACCCTAGGAACGATTTTGATATTTTTTGACATCTTGTTTCGATCACGAGATGCAGTAGATTGTAAGTTTTAACATTGACATACTCGGTATGTAGGTATTCCCCATATTGCCTATAACAAATTTTGCTTGAAATGTATGATTGGTTGCCTATACTGCAGTTCTCTATACGTTATTGAAATACAAAGTGTCCGGACGAAAATGAAACAGAACCAATATCAGGAACTGCGTCAAAGTTAAAAAAAACGCAGAGACCCTTCGATTTTTGATCTGAGGGGGACACTTTTTCTGGTATTTTTGACTTCGCCACTTTCATCCACTAGCGGGGGTAAGCATCACCTCAAAATATTCAAATGGCATTGAGGGTCGAGTAAGCTATCATTTTAACAATCTTTAAATTTTAAAATTCGGCCCAATACTTTTTAATAAATTACATTTTTAACTTTAAATTATGTTTATTTGTTTACTACTATTAACAGACATTTTGCTTATCTTCTGTATGTTCCTTGTGATATATTCATTATTTTTTTGTTATTTTTGGGGAAATCTTTTTTTTCCTTAGTAGACTATAATACTATATTGGACGTCATTACAAATTACAAATATTTCATTATTCACAGTTTTATAAAAAATATAATCTAGGTACTGTGAATCGATCTTGAAAAATATTATTGATTGTCAAATTTGGACAAAAATTGAAAAAAACAAAGTTATTCTCGATAACGGTAGCTGGGACGATACCGGAACGTTGAAACAAAAATAATAAAAAATAAACAATTGTAGTTTGATTTTCCAAAAAAATAACAAAAATAATATATATTTTGCATTTCTTACCCTGTCTAATTCTTCTGGAGGTAATGCTGATGGTCCTATGACTGCATAATATCGTATTTGTCTAAAGGTTTGAGGATCTAAGCTATTTATTTTATCAACTTTATTTAGCAGGTCCCATACTCCATGTTGAAAGTCTGAATAAATCTGCTGAGCGTTAATCTAAAACAAAAATAAATGGGTATAGTTTTAGTGTATCCTAATTTGATTATTATCCTACAGAATTTATAACAAAGGAATTAGAGATAAATAATTCTTTATACCCAATAGAAGTAATATCTTCTGTATGTTCCTTGTGGTGTGTTCATTATTCTTTTGGTTATTTATTTTGGGAAATTAAACCACAATCTTTTTTATATTTTTTAATTCAGCGTTTCGATAGCGTTCCAGCTACCGTTATCAAAAACAATCAAGTTTTTAAATTCTGGTCCCTATTCTGATACTATATAACGAAAAAATTCGACAACTAGACAATCAATAATATTTTGAAGTTTAAGGATGGGATCCAGGGAAGTGCACGCTCCAGGAACGGTGTTATTAAGGATAGCGCTTATTTTTTGCTTATTTCGAAAATGTTGTTAATAAAACGAGTTTGGTGTTACTTTTTTTGTGATATGATTATTTCCAGAGAATAGTATTTTTCTAAGTCTCAAACTTCAAAATATTTTTAATTGTCTAGTTGTCTAATTTTTCCGTTAGTGTCAGATAGGGACCATAATTTAAAAACTTGTTCTTGATAACGGTAGCTGGAACGCTACCGAAACGTTGATTTAAAAAATATAAAAAAAGATTGTGATTCAATTTCCCAAAATAATTACCAAAAAGAACAATAGAAGTAATAAATCAAACTAACAAAAGATACCTACCATATGAAGGGTACAGGAGAAAAGGGGGCTAAGTCGGATTTTACAAATTTTTCTGGAGAGCCATTTTTAAGTTCCAAGACTATTTTTGCTATTTTCAGTACTTAAATAAGTGTTTTTGATCTCTTATGTTGTTCAGTGTATCCTTGCAAATTATCAAATTTTAGTTGTTATGCGTTGCTATGGTATAACACAAAAACTGACTAAAGTACCAGAATACAGGTTAAAAAAGAGCTAAGTCAGTTGATTACTGGGATAAAAAGAGGCAAGTCATGAATAAATAACTTGCGTTACCATAGGTCTTGTTACAAACAATTTATTTTATTTCTTATTCATACAATAACTTTTTGTTGAACATGAACCGAGCTCTACTACTCACAGGTTCACTTTTCCTTGTGAGGCAATGCCAGTAAATATCTTTTTACCTCGTGAAAAACATCTGCCCATTGGCTAGGGAGTTCAACTTTGGTTTTTTGTTTTATTATTCCCATATTCTTATCAGTTTCCATGAAGGAATGACCTCGAATCGGAAAACATACTTTTATTTCGTCAAACCTTTTCTCAGTATGTACTAAACTGTGAAAGCACCTAAAAACTGTATAATTCTCATTTTGTCCCCCACTGGAGTCACAAAACACATATAGGCGCCGAACATTTATATCCAGAAAATTATATACAAAGTGGTGGATCAATAAGCATACATCATCGCTTCCTTTGCTACCAATGGTTTCAGGGTATGTGTAAAACACTCTTGTACCGGTGTACATGAACATTAAAATGGTATACAGATAACTGGCGTCTGTAATACACGTCATTAGTAGCCATATTTGGCCAGTAGCCATGTAACTTGCTTCTATTTTTAAAAATGTTTCTGCCTGTTTTTTATGCAATAAGTGTTCTGTTTTGAGCTTGTTTAATTTTTTATTTATGTCTTCAGCCAAACCAGCACCAGTGGTCACTGACAGGTGAGCCTGTTCTGTTTCCAAGCTTTTCATTTTAGCAATAAGTTCGTCGCAAGTGCTACACGTGTCCTTTCTTGAATATCCAAAAGATATGTTGTGTTCAGTCGAGAATTTTCTTCTGAATTCTCGTATGATACAGGCAAATCTTTATACTTGTCAGTATATAAATCATAAATTTTTTTTAAATTTAGCTTTTCAGGTAAGTAAATTTTACTTGACTCAGATAGGTTGTAATGACCTTTTCTTCCTTTAAATGAACGTATGTGCTCATTTACTGCGATTGCTTTTTCCCCAGGCAATCTTTTGTGAGCAGAAGAATGCTTTCCCCTTTTGTCCTTGGGAGCCATTCCAGTTAATTTTAACCCTTTTTGAAAAACTTGCCCATTCCATGTATAGACAAAAATGCTTTGCGACATACTTGAACCTCTTTAAGAAGGTTTTCTTCATCTAAGTATCTAACTCTGTACGAATAAGAAGCTTCACGCAAACTAGCCTCAGCTTTGTCTTTGCGAGGACGGCGGTTTTGGATTTCCTGAACGAATGTTAACCCACAAGGATAGGTGTTCTGTTCATCAACAGACGGCATTAGGTTGAAATACTTAATAATGTTTTCTCTACATTTTGCAGGGACTATTTCAAAACGTTTTAGCCTACTGCAATAACAACCAGGGCCTAATGTGTCTGCCATGCGACCAAACTTCTTCCACTTTCTCGTATTACTTACAACATTACGCTCTTCTAATACTTCCCCACGATCATCACTACCACTTTCCATCTTAAAATTGCTTTTAAACACTTAAACTTCTGACAAAACAATAATACACTGAATGAAGTAAACAACATTCACAGAGCTAGTGTAGTTGGCTTCACAGCTGACTTAGCCCCTTCTTTACCTGTAGCGCTCTGACTTAGCCCCTTCTATTTAAGTACATGTTTTTTCTTTTAATTATTTAACAAGACTAGGCTCGTTTTTAGCCTGTACAATTTTAACAGGAGAAACTAACCAAACCAAACAATGGAATACCGTTACTAACTCAATTCGAGATTCTTCTCGATTTAGCCCCTTTTTCCCCTGTACCCTTCATATGTTAATTTATTTATTTATTTATTTATTCACGGGTACGACCCAATTACAATTATATATTACAAAATATTATGAGCTGTTAAGCAAAACGCAGCAGTAAACGTAATACAGATAATGATAAAATAAAGAATAAAGAACATATGGACACAAAAATATTTAAAAAAAAATATTTAAAATACCGTAACAAGACAACATGAAGAAATACTATCGTATCAAAATTCTTTTAATACATTGTCTGCAAACATTCTCCGATGCACCTAAAAATAAATCCAAATCTATTTTGTTCCCATTCAAAATTATTCTACTCAGTGGAGAGTGTTTACCGAAATTGCATCGATGAAATTTAATTGCAAAATTTTGAGAGATTCTAATGAATCTAGAAGAAACATAAAAATCAATTAAATACAGCAAATCACTACAATTTATTCTAGAATTCAACAATTTATGTAAAAACATAATATCCACATATGTTCTCATACACCGTTAGGACAACTAAAGGATGTCCTCAAGGTGGAGTACTTTCACCACTTTTGTGGAACCTAGTTGTGGATGACTTGATCTGTAGGTTGAATGATCAAGGCATATGGACGCAGGGCTTTGCGGACGACATAGTGATTGTCACAAATGGGAAATTCCCGGAGGTGGTTATGAATGTCCTACAGGAAGCACTGCGAATTGTGGAGGAATGGTGCCTTACAGAGGACCTTTCAGTTAATCAAAAAAAAAACTAGTTGCTTTCACGAATAGAAGAGTTCTCCCGCAGGGTAGAGTACTGTTGTTCGAAGAAGAACTAGAAATATCCAAAGAAGTCAAATATCTGGGAGTGACCCTTGATTCCAAACTGAATTGGAAGGCACACCTGGAAAAAATTACTACCAGGGCGACTAGGCTTTTCTGGCAATGCAGAAGAGTTATGGGCAAAAACTGGGGAATACGACCTGAGGTGGTTCACTGGCTCTACACAACTGTGATAAGGCCAACGATCACCTATGGATCAATGGTCTTGTGGAGGAGGACAGAAGTGTCCTCTGCAGTTAATATGTTAACTGCAATCCAAAGACAAGCCCTTCTTGGTATTACCGGGGCAATGAACAGCACGGGGATGGTATCAATGGAAGCCCTTATTGGACTTCCTCCTCTAGAACTTTTTATAAGGGCGGAGGCAATGATGGCAATTCTTAGGCTGAAATCGGGAGACTTATGGTCCCCGAACAATGTTCGAGAAGGACACACTGATACAACTGGGACATTACTAGACGAACCCATATTTCACATGAGTTTTGATAGCATGACACCAGAGAATATATTCACTGAGCGAGTGAATATCATCATCCCATCTAGGGAACAGGTGATGCACCCAGGTAATTCTGGAGAAATCATCTGGTTCACCGATGGCTCCAAAACAAACCATGGCACTGGGGCTGGTATAAAAGGACCTAGAAAGAGAATGTTCTTTAGACTTGGTCGATATACGACTGTGTTTCAAGCAGAGACGATTGCCGCTATAGCTTGTATTGATGAAAACATCAGAAGTGGATATACCGGACAAAAAATTGAAATATTCACTGACAGCCAGGCTCTGCTTAAGGCTATCGGAAACTGGCTAGATAGGGAACACCAATTCAAATGGAGGGTGACACAAGGGCACCTTCATACAAAGAGTTTACTGAACAAGGTAGGCAAGGAACTCTCAACCAGGCTACTGAAACTGGGTAAGAGACATTTGAAGACAGTTACCGACCTGGTGACTGGACACTGTACCTTGGGGAAACATCTGTACAATATGGGCAAAGTTAGTGAACCTATGTGCAGAAAATGTGTACTTGATGATGAAACACCTACTCACATACTCTGCTTCTGTGAGGACTTACAAGAACTTAGACGGAAGCACTTTGGAGAGGAAGTTATACAACCATGACAACTACTGAAAATCCCTCCAGCCAAACTAGTGACCTTTATAGAAGATACGAAGCTTCTGGAATGGAAGTAGATAACATGGGAAATGGTACAAAGATTCAGATCAAGTGCCTGGGCTGATGAGCACAACCCAAATTTATGAATGAATGAATATGTTCGTCTAAGAGTCAATTTTGGAAGGTTAAATGTGTTTCTAATTTCGGAATACGGGTGATCACTCAACGGCCTGTGCAATTTGAAACTTAAATACCTAATGAACTTATTTTGAACTTTTTCAAGATTGGCAATATGGATTTCATATGTGGGTGACCAAACAACTGAGCAGTATTCAAGCACAGATCTAACTAATGAAATATAAATTAGTCTGATAGAATTAATATCTTGCAAACATCTTGAAGGTCTAATAATGAAGCCTAACATTTTGAAAGCCTGGTTATTTATAAACTCAAAATGGTTTGTGAAATTTAATTTAGAATCTAGTTGCACACCTAGATCCCTTAAATTAGATACCGCTTTAAGTGGTTCCCCATTTAAGTTGTAGTTATATGATACGTTGTTAAATCTCCTAGAAAAACTAATAGATTGACATTTGCTAACATTAATGCTCATTTGGTTTTCACTACACCATTCCATTATTTTATCAAGATCAATCTGTATTCTATCACAATCAGATATGGAATCAACAGTACTATAAATTTTCAAATCATCAGCAAATAAGAGAAATTTAGAGTTGATTATTTGAGATTTAATATCATTAACAAATATATTAAAAAGATAAGGTCCTAGGTGGCTTCCTTGGGGAACACCAGATGTTACGGAAATTTGACGAGATAAAAAATGTTTAATCTTAACAAACTGAACTCTGTTAGTAAGGTAGCTACACAACCACTTAAACATATTGCCTTCAAACCCAATAGCATGTAGTTTATTACACAACAATCTATGATTAATTGTATCAAATGCCTTGGAAAAGTCTGTATAAACAGCATCTATTTGTTGTTTATTCTCCAAAGCATCAGATATGTATTGAGTAAATATCAAAAGATTAGTCGATGTAGATCTACCAGGTATGAAACCATGCTGTTCTTCAATAAGTATATTACATAAAGGAAATTTAATAAAATCACATATTATACTCTCTAATATTTTGGGTATACAAGAAAGAATACTTATCGGTCTGTAATTAGAAATATTACTTCTATCTCCAGATTTATGTATAGGAGTAATAAAACTAGATTTCCAGACACTGGGACAAATACCTGAATTAAGTGAAAGAGAAAACAAAATATACAAGGGACGGGTTAAAGTACACCTACTTTTTTTTAACAGTATCGCTGGAATTCCATCAGGTCCTGAGCCTTTAAAAATGTCTAGACTAGCTAATTTTTCAAATATAATTTCAGTAGTTACATTACAAGAATTTATATTTAATGTTTTTCCATATTATAAGAATGTGGGCACTAAACCATCATCATTTGATTTATAATTGTTTTGAAAAAAATGTGCAAAACTGTTAACTATATCCGCACCATCATTGATAACTGCATTTCCATGAAACATAGTGTTTGGTAAACAGTTATTCTTGCGTTTACTGTTCTCAAAACTCCAAAAGTACTTTACATTTGATTTAATTCTTGATTCAGCTTGTCTAATATACGAATCATGACAAGCTTTGCTCATATCTTTGCATTGGGTTCTCAACGAAGAGAAAAGTAAGTAATCTTCCCAAGTATTACTCTCTTTATACATTTTATGAGCGATTTTTTTCTTATATATTAGTGATTTCAGATCACTACTCATCCAACGAGGAAATTTGGGATTTTTTAATCTTATTTGTGGAATCGAGCAGTCAATACCATACTGTAATATAGAGTAAAATAGTTCTGCAGCTTCATTAATATCACTGCATATATCAAATATGTTATCCCATGAGATACCAGCAAGAAATAAATTGAGATTAATATAATCTCCTCTCATAAAATTGTAAGAAAAACTATCATACTGAACTTCAGGCAGAATATCATTAGTAGATACAGAGATCGATAATGCGGGATGATAACGATCAAAAGGCAGTATATATAGTAAAATTAATACCTATTTAGAGGTACCAGCCGTTTTAGTAACTTAACGTATGCGGCTTCTTGAACCATCTGAACCCGCATGAAAAAAATTAGGTTATGACCTTTGTCATGTCAAATGCTTGACATATTTCTTATTGCATTGGCGTAGTGACTTGAAATTTCATATTATCAGTGGCGGTTTGTAATAATACAAATTAATTTTATGAAATTCATAAAATTCTAAAGATGTTGACATAATAAAAGAATATAAAAGAAGCGCACTAATTTTAAAAACATTGTTTTATTAACTAGATACATAGTTTTCTTAAAAAAATATGGCAATTCAGAGTTCGATTAAGTACAAATTCTAGATTTTAAAAAAATGACAACGTGATCTTCAAGGCAAAGTTTAATTAGTTTCTAAATCAGAATAACTTTCGGAAAGTGATAGTTCATCATCGGATTCATTGGATACAGAGATCACCATAGGTTCGATGTTTAGTAGGTCCAGTTTGTTTTCTACTTCCCATGCTTCAGAAATAATTTTCTCTGTAAAATTTATGTAATTCTGCCAGTGTTGCTCCGGTACATTTTTTACAACGTCATTCCATACTTTTAAGACTTCAGTAGGTGACCTTGCAGTTTTCGTAATAGCTTGGTCATAATGCCTTTTAGTTTCTGACCATACCATTTCGATGGCATTAAAATGGCAATGATAGGGTGGTAGCCTGAGAACACAATGACCATGCTCGGCAGCGTATTTGTCTAAATGATAATTTTTTTCTGGCAAAACTTGCTTTTCAATTATATTCCAAACAGCATCCTTTAAAATGTGATCTGGAAAAGGAATATTCTTTTTTTTGAGCCATTCTAACATGCGTGTTTCACTCCAACTTTTTCTTGGGATTTCTTCATCCAGGCGACTGTGATACGTTGCGTTATCCATTATAATTAACGATGGTTCTTCCAAGTTTACAATTAGTTGCTGTTTAAACCAATTTTCAAAATTTTCGGTGTTCATGTTATCATGGTAATCGCCTGTTTTTTTATTGCATTTAAAAATAAGCGATGCATTTGCCACAAAACCTTTTTTATTACCGGCATGAACAATTACATATCGTGTCCCACTTCCAGTTATTTTTAAATCACTGTGTTTAGTACCATCTTGCCACATTCTTCTGTCCCCGCTTTTACTAAAAACCCATGTCTCATCCAGAAAAACAGGTGTAAAGAGCTTTTCGCTTTAGCAGCATGGTATTTGTTCAAAAATAATATTCTTTTTAATCTGACTGCAGGCATTTCCAATAAATGTTTTCTTCCATCCTGTTTTTTGAAATGAAAACCCATTTTTTTAATTCCCAAATATAACGAACCTTTGGAAATCTTAGTTTCTGGAGACTCTTCGATAAATTGCCGTAAAATAGTTTCTACTGTGATTTTATCCTTTCGCGCATACATTTTATAAATTACTTCCCTCAAACAATGCAGGGTATTTTTTGTAATTCGGGTTTTGCTCCGGGAAACGCTTGCAGACATATTTCTTCTAAATTCGAAATCTGTAGCTCTGTTTGGTTTTTCAAGATTATATAATGTGCTTTCTGGAACTTTTAGTGCTTCGGACGCTTTTTGAATTGCCTTAAATCGAGATCCTAAATCGTTTTGAAAATAGTTTACTACATTAAGCATAAGTTTTTTGGATTCATCAGAATATCGCATTTTTATATCTTATTTTGCGATATGACATTAACATGAAATCAAAATTTGACGTAACTTTAAAAACGTAACATCTAATAAATTAGTTACGACGTTCATTTTTGTTGGTAATTTTTTGTTTCAACCGATTTATTAATAATAAATAAGGATGGTCTTATTCTAAATGGGTATAAAATTTACTATAGTCATTAGCAATATCAACCGTTATATTTTCATTATCATTAGACAAAACTAAGTCTAACAAAACACCAATACAATTCGTGATTCTATTTAGCTGTAATAAGTTATAAAAACCAAAAACATTGACCAAAGTATTGGAAACAGTGTCACCATCACCATCAGTACAATAGACACCTCTTTCATCATTAAGCCATTCACTATTAGGCAAATTATAGTCTCCTGTAAGAATGTACTTATGATCAGGAAAGCTGTTAAATACAGGTTCAATACTAATACAGCGGTTCTCATATGAAATTAAACTTGAATTTGGGTGTCCCAGAATTTTTTAGACAGGCTATAACTCTAAAACGGCTGAAGATAACTTCATAAAATTTGGTATGCAGCAATTGGACGGATTTTACAATATTGCGAATCCCTCATGACGTCAGCGAAATCATCAGCGTAGCTATGACGTCATGTCATTATAAAATATCAAATGCAAAGGTGGTCGTGTGACTGCTCATATTAAAGGTCTTTTTATTCTGAATTCAACCATGTAATACACTTAGTATGTTAAAATTTATTAGTTGTGTATTTTCGATCAAAAGGAGTTTAACAAAATAAATAAAATGCCAATTATTATAGTAACTGCGAGAATTACATTCACTGTTTTCGTTGAAATGTCAAAATATTTTGACACCATGGCTAACTACGATATTTATTTGAGATTTCGTAAAACTTGAACAGAACGACTACAAGCGTATTGTGGGATGTTCACGATTTAAAAAATAAAATAAAAGAAGCATGTAGAGCTGTTACTCCAGAAATGATAAGAGCGGCATGTACGCGTGAACTATTGAGAAGGTTTGAGGCTTGTGTTGAAGCGGAAGGGGGGCATTTTGAGCACATTATTGAAAATTAATTGTAGAATAATGGTATTATTGCCTTGATTTTCATGTGATTAAATTTGTTTGTTAAACTTTTTTATTTATTTTGTTAAACTCCTTTTGATCGAAAATACACAACTAATAAATTTTAACATACTAAGTGTATTACATGGTTGAATTCAGAATAAAAAGACCTTTAATATGAGCAGTCACACGACCACCTTTGCATTTGATATTTTATAATGACATGACGTCATAGCTACGCTGATGATTTCACTGACGTCATGAGGGATTCGCAATATTGTAAAATCCGTCCAATTGCTGCATACCAAATTTTATGAAGTTATCTTCAGCCGTTTTAGAGTTATAGCCTGTCTAAAAAATTCTGGGACACCCTGTATACACAGTACCTAATATGAATTGTTCTTTTGAAGTACAAATTTCAACAAGTAGCTCCTCCAAGTGAAAATGTGGTAACAAAATAGATCTGGACGAATAATATTTTTTTACCGCGATTTATTAAAAATTATTTTAAAAATTGGTAATCAATTCAATATTCGAACTAGCTTCAACCCATACTATAAGATGTATCCTAACAAAAAAGAATCCAGAAAATAAATTTTATTTAGGTAAAACATCAAGATCATTAAAAATAAGAATAAATTAATTAAATTAAAGATATAGATATAGAGTTCTACAAGTGTAATAATGTTGAAATAATAATATAAAAAATACTGGAAACGTTATAAAATTGTGGCTATTTTCCAAAAATACCAAACGCCAATGCAATATCCACAAAAAAGGGTTTTTGTGTGTTTCAGATAAATACATATTTTTATAAAATTTGGTTTTTTCGACACTGAATTGGTATCAAGTTTTTGTATCGTCTCACCAAGTTCTCAGATATTTTTTCCAGAATTTGCGATGTAATTGGTGGATGCCAAATTCTAAATTATTTTGCCTATGTATTTTAGTACAACTGTAAAAAGTTCGTATTCTCGAAAAACAATAATTACACTTCAGTTGAAAATTATTGAATGCACAAGTTTTATACAGCTACTCAAAAATAGCATGTAAAAATCTTTTAACAGTGTGAAGAGAAGAAATATCTATAATATTTAAATATATTAAAATAAAATGATAAAAAAAGCAATCACAACTGCGACTCTTGGTAATTGTAGTTACTTTATTCTAACTCACATTTTATGATGTTATTGTATTTTGGTTGGGTCTAGTATTTTTCAGAGTAGATATAGATACTGAAAGTACAATGTAATTGTTGTAATTTGAAAGATAAGATCGTAAAACTGCACCTTTCTGCTATGAACCAACCTGTAGAAAAACATTTTTCAACTGCTACTTAAAACACTGTGCTATCGATCATTTTCAAATCGCCTATAATAATTTTTTGATAGCTACCAAACGCCCTTGATGTATACCGACTATATATTTTTTACGTACAATGGTAAGAACCCTAATTTAAAAGGATACTATTTGAATTATTAATGTCTCATCACAATTATAGTAGTAGTAGTAAGGTAACACGATATCCTCGAATTATGACTAATAACTTGAAACAAAAACAATAATAGTAACTCATTAATTTAATAGGTGTATGACTTAATTCAAAGTACATTCATACGAATTAAAATATGCATTTTGTTACTCATTTAATAACGTGCATAAAATCTCAATTACAACTTTTTAATTGAGACACCAATAGAAGACGTCAAAGGTAATAGTTTAATACTATTATAACGCTTTACAAAATTTTGAAAAATATTTTTCAAAGAACAGATCGTTCACTAAGAAGCAACAACTACTTCTCGAGCTATATTCCCCGACAGATATTGAATTACAGTTATAAGTTAAACGGGCTTGGTATATCTGCAAGATATAACCAACCATTCTGGTTTGTAATTAGAAGGAACAACATCACTTGTAGACCGGTTTCGGCGTATTTGCGCCTCATCGGTACAAAGTAGATGCTATTCGTCCAGAAGCCCTGAGAGCATAATCCTGGACTGGAGACAACGTTGAAACCACACCAATACATTAACCTCAGTAAAGGAAATGCTAATAGTGCGATAACAGCGAAATCCCCACATCTAATCACAAACTATTAACTTTGACGTCTATTGATCACGCTTTACTAAAATATGACAATTTTTTACAGGTAACTGTAAAATCCAATCGAAGACATAAAATACATTTTACGTCTGACAAATTTTGTTACCTTCGACTGTTGGTGAGTTTATAAAAAAACCTTTGTCCTAACTTAATTTTAATCTTAACGTAGCCATAACTTTATCCTAGAATTTTTGCACTATTTTATAAAACTGTCATATGAGTCGATCAGAAGCAGAGTGGCCTAAGTGCAAAATTAGAGTTTTGAGATAATAGACAATTAAAAAATGGAGCAAAAATTGAAACTAATTCTTCTGGTTCAAATTAACATTTAATTCATAAGTGAACATTTGGTAAGAAACGTATACAATATATAAGTATAATGATACAAGAAAAAGCGAAAAAATATTTCATTTTTAGAAAAAAAAAGTCAGTTGGGCCACTTTGCCAAATACAAAATTTTAACATAAAAACATGAACAGTCCACTTAGGTCCCCTATTCATCCGTTTCTGGTCCGATGTCATCATCTTCTGCTTGTTCATTTGTCTTTAGACTGGTGTAGAAATCGTGACACACTGGCGGAATATACGGAAAAAGGCTTTGAAGATCTTTGTATTTTAATTTTTCCACAGGTCTTCCAGTAGGATAGAGGATGTCCAAGTAAAAAGCTTGGTTTTTCATTTGAGTAACCTCTTTTCTTTTTTTAGAAACATTAACACTATAAAAAAGTACATTCTCGTTATTAGAATATTTGAAATAAATGTTGAACGGTTCCTCAGCCTTAAACATAAGCCATTGTATTTTCAGCCATTCTACTTTTATGTCTTGTTTCCCTTTTTTTCTGTTAGTGACTAGTTCCTCTAGCCTAGTGGTGCTTTTAAAGTCTTCAGATGTCATTTTTACCACCTGAAATTTGTTAGTTCTCTTGGCGTTGGAAATAACTCTTACCCAGTCATCTGGCAAAAAAATATGGTAGAATCGTTTTTGTTTTTCGATCATCCCAAAGTCTCTGTCGCACGGCAAGTACGAATGACCGGAAACAAGAAACTTGTGGTGTATGACTGTGGGAGTAAAATCATTGGAGGCCGTCATGTATGTACAAATAGATGCGAATTTTATATTGCGGTTTTGACCCCCGCATTGGTCGCTGTAAAATATCAAAACTGGTGTTTTTACATAGGTTTTTACATAGTGCATAATGTAAGAGCCTATTTCTTGCGGACCCCGTGAGGCCATACCTTCATGCCATACGTACATGTGTACTTGATCTGTGCTTAGATTATGGATGCCCAAACAATACGTCCACAGCTGTCTTTTATAATATGCCACTCCTGTAGCAATACTGGGAGTTGCTAAGGTCTTCATCAAATCAAAAGCAATGGTCGTTGTGGTGTCTTTATCTTTGGTTGGATCTTCCTTCAAGCCATTTCGAGCCGCCTCTGCCATCCGTAAGTGTAACTCTTTTTCTTTTTCCGCTGTACTTTTTTGCACACCATTAGAGTTTTTTATTGTCATGTTATAGGAATCACATCTTTTGCATGTATCGGTGACAGGGTAACGAAAATGGAGATTAAAATCTTCATTGAATATTCTAGAAATTTGGATACCTTTACTTCTGGCTCCTCGCTTTGTAGATACAATTCAAATAGTTTAGTAATATTTAAATCGGGTGAAAGATACTCTCGATTGGGATTTTTCTGGCGGCTATAGTGGGATGTGTATTTGGCGAACCTATTTATAAATTTTTTTACATTTTGAATATCCTCTTCCTTAGTCTTATTCTTAGGAGGGTGTTTTCCTCTCTTATCTAGCGGCGGAGTGGTGAGTTTGCCACCCATTGTCTTATTTATTAAAGCTCTAGTAAGTCTTCCATCCGAAAGTCTCAAACAGTTCTTGAAAAATGATTTGCAAACGGATACCATTTCACCTGATTCTTTTGGTAATGTATAGATTCTTGTCTTTTGGCGTTTATTAGGATCCCTAGCTGATGTAACTCGTCCTTTATTCACAGTACTTACTTGCGCATTTATGTAAGCAGTTTGTAAATTAAAATTGGATAAGTTGTAAAAGCTTTGGAAGATATTTCTTGTTTCTCCAATACTTAACAGCGAATCGCACTTCACTACAAGCACCATCAAAAAATGTCTTTCCAGGAACAAGATTACCACGAGAGTTAAGATAAGATTTTCCCGAATTCCGTCCAATCTTAGACTTATGCCTCGCCCAACCCTGCTTAATCTGTGTTCGCTTTTTACCCTTACTTGATGTGAGTTCTAAACTGGCAACCTCATTTTCTTCAAAACTTTGCTCAGACATTGAAGTCTCAGCATCGGATGGTGGATTGAAGTCAGATTCAGAATCAGTGTCAAATTCACTTGGTTCACGAATACTGGATGTATCAGAAAATGACATTTCAAACTGGAAACAAAGAATTTTGATTAAATATTATATTTAAATCACTATTATTCAAAATGAGGAACATTTTACGAGTCTGGCAACACCTGGCTTTCTCGTACTTTTCCGCCAAATAAATTTTAGGTTATAATCTTTAAAACGAATATTTCTAATTCACACCACTAATTAAGTAATCTGAATCATTCTTTATATAAAATACAAGTAGCTACTTACCGTTACAAAAATCTGCACAAACCCAAATAAGATAACAAGCTGATAGTAACGTAAGCCCTCAACGACACATAACAAAATCTGGAACGTCAGACTGGCCCAACTGTCACTTAGGCCACATTTCCGTATCAAAAAGCATTAAAAGCCCGATGCGGCCCAAGTGTTTATTCTGCGCCATCTAATGGGGGAAAGGTTGTTTGGGCCACTATGACAATAAAATATAGGCAAATGCTACTGATTGTTGGGTCTAACTCATACACGCAAAATTTTCAGTTGGGCCACTCTGCTTCTGAGCGACTCATATTTGATCAGCTGTTCTCGCCAAACTGATTTGTCAATCCGTCGTCAGTTTCAGTCTTTAGTACAGTACAAAATAAGATAAACATAGCCTGGTAGAATGACAACTGATAACATATTCCAACAATCCGATGGCCTTTGCGCATTACCTTTGTCTTAATCCCAGAACTTATAAGTTAGGAACTTTCGAGATCAGACCTTGGGACTTATATTTATGCTAGATTTTTTGCTAGTCAGATGTCTCAGTTCCAAGACCAAGTGAAATTAGGTAAGGTGAGAGTAAGTAAAATAATGTGGCTCTAACATGCTATGGTTTGTGTGGACTTGGAAAAATATCAATTTTTGAGTTTTAATCCCAGATGAGAAATTGTTTGGAATTTTCAAAAGAAAGGAAATGAATATTATTTATGTTCTGGATATCAGACACAATATGTTCCATCCTAGCAACCTTTCAATCGGTTTGAGGTGTGTAACAATTAACAATATAAACAGTTGAATATAAATTAAAGATTATATACAACGGATATAAATTTAAGTCCCTTGTCAGATCGGATACAACCTCACACTATTAAAACGATGACAGAATGCTGCATAAAACAAAGGCTTACTTAAAACTCACTTCCGAGTCCAAATAAAAGGTTTGGCTCGAAAAAACACAATTTTTCTGAATGACCAATTCATAGTTAGAAAATCATAGAAGCAAATATTTTGATGTCTATTCAACAATACATACCTCTGATATGGTAAAATTTCATCACTCCCAATGCCAAAAAATTATACCTACAATCTACCTTTAAAATTAAAAGTGCCAAAAATATTGATTAAGTTCCGAATATTGACGAATGCCTTTCTTCTTAAAAAAACTTATTATTTTGGCACAAATTCACAATGCACCTTAGACTTTTTAATTCAATTCAATATTTAGTAGATATATTGTACGGTATTGTAGTATATTTTTTTAAATTATTTTTGCATCAGTATAGCATTTTGTTGTTGATATCTTATTTTTTTATATCTTCAGTTGTATCGCTTTATTTATAAATTAAGTTTTCCATCACAATAAAGCAATCTCCGTGATTCTTCTTCCGAAAGTTTCTCCTGGCGATCAAATAAACTCTTTCATTTACCAGCAGATTGCCTTTGGACTTACCAAGATTCTCTACCTTTACCAATATCTTCGCATCTCTATAGTTGGCAGGTTTCCAAAGGTTGGTCTTGAAGCTCCTTTTGTTGCCATAATCTTCGGCGCAGCTTGTTTTGCATTCCTTCTTGCCCTGTTATTCGTAGGGCTGCAATCCTCTAGTAGGGTTCTTTATGTCAGTTCTTTCTGTCATGGCTTCCCACTTTGCAACGCTCCATATGTTATGTAGATATAAATCGTAAATTATAGAAATTATTCAAAAAATTGAAATTGACCGGAAATTTTAATAGTATATTATGCAACGATCATGTATTCATAACCATTACATGAGAGTTGCATACACTATTTTTTCTGCGAACAAGAAATTTTATTTGAATTCAACCACATTGCTTTTTTTAGTTTTTTAATACTTTTTTTTACAAACAATAAGAAATAAAATATGAAAGAAAAATAGGTTCTTCAACTTGATTTTTATTCCTACAAAATAAACACTATAATAACTATGAACTTAATTTAACTATTAACAATAAACATAAGCGAATTCATATGTAACATTAAACAAGATAAATGATGACTTTTTGACTAACGCAAAAGATGGAAACTGTCATAAAACACGAATCTCTTAAAAACTGTCAAACATTCTACAGTAAATATTGGGTCTGCCTACTTGGTTATTTAAAAATATAAATTTCTATTGGTCAATTTTTCAGTTTCATAATGAAAATCAATGTTATAATGAGTATCATTATGAAACTGAAAATTGGCATTTAATTAACAACTTATAGTATAGGAGTAGAAAAAAGTCATTTTTATACACTTTTTATTCATTTACAATCTTGTCAATAATTTTTTTTCAAATTAAGTTGCAAGAATTATTATAATAAAAATAAACAAATAGATAATAAAAGTTGTCTTTATTATAATCTTTAATTGGTCCATTCCATGTAACTTTTATAGCAATAGGTAATTTTTCATCCGACTGCGCCCAGATATGATGCTTTATTTACATTATTTAAATAATGGTGTGAGATACGTTCCACGAAATCCATACTATAATAGTCTATTATCTAAGAATAGGTGTATAAAAAAAGCACGTTTGAAATCTCGTTCACAAACAATTCTTCAGATATACAGGGCAATCTATTGGGACATGAAAATGCTTGAAGAGCAAATGGAGGTCACTGTGTATATCTTTTCTGAGGAATATCATAATATAAAGAAAAACACAGAAGCGTACTAATAAAAAGTTTGTTTGTTTGCTTGGCTTTTTAGAAATAACACTCTGGTATGTAAAAAATGTAAAAAAATGTGCGAATGAAAAATTGATAGACACTGCCTTAAGAAAGATGGAAAACTATTGATGGGGGGTTGATATAATGCGTTGAAAAGGTATGAAAAATTAAATTTTTTCTACAACCGTACTATAATAATACACTTATATGCACATAATCCGTTTCATAATGAGATCCATTATGATACAGATTTCTAATTTTTTTGCCCCAAAAATCTAAGAAAGTGTACGAAAAACTATATCAACGGTTTATGGACTGGAAAAATAGAAATAATATATCGACATTCTCTGAAAATGTTTTGATTGCTTATTTTCAAGAATGAAATAAATGTAAATATTCCTTCCACTTCCAGATCAGTGGGAACTGGAATAAACTTTTTAAACTGCACAATAAATAATCTTAATATTTTTAAGAAATACTCGAGGTAATATCAGTAATTGTAGGATTTCTAGAATTTCTTATAGAAGTACAAGTAATTACTGTTATTGTGTTCAATACAAATATAAATATAATATTTTTAGTTCTTCATTATTTATCGGGTGTAGAAAAAATAGCGTATGCAACTCTCATGTAATGGTTATTAATACATGATCGTTGCATAATATACTCTTATTGGGATTGGGGTTATGCCGGACCTGTACTAGCGAATATGTAAAGGTCCATGAAGAAAAAAAAGAAGATCCTTCTCCAGACACTGACTTATCACCTAAAATAGCTAAAAATAAAGCTCCCTGAGGAATTCAAGTCCACACCCTGTTAAAGGTAACTCCAGACGAAGGAGAAATTAAATAATTTAAAAAATTTTCAAAATTTATCCGCACGCGTGAAGAATACAAGCAACCTTTAAATAAAACAAATCAAAATTTGGATACAAATCCTGCGAGCTGCGAAAGAACATTCATAATGGTTAATCCTGATGGTGTTCGAAGAGGACTTGACGGAAAAATCGTAAAAAAATTGGAACAGAAATTATTTCATTTAGTTGCTTTATCATTTTTATGGACTACATATTCGCCAGTACAGGTCCGACGTAACGATATATCCATCAGAAAGGTTGTATATCATAGAAATCTTCTTTTGAACGTAACATCCAAATTTTCGGTAAAAATTCTTAAATTCGTTCAAAATTCTTTCTTATATTTTTCATTTCCGCAAAATAATTTAATTTGACCAAACTTTTTGACTTCACTTCTTTATGTCTTAAATAACCACAATTTTTTTTAAATGAAAAATTCAAGAAGTTAGTCATTCCTGGGCTGAAGCACTCGTACTGTTATATTATTCCTAGAATTTCTGTTTCCCAATGAAACACCCTGTACAATCTCTCAGGATTATTAAAACATTATAAATAAAATAAAAATATGCGCTCAATTAGAGATGACCACGATTATGTAAATCGATAGGTACATAAAAAGTGAATTATTGAATAATATACAATTAGATTTTCATGGCCGCGTTCCAAGTTATACATTTGCTAAGTAAATCATTTCGACGTAAAGTTTGTTACAATACTCGACAAAAATTCAACTTTGTTATCGTCATTTCAAAAATCTATTTGTCCTGTGTTGCGATTTCATCAAAATAGGTGATTTTTTTGCAAAAATGTATCTACATAGACACCGTTCCGATGGTCCAGTAATAAATAATATGCTAAGCCCACTGATGCTGGAAAGGAGAGAAGTAGGTATTGTCGTCTAATACATAACGGACGTTCATCAGCTTCTGAGTAGAGACTTTTAGTTTTTGAATAGAATTTAGAAAAGATCCTAGAATGGTGATTATAATCTCCCGTCAGCTATTTGGGAAGTTGAAGATTACTGTTCTTCTTGCACAGCTAACAGTAGTTGATGTTGTTGATGTTGTTTCCAATTTATGTGCCAATCACAATTTGTTCCAATGCAATTACGTGGTTAATAGTAGAAATGACATTATCCTTGCTCCAGAAGAACTTGGTATTTCTTAATCAAACGATGTATTAATTTCACCTGACTCTCATCATCCTCCTTTGGTAACTACCTTAAAACTAAACGTTGATAAAAAGTCAGTGTTTGGTGAAGAATTTTATTACGACTTCAATAATGCAAATTTTCCAGCCATTTATTAGTGTTTAGAACTTATAGAATGGGATAGCCTTCTCCATGATAGAGATCTTTCCGACATGATTGGCATATTTTATGATATCATTTACTCGGTTATTGAACAGTTTGTTCTGGTGTCACGCATTATAGATACGAAATTTCCCTCTTGGTACTCCTCAGACCTCAAACAACGAGTACCTACAGGACAAAATTAGAGCTCACAAAATTTATAAAACTGTTAAGACTTATTCGAGTTATGCGGAATTTTGTCGACTAAGAACAAAATGTGAACAATTGACAAAGGATTGCTATGATACAGTCTTTTTGCAAATTTGTATCTAGTAAACGTGAAAATAACACTATACCCGAGTTATATATTGAGACGAATAATCAATTAACGAATAGTTATTGTCAAATAATAGAAATAAATACCACAATCTATATCAAAGATTGAATAAATATTATAAAATGTATTGATAAACATAACTATGAGTACAGAATTGTGTATTTGATAGTAGTAATAATAATAATGGTCAATAATTGAAATGTTACTTATTAGAAATATCAAAATTCAAAGTTACTTATTAGATAAAATTATAAAATCATTTTATTTATTAATATAAGAAAATATAATTTTATGAATGGCATTTCAAAGTAGATTGACATGTTTACCATTACTTAATTTTAAGTGTAGAAAGATGGCATGGGGAGATTTAGAAAGTGACAGTAATTTTGATATGACGTTTGGGTGAAAAAAGTTCGTTTAAAAAACCCTCGGTAAGAGAATATAGAATCGTGTTCGAGGGCTAGTTTTCGGTGAAGTTTGTTAAAGGGTTGATATAATCAGTTGAGGGGTATTTGGGGAGTCCTGCGGATCACCACCAAAAGGAGGTTTTAACTACTAAACCAAGTCAACATTTGGTAAAATTATCTTCCCGAAATGGACCATTAACTTCGAAGGCTTCACTCACGTACTTGAGATCTTTTCAGAATAACAGGGAATGCTCTTCATCAGAATATGGATCATCGCATTTGCATAATTAAAGTAGTTCATCAAATAAGCATATGAGCACATCTTGTCATAACGGCATCACCGGGACCTTATTAATCCACACAGACTTGCCGTTGCTTGAGACAGGCAGATCGTTCTCCAAATTGAACTTGGTCTCTACCAACAAGCGTTGGTTAAGGTTATATTTTGATATTCAATTTTTATTAATTATAATTTATGTATATTTATCTAGGTTATAGTCCGGTCAATTCTTGGAATTTATTCTTTAGTAACAGTGACGTCACGGTTATCCATAATTGGAACTGTTGTATTTTTCTAAAATTGTCTGTTTGAATTTATTATTGTTATTATTGTTCCCTTCAGATTAGTCTACCTCATCGTTCTGTCATTGACGAGTGTTACAACCGTATCCACATATACCCTGAGAATAAATAACTAATTAATTAAGAATAAATTTGTCAAGACAAGTGGCTTCTCAATGTAAGCTATTGAAATTAAAAATATCATCTCAATATATAAATATATATATATATATATATATATATATATAAAAAGAAGCAATAGGGTAGTTACGGCTGACTAGTTGAAAAATAAACTATAAATTTTTTATGGGGCACAGCCAAAATGGTTTGTGGATGGTAAAGAAGACTCTTTTTTACTAATCCAAGCTTTCGATAATGTTTATTATCATTTTCAAGGCTAAAAGTATAAATTATTTGTTATAATTTGGATAAAAAATATATTTTTTATAACACAACTTACTAGCAAGTGAGTTAATTCCTTTGAGAATGTAAATTCGTTTGACAATGAATATGATAATAAACATTATCGAAAGCTTGGATTAGTAAAAAAGTGTCTTCTTTAACATCCACAAATCATTTTGGCTGTGCCCCATAAAAAATTTATAGTATATATATAGCGCAACGAAAGCTAAACAAAATAAAGTGTGTACTTTGAAAATACATATATATATATATATATATATATATATATATATATATATACAGGGTGGGGCAATCTTCTGACATCGGAGGATTACATCGTTGTGGTACGAGATAAAACTTTAAGGTTTTGTGTGAGCTAATACAGTTACTGAGGGCACATTTTGAAAATTCTTTCGATTCTACAGGGTGTTCCAAAACCACGTAGCAGCACAAACTTACATTTTTTTAAATGAAACGTACTATATTTTGTTCAAGAATCGAAAAGATCTCACCGAGAGCGTTACAAAAATATAGCATTCTAATATATTATATGGGTGTTTTCAAAAGATATGGCCAATTATTGGCAAAAAAGACCTCCTCTTTAACACTCTGCTAAACAGTAAATCAAAATAAATCAACAGGTCTTTGTATTCAATTGTCATTCACATATCATTGGCTGTGCTCAGTATTAATTACTTTTTTTATCTGTGGCTTCTTTAATACAGGGTGAAACAAAACGCAAATCAAGCAATATCTCAAAAATTTTAAATGAATCACCCTATAAGTCTTTTTACAATTTGTTAGTACAATTAATAATCTTTCAAACGATATAGTACATTTAGGGTATAAGTTAATGGAAAACCGTAAATATTTTATGATAATGGTCAAAAACAAGTATTTTACGTACACAAATTAAATGGTATTAAATTTTTGCATGCAACGTCTAAGGCATACATTTTAATCGTAATGTTGGATGCATCTAAAATATCTTTCACTTTTACTCTTACCATTAGAGGAAGGAAAGACTTAATCGGAATTATATTGGAAGCATTTTTATGAAATGTCAATGTTTATTTATGTAAATGTAAGTGTTTTTATAATGTTGGTTTCCATAATTGTTAGTTTTTTAAAAATAGAAAAAGTTGGAAAATAAATACAATCTTGCAACTTACATAACTAAGATATACTGTTTGTGATGACTTAATTATTTCGTAAAGACTGCAAACTGCTTTCATATTTATTAGTCCTAACGTAACCTAACCTACTCACAGTAAACAAAAATATTGCTTCCAACATAATTCCGATTAAGTCTTTCCTTCCTCTAATGGTAAGAGTAAAAGTGAAAGATATTTTAGATGCATCCAACATTACGATTAAAATGTATGCCTTAGACGTTGCATGTAAAAATTTAATACCATTTAATTTGTGCACGTAAAATACTTGTTTTTGACCATTATCATAAAATATTTACGGTTTTCCATTAACTTATACCCTAAATGTACTATATCGTTTGGAAGATTATTAATTGTACTAACAAATTGTAAAAAGACTTGTACGGTGATTCATTTAAAAATTTTGAGATATTGCTTGATTTGCGTTTTGTTTCATCCTGTATTAAAAAAGCCACGGATAAAAAAGTAATTAATACTGAGCACAGCTAATGATATGTAAATGTCAATTGAATACAAAGACCTGTTGATTTATTTTGATTTACTGTTTAGCAGAGTGTTAAGGAGGAAGTCTTTTTGCCAATAATTGGCCATATATTTTTAAAACACCCATAAAATATATTAGAATGCTATATTTTTGTAACGCTCTCGGTGAGATCTTTTCGATTCTTGAACAAAATATAGTACGTTTCATTTAAAAAAATATAAGTTTGTGCTGCTACGTGGTTTTGGAACACCTTGTAGAATCGAAAGTATTTTCAAAATGTGCCCTCAGTAACTGTATTAGCTCACACAAAACCTTAAAGTTTTATCTCGTACCACAACGATGTAATCCTCCGATGTCAGAAGATTGCCCCACCCTGTATATACATATATATATATATATATATATATATATACTATACCTATAGTAGTAGTAGTGTTTATGTAATGCATGTAATTTTTTTTGTTTTACTATTTTTATTAAATTGTCTTTTTATCATTGTATTGTATTTTTATTACTGTATTTCATAATGTATACTCTATTTGTAGGTATTTCTACAATAAAAAACTTTTCATGTTCACTTTTTCATATAGAATTGGGCTTGCCCGTAAAATAACATAAATAAAATCCAGCTGAAAATTTGCACGTTACTCATTTGAAGGTATCTGATGACGTATATGAATCGTCAGAGGTTTAGGTCGCTGCCAAAAGTGTGTCAGACGCCCTCAGATTTGAAATTTTTTTCTCACTTTCATATTACGTTTCAATACATTGAACAGAGATTAATGTTTTTCTAAAATTGTTGAGACGTTGGTCGCCGACTCTCTCGGTTCGTTCCTCGCTCGCATTATGTCGGTCGTGCGTCGTACTGGACTCCGTTTCACGTTAGAAGAGCCCACCTGAAGTTGCAGTCGTATGCGCGAACTTGTTTTCTAAACCAGCGCCTTATTGTAAAATTGACATTCGACTTCAAATCGGTAGCCTAACGTATTCACATTTTCGGACTCGATAAAAGTTGCAACGTTTTTACGAATCTGTCTGCCTTGACTGTGAATAATTTTTTCTTTAAGACCAACAAGTTTTTTAGGACGCATGGTTTTAGATCAAATAAAACAGACAACACTCACAGATAAACTAGCTAAACGTCTAAAAATATTCGACAGTAAATGATTTCTTCAAACACAACCTCAAATTTCAATAATAAAATGGCTGTCGGCATAAAAAACGTTTGTAACGCCAATGGCATGAGACGGTCGTTACGGGGCGACATAGATAAACAAGACCGATTTTGGTTTCTGCGCAAGTCAGTTGGCAAACTTCAAGTGGCTTCTTCTTATGTGAAACGGAGTCTAACAGACAAAATATTCTTTGTGCTCTCCCTACCGTATTTTCTGTGTTTATTTTACTTTAGTTCGTATTTAGTACCACAATCAGTTTCTCATTTGTTTTATAAAAAAATTGATAGGGAAAAAAGAAAACATCTTAAGAACTGTGTAGTTCTCGAGAGTAAACAGAGAATTTTAACCACACCAGACAAAGTATTCTTAACTTTCCCGAAGGATACGAAGGCACGAAAATTATGGCAACAAGCCACACGGAAAACAGAATTCCTAGAGTAATAAATTGTTCGGGGGATAATTTTAATTCAAACTTTTCTCTGAAATAATTCATCAAATATGATTTGCTATTTCTTGCAAGGAAAAATACCTCATTGTATTCAATAGTATTTCACAAATTGTTTTGTTCCATTAAAGAAGATATACAAAACAATATGTATTACAAATTAATGAAAAATGTGCCTATCAAACTTAAACCGGGAGTAAGTACACATTATTTTCACTGTTAGAAACAACGCAAAACAAAAAGTCCCAGCAAAACTTTTTTAAAAAGAAAACGGTCGTCGAAAACTTGATGAACCTATGCAATAATAATTTTCAGTTTGTTGGTGGTGGTGTTTTCGATTCTTTGAAAGTTTGATAAATTATCATTCGGTTGGTTGATATATTATAGTTATATGAACCTCACAATATATTAGAACAGTATACATAAATTGTAGGCTTGATTAATTGATTGATTAGTTCGGCACCACCAGTCAGAGGCTTCGAGTACTCATCGGCACCTCAGCCTTTAGGCTTTTTGTGCTCTTGGTTGTACCCTTTATGTGAAGAGATCAGTAGCCCGTATCAGACACAACAGACTGTCCACTAGGTGTTTCTTGGAGAAATCCTCCCTTGGGCGTTCTAGTCCTAGGAATCTATATCTCCTATGAGACTTTGCTTCACATTCGAAGATAATGTCTCTTCCATGCACAACCAACAGGTTCACCCCTATACACTGTGTTCATTTGAAAAGGACCCACCCTTAATATTTCGGAAATGCGACATATTAGAAAGAAATGCCGAAACACGTCAACTTTTAACTTGAGGGGGACACTTTTTGGCGCTAATGTCATAAACGTCAGATTCACCCCATCCCTTCTGGAGATACCCCTTGAATTTTTTCAAATGGCATTAGATATCAAGTCATACCTCATTTAAAAGGTCTGGTGAAGCTCTATCTAATCATTTTGTTTTGCCTTTGATACCAGCCTTCCATTGTTATTTAATCGTGGTTTAAAATTGGCTCTTTTTCAACTTTTATTGCTTGAATGTTAACGGTGGTCACTTTCTACACATGATTAAATAGCAGATTTTTCGTGTTAACAGTTGTCTTTTTACTATTTGTGAATTTTTTATTCATCAAAGAGTCTTTTCATCATAACACAATATGGGGGCATACGAAAAGTTGAAAAAGAGCCAATTTTAAGCAATTATTAAATAACAATGGAAGACTGGTATCAAAGGCAAAACAAAATGATTGAATACAAATTTACCAGACCTTTCAAATGAGGTATTACTTGATACCTAATGCCATTTGAAAAAATGTAAGGGGTGTCTCCAGTCGGGAGGGTGTTAATCTGACGTTTATGACATTAGCTCCAAAAAGTGTCCCCCTCAAGTTAAAAGTTGACGTGTTTCGGCATTTCTTTCTAATATGTCCCATTTTTGAAATATTAAGGGTGGGTCCTTTTCAAATGAACACAGTGTATATGCCAATTGTATGCATGATTTTCCTTAGGGTACTGTGACCGGTTGGTAGCCCCGTCTTTCCTTATCTGGCTCCTGCTGAGATTTAATAATTCGTTAGTCAGCGACTCCGAGGGTTTTTTGACAAGGAGTTTGCTGCTTTGACCTGTGTCTCCAGTACGTCCGATGTTTTGTTTGAATTCACCGAGATGTACAACCACGTGCTGCAGTTTTTGATATTCCAAATTGTAGGCTAGTGATTCCGTTTTCCGTTGGGCATTTTTTTTTAATCACCTTACATGCTGAATTGCTTAGTATAATAAATTCGAAAAGAGAAAAATACGCTCATGCAAATTATTCCTATCCAAATTGAACACAGATTAACATTTTCAAAATCGTTAGTTAGCTCCAGTACTGAAAACTAAAGAGGATAGACCCTTAGATAGATTGCACTTTAATTTTACTTAAATTCATAAAAACAAAGTGTACAGCTAAGTTATTGAGTAGTGTTATTTAAAACAAAAATATTAAAATTGTTGAAATTAAATTTCATAGCAATTAAAGATCTGCGATCTAGAAGATAATTACTGTGAAAAATCAAGTGAAAAAAAAACTCATGGACTCCATATCAGCCGTAAAATAATTTAAAAAATGCAGCACCAAAGAGTTGAAAATGATCACCGCCCCTGAACCTTATACCTAATATATAATTATTATTATTAGACCACATTGTCTTAATGATAGCTTATCAATTAATATAAAAAAATGATTTGGAGGTTGTTTAGAAAACCAAGTCACATTTTCATATAATTTATTTATATCACGGTAAGGTTATAGTTGGAAATAAACATTAATATTTCTAAGTAATTATTAACCTTGATAATGATAATTTATATGCTTATTAAAATAATATTGTATAATACAAATGTCCATAATAAAACTTTTGTTAAGCTGAATACGGTCTTATGTGAGGTTGAATTGTTCAAACTTTAAGAACTTCCTGCACAGGCTCGGTCCATAAAAGCTGAACTGCGAAAAAACAATTTACAATATTTCTTCCCACTAAGGTTGTATATCTCGCAAATCAGAAGGATCTACTCTATTCCATTTCTTTTGCATCTAAATATGACAAATTTCGCCTTGTATACAGGGTGAACCAGCACTCTAACTCTAAAATCACTATAGATTAAATTTGGTGAGCAGCAATTGGGCGGGCTTTAGAGCATTAGGAAACTTTCTTAATGTCAGTGACATCATCAGCGCAGCTATGACGTCATGTCACTATTAAATATTAAATGTAAGGGTGGGTCGTGTGACAGCGCGTAGTAAAGAACTTTTCATTTTGAATTCAACCATGTAACGCACCAAGAATGTAAACTATTTCTACGAACATGCTTGTAGTCGTCCTCTTTTCAATTGCAAAATACTGGCATATATTTTTTATAGTACAAGCAATATATATAGTGATACAAATGGTGCCGACAACATCTTCCGTCTGTTATTAAAACGTGCAGTAAAGCGGGAAGGATCCACTCTGAAAGGGGAGTAGCAGTGTCTATTATACCGCTGCAACGCAGAGCCGGATTTAACAGTAATGTTTGCTCGTTTACCTTCTGGACCTTTTAAAGTAGCAAGAAACCTCAACTTATGATAAAAACAAAATTATACTCTCAAAATAGGAACAAAATATATTTTTCCAATAAATAAATGAAAAATAAATTCTAATAATATATTAAAGTCATTACTAAAAATAAAACGGAATTACATATATTTGTACAGATTAACGTTTTCACTTCATTTCACACAATTTCACATTAACTCACTTCACATTAATTCTTTATCTGAATCCTCGCCTTCTCGACCTCTACTTCATTTTCAGATGAACTATCATTCTCGTTCAAATTTAAAAAAAAAATTATTTTTATCATTTATATGAAATTGGCCATTTTTTAAATAATCATCCCCAATTGTAATTACTTTCCTAATTTTTTTACCCAATCTTTCTTGTAAGTTTTCGACACTTAATTTTGAATTAACTTAGTTTCGGAAAAAGTAGGGAATTTCTATTTCTGATATTTTTTTTCCAATTTGCACCAAATTAATTCAATCCGATTAAAATGACAGAAATATGGCGTTAATCTCAACACGTTCTTACCATACCTCTCCGCTACAGTGGCTATAATGTGTTTCTTCTTAGACATTTTCGTTTGCAGGACTTCCAAGAATTGCGCTCCACTAAACTGAATTAGCCCCTGGGCGATATAAGGGTATGGACACAACGGGGATCATCGATCCTCGACCATAGCAAAGCACCCTCGACCCTCGCTCTGACCCACGCGCATAAGTGGTCACATCGAGGTTCGGACCATCGCATTTTTGCACCAGTTTCTATGACCAGTTTGGCGTGAACGAGTGTCGCATAAACATGGATTTCTCGACATCCTCTTCGTCAGATGAAGAAGATATTATTCTGAGTTCTAGTACTAAAAAGTTTTATCTATATAAAAGGTATCAAAATACAAAAATACGTCCTCTAAACAAAAAACGCATGTCGTATGGAGAATTTCACCATCTATATAAAGATTCACGAAAAGACTCGAATTTGGAGATAAACTAAACAAAAATTACCAGAATTGCCATCGTCAACCAATTGGATCTGAAGAAAGACTCATGATCGAGGGTCTAAAAAATACTAAGCTCGATTTTTACCCTGGTTTGATGTACCAGGCCTTAACTCCGTCCTATGGTCAGCTCTCCGATGCTGCCACACAGATCTAATATTGTGTATTTATTTTTTATGGTTAGCGGAGCTATGGTGCGATGCTTTGGTCGGAGCGATGGTCGGCGCTCCGTTATGTCCGCCCACTAAGACATCTGTTCCTTGTACGCACGAAAGGCGAAAAATGTTGTCGGTACCATTTTGCATCACTATATCTAATGCTCGCCCCATACTTCTAGTAATAGGCTCTTTCAGGTCACGAAATCTTGAAGCTGACCCTGCATTTGCAGATAATGTGTTCCGCAGTCTTATCTGCATAATCGCAGAATCTGCATGCATCTTGCGACTTTGCCCATTTTATAGAGATGGTATCTGAGTGAGGAGTGTCCAGTGAGAATTCCTCTGATTATTCTGAGATCATATTTCTGAAGCTCCAAGAGCAATTTAGCGTAGTGAGCAGAAGGTCGAAGACGAAGGTTTTGCCTGTCTTTGGCCTAGAGTATTTTTTCAGTAGGCTGCACTAAGTTCCTTTTCCCATTTTCGGACTTCTCTCATGATGCGGCTTTTTGAGATGCTACAAAATGGTTCGGGTTTGATAAGAGAAGTAAAGTTCTTTATGTAGCGAGACCAATAGCAATCCTATTACCGACAATTCCTTTATACCCTGGCACCCACAACAAAATTACTTTGTTGTGTCTAGCCAGCTGCTTAAGGGATAGTTTGTAGTTCCAGAGTGTTTTAGACTCATAAGTTGTAGAGTTCAAAGCCTTTAAGGAACCCTGGCTATCATACGCAATAAATATTCTTGAGCACAAAAATCTACAGCTTATAGTTCCGCTGGAATATTGCTGGAATATTGCTGGAGTGCTTCCCAGAGTTGATGATATTCTAGTATTAGAACCTGTCAGCATAGTAAGTCCCGTACTTAGTGCGATTTTGTTTTGTGTCTCGTCTAACGTGAGTTCGAGATCCTGTTTCGCAGACAGTCCGTAGACATCTTTATGGATTGGGTTGCTCCAAACCTTAGTATCTCAAGATGTATCGTTAACTCGCCAGGTTTCAAAGATTTAGCCTGAGTTATCCTGTGAGCATTTTCCAGAGCGATCCTCCATACAAGTAGACATCTACTTGTATGGAGGACAAACAATTGATTAGATTGAAATGATCTTCCCAAGGTCTTCTTCAACTTCTTATTCATATTGTAAGAGTGATCTTAATCTTAAATTAAAATATCGTTCAGAAGTTTGTCAAGATTAAAAAATTCAATATTTTTATCATACATTCTAATTTGACTTTCATATTCATATATTTTCTGCAAGTTGTTGGTTCGTCTGTTTTCCTTCTTTTGTTACAGAAAAACATAACATTTTCTCCAAAACACCGACCACTCCTTTTTGTCTGTGCCTGCTGCGGAATTACTGTTGTTCCTAAATCCATTATACATAGACTGTTAATATGATTTTTTTGGTTCTACCGCTTATTACCTCTGGTATATTTGAAAAATCGTTGTCAACAAATCGACAACTTTTAAAAGATTAACAAGTTAATTTGAGACAAATCATCGAACCAAGTTTGTTCAAAGCTCAGCATGTTAAACTTGAGAAAACTAATTCACAGGCTAATGAGAAGCAAAAAAGAAGTCACGCGGAGTTCAGTATACTTTTACTATTGTAATCAATGCCTGTTAATTGGGTAAATTTCATTTGGGGAACAAGTGCTTAAAAGGAATATAAATACTGGTAGTCTTACAATGTTTGTTTAAATATGTAATTGTTAAAATTTGTTAGAAAAAAATGGGAAATAATAGTATATTGTGCAACTAGTGAGAAAAGTACTTTCCCTACATGTTGCACACTATACTTTTTCTACAACTGCACAAATTTAAAGAATACAAGTAAAGTAACTTAATATTTATTTGTATGGTTAGTAAAACAAAAAGTAAAGGTGAGCGGTCGTCGGACCGCCGATAGAAGCTTGCTTCTTATGCACAATAGAATGACCATTTTTGACCATTTTTCGTAAATTTTTGACCATTTTTCAAAAATTTTGATAATTTTTGACAATTATATTTTCAAAATTTTTGACAATTTTTGACTATTTTCTTAAATTATAACAATTATTGACCATTTTTGACAATTATAGACCAATTCTGACAGTTTTGACAATTATTGATCATTTTTGACAATTTTTCAAAAATTTTTACCATTTTAGACCATTTTTCTAAATTTTAACAATTATTGAACATTTTTGACAATTTTTGACAGGTTCTGACAATTATTGACCATTATTGACAATTTTTCAAAAACTTTGACCATTTTTCAAAAATGTTGACAATTTTTTACAATTATTGACCATTTTTGACAGTTTTTTATAATTATTGACCATTTTTTCAAAATTTTGACAATTTTTGACAATTTTTTGAAATTTTTAACATATTTTCTAATATAATCTGACAGTTTTATGACAACTAAGTAGGTATTTAAAGATGACAGTAGCCTACTAAGTTTTTGTCCATTTTATTTGATTCTCCATATAAATATATGTGGCGTGGGCAAAGTGCCGTGAGAAATAATATTTCTCACAGTATGAGCAATATTTGGTTTTGAAATCAAGTAAGGTATGAGAAATACGGCACTTTTCATATCAGTTGTAGAAAAATAGTTATTCTAACATTGTTTCTCGTATTTCTTGTATGTTTATTATAAATAGCATTTGGTTGATCGTATTGAAACAATTTTCACAAAAAATCATAACTACTACTTTTTTCTAATAGAAAAGTATACTTTTCCGCATTTCAGTTGAGAAAGTTCGGCTTTTCTGCACGCTTCTACTTTACCGCTCACATTTAAGTTCAGACAATTCTACTTTTCTGCAAATACTATGGAAAAGTTACTTTTTATGCTGCCACTTTAGAAAATGCGATCATTTTTTAACTCGGAAAGTGCGTCGTTGCCGGTCTAGATCGGAAAATTGACTTAACTGCTCGGTAAAGTGGAAGAACTGCTCGGCAAAGTACCTACTTACTTTCCCGAGCTCCTATGTCAAAATTTTCATTAAAGACAAAATACCAGCATCCAGCCAGAGAGAATTTTCAAAGGGTATGTTAAATATCACAGTTGCCATGGCAATACCGTAGTCATCTGTCAGTAGATGTTTTTGACGTTTTGATGCACTTTGTGTATTATTACAAGTTTCTAAACCATTAAAAGGTGAGTAGACTCCGTTTCACATAAGAAGAAGCCACTTGAAGTTGCAGTCGTCTGCGCGAACTTGTTGTCAAAACCAAGGCCATATTGTAAAATTGTAAAACAGTAGCGTAACGTTTTCAAATTTTTTAGGTTAATACAAAGTTGGAATATTAAAAATGTATTTTTCTACAAACGTCCGTAAAAGTATAATTTTTAACGCATGCCGTCAGTGTCTAAAATGCCATTTTATGACCCTGGTGTTAAAAGTGAAATACTTTTAGCACTAATGCTAAAAGTGACATTTTACTTAGCGTTTTGTCATCATGACAAACGAAAACATTCAAATCAACGCCATTTTTAGTCCATTTAGAGCAACCTAAATAACACATTTTTTGGTTTTTGCTTGCTTGTAGAAAAAATAGTGTATGCGGCTCATGCGTTAATTTTTCCATTCGTGAAAAAAGCTCCACTTTATGCACTTGCTGCATAAATAACTATTATCATATATGTATAGTTTAAATAAAACATATTTGGGAATTCTTTGAAGCTTTTCGAGATATTTTCACATACAATAGTCACTGGTATATGAAAATACTTAGTATCATTGAAATATATACTTTCAATAATACTTTCAATAATATTCGACAGTGTATTAATAAAATGGCTGTCGGCACGAAAATCTTTGGCAATGCCAATGGCATGTAACGGTCGTTACAAGTTGATACGTACGCAACAGGGAAGGCGAACTTCAAGTGGCTTCTTCTTATGTGAAACGGAGTCTAGCGATGAAAGTGACGTAGAAAACATTTCATTCGGAATTAAAGAAGCGGCAGCTGCCGCCACTAATGCATTATTACCAACAAAATATAAGGAAAGGTATGGAGAAGTCTATGAATTTTTCGAAAAATGGTGCGAAGAGAAAAAAATAAACGTAGTAAATGAAGATGATTTGTTAGCTTATTTAGCTATAAAATCAAACACACTTAAATCATCAACTGTATGGAGTTTGTATTCAATGCTCAAAACAATGTTAATAAGCAAGAAGGACATTGATATTAGTAAATTTCCGAAGTTATTAGCTTTTTTAAGGAAAAAATCTTTTTAAACTTTTCCTATGCCCCCGTATTGTGTTATGATAAAAAGACTTTTTAAAGAATAAAAAATTTAAAAATAGTAAAAAGACAACTGTTAACAAGAAAAAACTGCTATTTAATCATGTGTTCAAAGTGACCACCGTTAACATTCAGGCAATAAAAGTTGAAAAAGAGCCAATTTTAAAAAATGATTAAATAACAATGGAAGGCTGGTATGAATGGCAAAACAAAATGATTGAATAGAGATTTACCAGACCTTTTCAATGAGGTATGACTTGTTACCTAATGCCATTTGAAAAAATGTAAGGGGTGTCTCCAGAAGGGAGGGGGTGAATTTGACGTTTATGACATTAGCGCCAAAAAGTGTCCCCCTCAAGTTGAAAGTTGTTTCGGCATTTCTTTCTAATATGTCCCATTTTTGAAATATTAAGGGTGGGTCCTTTTCAAATGAACACAGTGTATAGAACATATTTAGCCCTACGTCCAAATCACATCACACATCGCAGATTATTTATATTTTTAAAAAACAATAGATGTACTACTCATCCTATTTGAATGCATTCAATAGAAAACTTCCCTTGCAAAATAGCTACATATCTAAAATTGCCTAGCCCAACAAAATATACTGGCCATTGTTTCCGCAGGACTTCAGCCACATTACTGATTGATGCAGGTGGAAATTTAAGAAGTTTGAAACGCCACGGAGGATGGAAATCGTGACATTTAATTCAGAACAAATTGAAAATATATAGCAAATAAAATTCTTAACGTAGAAAATAAACAAAGCCAACTTGGAACTTCAAGAATCGAATCCAATATTATTGATAACACAAATATTATGATTCCTAAATTGACTGGAACATCAACGTTTAATAATTGTATTTTGCATAACTGCACATTCAACTTAAATATTGATAATAAATGAGTTAAGTTTTGTTGTACATTTTGAGCAATAGGTAAATATTATGTTCCTATATTATTGTCAAATTATTGGTGGCTGCACAAATAATATTATACGCGCCACACTCGGAAAGTGTATTTACAGGGCTCGCATGCTTTCAAGGCTCCGACTTCGGCGTCAACTTGGCACGTGCATGCTCGCCCTGTAAAGTAGACTCCGTTTCACATAAGAAGAATCCACTTGAAGTTCGCCTTCCCTGTTGCGCAGGAATCAAAATCGGCCTTGAAACCTTGTAACGACCGTTTCATGCCATTGGCGTTGCCAAAGATTTTCGTGCCGACAGCCATTTTATTATTACACTATCGAATATTATTGAAAATATATATTTCAATGATACTAAGTATTTTCATATACCAGTGTCTATTGTATGTGAAAATATATCGAAAAGCTTCAAAGAATTCCCAAACATGTTTTATTCAAACTATACATATATGATAATAGTTATTTATGCAGCAAGTGCATAAAGTGGAGCTTTTTTCACGAATGGAAAAATTAACGCATGAGCCGCATACACTATTTTTTCTACAAGCAAGCAAAAACCAAAAAATGTGTTATTTAGGTTGCTCTAAATGAACTAAAAATGGCGTCGATTTGAATGTTTATGTTTGCCATGATGACAAAACACTAAGTAAAATGTCACTTTTAGCACTAGTGCTAAAAGTATTTTACTTTTAACACCAGGGTCATGAAAAGGCATTTTAGACACTGACGGCATGCGTTAAAAATTATACTTTTACTGACGTTTGTAGAAAAATACATTTTTAATATTCCAATTTTGTGTTAACCTAAAAAATTTGAAAACGTTACGCTACTGTTTTACAATTTTACAATATGGCCTTGGTTTTGACAACAAGTTCGCGCAGACGACTGCAACTTCAAGTGGCTTCTTCTTATGTGAAACGGAGTCTATCACTTTCCGAGCTTAACACGTAATAACTATTAAATCTCAGTTTAACAAAGTAATTTCTTCCATCAGGTAAATAGTAATTTTTTTTCATTTTTTGTATAATATTAAATAAAAATTGCAGATATAATACAATAACTTGATAATTGTTAAAATGGTGACTGGCACGATGTTAACGAAAACAAAACTATCTGGCGTCGATACAGTACATTCGGGAAAAGGTGTAGAAAATGATATAAAAAAGTCATCAAATAATTTCAATAGGTACAAATCAGATGCACATAAGTAAACGCAACGGATCCAAGATGCCAGACGAACAGTGTCTCTAACTACCTGGGATAAAGAACAGCATATCGAAATACTAGTTATACTAAAATCGATTGTCAAAAACGTTGCCAACTACTCGGACTATTGTAGAAAACAATTATGCACTTCCGGAATATGCCGGGTGTCCATAAATTAGTAATTAAACTTAAATATAGATAGAATATTTGTAGCAGTTTACTTATTTCATATAAACTTATGAATGTGGCAAATTATTTCACAAAATTACTTCTTTCCCGAATTTATATATAAGTATACCCATTAAGGGGAGGTCACCAGTTTAAACGCATGGAGTTTATACATCCCAAGAATAGACCACGGTCACTCCCATGATTATTCAGTCATTGTTATTCATTTTTATAGCATATATTTAACTAACAATGACACCATTATCTATTAAATAAAATATATTTTTTTAGATTTATTGCTGTCTTTGAATACATGTGAACATCCTGTTAAAAATGTTCACCCACAGTTTTTTTGTCTAGTTTTTATAAGACACAGACTGTTTATACAGACTGGTAGAAAATTTTTCAAGACAGTTTTTTGGTTTTTTAGTACGAGTTTTCATATCCAGCTGATCCAAAAAGTTGCAATAATATTCAGAATTAATTGTTTTGTCTTTCTCTACATAATAAATCAACAAAATCCCTTTTGCATCTCAAAAAACGAATGCCTTAATATTCTTCCTTGATCGTGTGCTTTCACTTGCATTGGAACTTAAGTTAATGCTGGTATATCCAACATTTATCCATAGTTATGAAACGACACAGAAAATCGATTTTACAGTTTTTAAAATAATCTGCATTTGCGTGCGGAAAGTAACACCTTTCACACGAATGGAAAATATTGTAGCACGAGGTGTAAGCCGAGTGCGACAATCTTACGAGTGTGAGATATCACTTTTGAACAAGTGGACACTTATATTTCACGACCTACGATGATTTTACAAATTAACATTTTGTTAAAATACGATATGATACATTAGATTAACAATATGGAATTGTGCTTGGATATTTTTGTCAAATTAAAAAACAAATGGCAAAAAATACTTTCAAACTCTTTCTGTTTAGTCGAGCTGCTAGGATAGATACAATATTAAAATAACAAATACTATTCGCATTTTTATCCACCCTGTAGCAATTTGGATCAAGCTGTGATACATTTTTGGAGCTCCGCAAAAAAATAGTAAATTGCAATAAAAAATCCACCTTTCTCGGAATTTTTTCATAATACTGTTTATTTAGCGAATAATGAATTTATGTGTCACTTTATGGACGCACTATATATTAATCGTACTAAATCCTAGTGCGAGTTCAACTTGCTTGCTTGCCCAGGTCAATAAAATTAAATTGAGAAACAAAATTGAAAAAAGAATTATGATATAAAAAAAGCGCGGGAAAACGTAATATCCACTGCTCTGAAGTTTTCATCGCTAGCTAGCTAAATTTGTTGTTTTTACGTGAAATAGTAAAAAAATTGAATCAATATTTTTGATAAAAAAATCCACGAAACTAGGTACTGCTTGAGCTATCTTATTGATGCCCTTAAGATGCTGGTTACAAATAAAATGTATGACCACGATTGTAAACTAGACAATCGCTTCACTCCTTGACACCCACTTCACTCGGAGCCAGCTGGCGTTTTTACTTTTTACATTTTTTTACCCCTTGTAGCTTTTAAGCGAAAACTCCACTTCGCATAATTTGAAGAGCAATTTGCATGTACATAATCATCCTTGATTATAAAACTATTTAGTTGGATAAGGATTATTATCATGATACACATATCTTCATACTTTGTTTCTAGCGGTTATTGTGAATTGTGACTATAGGTAAATAGTTTTGCCTTTTGCGGTATCAGCTCCAATGTAATATTGGAAGAAATAGGCAAAGCCGAAGAAAAGAGAAGATCTGACCATTGGAAAGATCTAGTAGGACTTAGGCAATCAAAGATTCTTCTGGGTGACTACAACCTGTTGAGATCAAATGAATGCATAAGTCAAAGTAAAACTGCACTAAGAGTTTTAACAGGCATCCTTACGGGACATTTTCTCCTGAATTGGCACCTGAAAGAGCTCAGAATAGTGGAGGAAGAGGAATGTAGACTCTGTGGTATGGAAGAAGAAACTTCCATCCACATACTTGTGGATTGCACAGCAATTCAGAATCCTTGGGCTCAATACCTAGGAGACTACTGGATAGAAGAGGGACACTTACCTATACTAAAGCCTGCCGACATCCTAAAATTCCTCCGGGAAATAAGTCTAAGGGAGCTACTAGTCTCTGAGACTTTCCTCAGGATTTAAGTAGTAAATTGGGGTGACATTCCCTGAGACCTAAAAGATCTATTGTGCCCCCTTACTTCTACTTAGTTCCTGAGGAAAGTCTCAGAGACTAGTAGCTCCTTTAGTCCTATTTCCCGGAGGAATTTTAGGATATCTGCAGGCTTTAGTATAGGTAAGTGTCCCTCTTCTATCCAGTAATCTCCAAGGTGTTGTGCCCTAGGATTCTGAATTGCTGTGCAGTTCGCAAGTATGTGGATGGAGGTTTCTTCTTCCATGCCACAGAGTCTACATTCTTCTTCCTCCACTATTTTGAGCTTTTTCAGGTGCCCATCAAGGCGACAATGTCCCGTTAGGATCCCTGTTAAAACTGCAGTTTTACTTTGACTTATGCACTCATTTGATCTCAACAGGTTGTAGTCAGCCAGAAGAATATTTGATTGCATAAGTCCTACTAGATCTTTCCAATGGTCAGATCTTCTCTTTTCTTCGGCTTTGTCTATTTCTTCCAATATTACATTGGAGCTGATACCGCAAAAGGGTTCCGGCCCCCAAAAGGGTGTTCCAGTCCCCCTCTTTGCTAGTTTAGCTGCTTAAGTAGAAGTAAGGGGGCATATTAGATCTATTAGATTTCAGACGTCCTATTCTTTGGAAAATCTGTAGTACTTCTAACAAAGATAAGAAGATGCTTGGAGAACTTTAGGCGTCACTTTTGAGTGGTGGAGGTAAGTACATGGGGAAATTGAATTGTCAAGGTCCAAATGAAAAATTACGAGTAATTATTTTTGTACGACTTTCTTCTAATTGATAGATCATTAAAAAAAATTACGAAAAACCTATACATCATTTAAAAACCAGGAGGAGTAATTTGAATTCAAGTTGGCAATTCTGTAGACCTCTGATGGGTCAAATTACACCCGTTTTCAAACAGCACATTGATTTTTTCTATTTCAATTAGGTATTTGACAGTTTAACAGATTATACAGTATCAGCCTGTTTATTGCTCACATCTCAATCTGACTTCTTATGAATCATCTTCAGTATATAGAGACAAGTGAATCGGGGCATATTTAATAGATTTTGAACACAACTATTTCGGAACACGCTCTTTGGTAACTAATCTATGCCACTTTTAGTGGTGTGAATAATGCTTTCGAAATTACCCCTCCTGGTTTTTGAATGGAATATAGTGCCGTACAAAAGTAGTGGTACCAGAAATCAGAACACATTTTTAATTCGCCGATAATTGTTGAAGAAATATAGGTAGTTTACAGCGCATGTGTCATTCCTTTATTATACTTATACAGATACATTACCCATTAACGATTGACTTAAGAGCTTCCGTTACATAAAATTATATTTTTATTATACTCAGAAAACACCTTGTTTTCGTCTGTTTTTACAAAGACGTAAGGGGGCATTTTCAGAACAGTGCACGGAAAATTTTTCCCGATCTCCGATTTTTTTTCCGTGCGCTAAACAGAAAAATACAAAAAATTAATTAAAAGAAAAAACATTTCTTAAAACTGACAGAAAATAAAACAATGCCGATAATAAATATATTGTTGCTATGGAAATGGTAATCATGTTTGGTACTATTAAGATGTATTATGATTACTTTGAAAATAGAATGTTCTAAATTTACTTCTTATCCTTTTTTGCGTTGTTTTCAGATAAAGTATAATAAAAAGTAGCGTTCATTATACGTCCGGAAATGGATTTTTCCGTGCTTGCATGACTTCCCGAGAATTTTTCACGCGCGCCCGGAAAAATCCTTATTTCCAGACTCCTAATGAAATATACTATTCTCCACTACCTCGACGTTTCGTTTTGTTTACAATATGGCGACTAACAGCTGTTTTTTTAATCGCTGCGAGTTGTTTTGTGATGAAAAGTGTTATTTAGACGCAACTCACATTTTTGTGAGTTCAGTGAATAAAGCTTTCAACCGCATCCTAAGAATTACTCCGATTAAGGTTGATTTTATTTTTTTCAGTTCCCCAAAACGATATCCAATTTCCGGCAACGTCGCGAATAATTCATTCATTCATCAGAATGAACAAGGACGAATATTATGCATAAACTTGTATGCGATGTTGCCAGTGCTGATATTTTACTATGAGAGACATTTTTTTGTAATGAGCAATTATACAAAAGATCATATCCATTAAAAAATTTTTTTTTATTGGATAAGGACATGTGAAATAAAAATCGCAAATTTTCTTCAAATTTTATAATAGTTCAATCAGATATAAAATGGGGCGATGTTGGCTAGCCCTATAAAAATGTAAACAATTCGGTCTCTTATTTAAGGCTTAGACCCACGTTTTCTTACGCATCATGACTCCCAATTTAAGAAATGATAAGCGCATCAATTTGGTTGGCTTAATGTGTCAAAAGGACTTAATTTTATTTTTTTTATCATAGAGCTGAGGATTTCGAAAAATGGCTATCATTATTTGCCATACAACTGTAGATTCCATAGGCTATTACTAAAAAAAATTAGTAATTTATGAAGAAGGTTCGTAAAAAATACCGAAACTTTTACACCATGCGAAAGTTTCATCAGTTTTAAAACGTGCGCTCTAGTTTTAAACAACGAAAAAGACGTCGAGTGACTCTTCGTCCAAGGTTAATTTTTGAATAAATGAACTTATCACGTAAACATATTTGTATATGTATGAATTAATTTTATAATTTACTTACAATTTTAGGTATTCACAACAAAGAGTCTCTATTGTTTACGACTATTGGGTAATTCTTACATTATTTGGTTAAGGTTAAAAAAAAAGTCAATGGCAAAAATTTTATCTCGAAGAAGGTAACCGTACATAAGAAATGGTCATTTACTGAATCACTGTTTCTTGTACGAATTATGCAATTCACACATATCATCACTGTAGGTATGTCAATGTCACCAATTAACATAAATGCTTTTTTTTAGTTTTTTTTCCGTCCATATTTCAATTTTAACTAACGAAATTTGAAAAATTAACACGTTTGTATGAATGAAATGGATTGTTAATTAACTTTTAAGAAGTAGACTTAAAATGTGAAAGGATATCTTATGTTCCTTGTGGTATACTAATTACTCTTTTTGTCATTTTTGGAAAAATAAACCACAAATTAATTATTCCTAATAACGGTAGATGGAACGCTACTAAAACGTTGAAATAAAGATATAAAGAAAGAATGTAAAAGGATATTTTCGTCTTCTTAATACTTAATAAATAATAGTTTAAAAAACTAAAATACGCTTTTATAGTAGATCAAACTGAAAAGTGAAAAATAATTTTTAATCAAGATGTTACCACAATAAGACAAATAACGGAAGAAGCACTTGAATATTTTTACATCATTTTTGAACCTGGAGAAAACCGAGATTATGGAAAGTTATACAGGGTGTCCCGTAAATAAGTATCGTGAATTAGAGGAATGGTAGATCGTTGAGAAAAATTTAAAATACCTAGAAACTATTCCTCTCTAACCTTGTTAGTTGGTGAGATATAGGGTGCAGAATAAATACCTACACATTTTATTGCATATCTTCTCGGGGGGTAGTAAAACAAATTTAAAATTTTTAGTTGGTTATAGTCTCTTGAAAACATATCAACAGTATTAATTCTGTCAAATTGTAATAAGCCAGTGGCTTGGTACCAGTGGTTCGTAAACTTCTCGTACTCCCCTCGATGACGCCCGAAAAATAAAATGTTTGGTTAATTCAATATTTTTTGGCATTTAGGCAAAACTGAAAAATTCAAATATTCTCCGTTAAATAGCCACCTCATCAACTGCCCATGATTTTTTCAAAACAGTCCAAATTCTGGATGCGGAGAAAAAAATAAATTTTCAAAAATATCATTGTGATTCTTTGAAGCCATCCGGTGTCGTAATTTTGGAAAACGAACTCCACGCCCCATATTTCATCACTTCAATTAACATCATTAAATGAAAAAGTTGAACATTTTGGGAAAATTCAGCCTTCTTAACCAAAAATACCATTTCAACTTGGGGATCAAATTAAGGAAACTTTGTAAGAATTAGTCTGACTTGTTTTCAAGGAAATAGCTAGAATTAATTTGAAGTATCCTCCATTTTTGATTTTCTGGTGAATTAGAAGGTGATAAGTTTGTATGTTTTGAGGGTTCCATGCGTTTACATCCCCGGACAAAATATCTCCGTACATAACACCCCTAGTATAAAATATTCTTCAACAGAATATTCCCAAGAAGGGAAAGGCTGAATGCTCTGATCATTTTCGCTTCCATTCCTTGAAAAAACTATTGTGCATTACAAAGAGTTGGATATTTTTCAAGAAGGGGAAGTGTATATTTTGTAATGGAGATATTTTAGCGGGTATAATTTGTCCGGGATAAACGCGTGATAACGTATGTAAAAACAATTTTCGTTTATTAAAGATGTGAAATGTCAAATTCAAACGATCTTGCATGTTCATTTTCAGTGGCAACTAGATGCCAATTACCATCTATGCACAGCTAATGTAGGCCATACACGCTTCGGTGTACCGGAGCGGTCTTCAGTTTTTTCACGATGGCATCTAATGAGGATACACTGGCTTTGCTAGGCCTCGCGTTAATTTTGAAGAACAAAGAAACAAAATCAGTGAAAAGGAAGCGTAAAAAGTGGTGTAAACATTGGTTATTGAAAAGGATAAGAATAAGAATGAATTAAAATTCGAACCTGAAGATGAAGAAACAACTGTCGCGACCTGTGCAAGTGACCGGAGTACATGCACTCACGCATAGGTACATCGTACGGTGTCACTCAAAATAATTGATTTTCGATCTTGCACCGGTCGCCTGTACAGGTTAAAAAAACTGCTCAGGTCTATTCTAACACACACTCCGGCCTACCTGCACAGGCATACCTGCGGTAGACCTCTTCGGAAGACCGTAGCGTGTATGACCGGTATAACACATTTTTGTTACATCGCTATCGTTTTGAGAGTAATAGCTTTTATTTGACAGCTAGATTCAGGACTTCAATGACATTCGTATTTCTGTGATAAGTGGTTGAACCTCAGTAGATGTGTCAAAATTTTGACTTTTAGAAGACAGTTATCCAAAAATCGCTTCTTCAAATTGTAAATCAGTACCGGATAGGTAATGTCTATCAATAATTTAATAATTTTAATATTTTTATTAAAATTAACCGATAAAAGATCTAAGCACATTTGCGCCACTGACAACATCCTCTTGCTAGTTATAGTTACCTAATCCTAACTTACATTTTATTATGGTATTGTATTTTGGTTGGGTGTAAAGTTTTTCGGGGTGAATATACTGAAGGTCCCACTATAATTTTTGTTATCCGAGAATTAAGAACGTAAAATAATTATTGTAACTTTCAGTTGTGGACCAACCTGTATGAAATCTTTCTTAACTGCTGCCATAAACAGTATACTATGAATCCTTTCCAAATAGAATATATTTGCGTACACACATTCTCAAAATTAAAAATCTGATGAAACACACATCGTTGTATGTAATTTTTCTTTTGGGATTAAGAATTTTTACCACGAAAGAGCTTCTTTGAGCTACAAAATATCATTTATAAAATACCTACGTAAACAAATAAATTTTATGGTAAAACTAACCGATTAACAAAGAATTTTAAACCGAAGTTTCGTCATTTTAAAGTGGATTTTCTGCTTTTTACTAAATCTACATCTACATACGTATTGGCCAACAATTGACAATAATTTTTAAGGTAACAAATACGACTATTAAAAGTAAGAGTACAAAGGAAATGGCTAATATGTAACTCAATACAGTAAAGTAGATAAAATTTAATGTAGTACAATGCCCTACTATCAAACAACAACTGTAATACAATGATAAGTATTCACTTTGATAGTTTTAAGGGAGATTTGTGTATTAATATGTAGAATAATTTCGGTAAAGACCCATTTACATCTATAAAATTTTTCATTCGAATAAGTCGAAACTACATATACGAGGTTTGTTAAAAAATATTTAAATTTTCATTTTTGTCTAAAAATATTTTGTTTTCATCAATATATATTTTTTGACTTCAAAATAATCCCCTCAGATACAATAAACTTATGCCAGTGCTTTTTTCCAATGCTTAAAGAGCTTTTTGGAATTGCCTTGAGCTATTCCAGCAACGCAGTCTCTATCTACTCAATTGAGGCAAACCTCCGTATTTTCATTGGTCTTTCCGGTTAATACGGTGAATGCAACCATGTTTGAGCAGGTATATTATCGACAAAAGCCATTAATGATTTCTCCACAAATCCACGAAGAAAACCTTTGTATTCTTTCACACAAACGACGCATAACTTCAAAGTAATATTCTTTATTGACCCCACGACCTTCCTGTCCTAGCTTTGGTTTCGACGTCATAAGTACATACCCATTTTATTTCAATAAGCCTATCTAAGGACGTCACAACTTTCTATGCTGAAGTAACGGCAATTCACCACTGCGTTGAAGAACTTAAAAGACAGGAAAGGACATACCGTTCAGTTGCCATTTTCACCGGCAGCCAAGCTGCACTGAAGGCACTTGATTCCATAGAGGTCAATTCTAAGCTAGTATTTGATTGCATAGGTCCTTAAATGCACTTGAAAACCATTGCAACGTCATGTGGTACCAAGGAACTAGGATCATAAGGGCAACGAATTGGTGGATGAAACGGCCAGACAAGGCTCATCAATGCCATTCATTGAACCGGAACCCTTCTGCGTCGTCGCTAAGTAGACAATAAATATGGCCACAACGAAGTGGGTGGCACAGAAATATCTAGAATGGTGTGTAATCCCACCAGAACAGAGACGGGCGAAAGAGTTCATTAGAGGACATTCGCCAACTTTTACGGCAGACCTAATAAGGAATTATAGGAAAACTGTAAAAGACGTAATCGTTATGTTAACAGGGCACTGTAAGCTTATCAGGCACGCAAAGCTAATGGGATTGATAGACGAAGCCATATACAGATTCTGTCACCAAGAAGAGGAGCCTGCAGAGAACATCCTATGCCAGTGCGACTGCCTTGTGAATGTGCGGTTTTTTATCCTAGGCGAGAAATGACATGTAAGATTCAGTCTGCAGGCTGATTGGCTACTTAAAAAGAGTCGGGCTGGAGAATGTAATCTAGATTCAGAGGACCAGAATAGATCTGAAAAGGTCGCCGATTAGCCATCTCATCAAATCTAATCTACCCATATTTCCTCGCCAGTTATGATCGTCTGGAGCGAATCTGTATCGTTGTTAACATTAGCGGTGGATTTAGGGAAGTGCTTTAACCCCGGATGGCAAATATTGAGAAGCGGCAATTAAAACCAAAACAAACCAAACACGCTGACCTGCCTAAAAACTACTGTAAGAATAGAGCTGGCAACTCGGAATCTGAAATCTCTTGACACTGAGTGCATGTATATTATGTGCTTTGCTTTCAGTGAAACCGGCGTTTATAATTCAACTGTCATTTATTTTATAAACTTGTTGAAAAAGGAACATTTTTCGAATCAGAAACAACTACCTCGATGGGTATTAAGTATAAAGTATAATCAAAAAACGAAATTAAAATTTAATATAACCATCAAAATATATCCTTCGTTATCTTACAGCTCGTCAGTAACGAGCAGATTCAATAACATATGCAGACAAACTGAACAGAAGTTCTTTTTATTAGTTAAATATTGTTTTATATAATTATAATATTATTATTGTGAAAAAATGGCAAAAAAATTTGTTACTGTTAGCTAGTCGTTATTTATGTATTTTCTCTCTCTCTCCCTCTCTCTGTTTTAAACAGCAATCTAAAAACTGTTACAATTTATATTGTGCGATGGGATACGAATATTATTAATTAGAAACAATGCAGGGAATGTTTTGAATTGAATACAAAGTTCTCACAGATGAAAACTTCCTGTTTCATTTGAACGTAAATTTCACTTGTTTGCTATAAGGAAAGTATGATTTCAAAGCAAGATTGTGTTTAAGAATATTATACAGAATGATATCTTAATTCATAATTTCAGTTTCGTTTTAATTTGTCATTTGGGAGATTATTGAAAGGTTTTTAACTAGAAGTGCAGGTTTTATTTAAAATCATTTAAATACATGACTTGGTAAATGAAATTGGTAAATCTGTTGGTAACTTTCATTTTCTTTTGAAGGAAGGCCTTTTAAATTTGATTTTGCTAAATTGTTCGAGGAAAATTGATGGTATACTGTTTTTTTTGGGATTTTTCACTTATAATTATTGCACAAGAGGTTTGTATTTAAGGATAAATTTGGGTTAATTAAATTAAACATTTAAAAAAAGGATTTGTGGTGGGAAATACTCTGTCCAGTTTTATGGAAGTGCCTCGTTTTTCCATCAACTATTCAAGTTTCTGGGCGAATAGTCTCCTCTAAAATATAAGGCGTAATCAATTTGCTGTCACATAATTTATTATCTTTCGTTTTCGAAAATAGAGGATTATACTCGATACGCCCAGTTTTTTTTTCTATTATTATCAATTTCAGATACGAAATAAGTGGTTTTATAGTTTGCTGCTTCTCCTCCACGCCAAGCTAATTCAAACGCCAAAGTGTGATTTAATTTATTTTAAAGTAGAACTTTTTTTACATCGTCTCAAAATGTTTCGTCCATCTATCGCATGTCGCTTTTTGACATACATCATACATATGTCTTTGGAGCCGAGCAGTATAGCGGTTTGGATGCCGAAAATTATGAATTGTAGGCATAGGTTTCGAATCCTGGACACGGTGATAATCTTTTTTATTTTTAATTGTTATATTGTGACATTTCGAACTAAAAAGTAAAAAATTAATGAAATAATTTTTTTTCATTTCTTTTATCTTTATAGTGAACCAGCGTACCCAGCCCACTTCGCCGGGCTTTACTCTGTCTCACTGGATTGCCTAATTACTCAAAGTTTGTTGTTTCCATTGTATTTGTTGGTTAAAGTTGGATTTATAAATTCTATTGTTCCCGTTGTCGTTGTGATTTTCACGTTGCGGCGATTCGTTATTCACAGTTGTTCCCTAGTGGACTAATCGTTGTTGGCGATGTTGAAATTTGACGGTGACCATACGACAGAAAAATTGACCTGACATTTATTATTATTTCTCGTCAGTATTAAAAAAATGTCAAATTTCAAATTGACAGTTCCAAAAAAAAATGCTCCGATCACCACTAAACTTTGCAGGATTACTCGCTGGGCCAATCTGAAAGTAGTCTGAAAGTTTCATTGAAATCGGTCCAGCCGTTTCGGAGTCTATAAGGAACTTACATACAACTCACAACCGCAAAATCTAGGGATATTGTAGCTAAAGTCGGAGAAAATGTAAAAAAATCAATTATTGTACCTCGAAATAGAAATGAAATTACGCCACTGTGTACTGTATATTATTTTCCACTTGTTTCTGATATTTTTCGTTATCACTATATTTTTTTGTGTTTTCTTTTGTATGTGATGTCTAATGAGCAGTTGCTTTGTAAGTATTGATCACGGATTTCTAGTTATTAATTGTTGGTGTCAGTAGAGTTTACAGTTTGTTATAGTCGTATATGGTGCTAGCAATCATGGAAAGAAGGCATTTAACTCGTGATGAAATGATGCGGGCCATAGGTCTGCTTAAAGCTGAGATATGCCAAGTAGACGTTGCTAGACAAATTGGTACAACCCAAAGCGTTATTTCACGGTTACATCGCCGATATCGCGAAGCAGGTGATGTAGTGGAAAGACATAGGGGTCGTGGTCGAATCACTACCCCGAGACAAGACCGTTTTTTGCAGTTGACTGCTAGAAGAAATCGAAATGTTACTGCTCCTGAGCTTCAAATTAGAATCCAAGAGGTTCACCAAGTGGAAGTGTCGGCTGATACAGTGCGTCGTAGATTGCATGAGAGCAACCTACGTGGCAGGTGCCCTTTGAGAGTTCCTCCACTAACGTGAGGAAATCGAGGAGCTCGCTTAATGTGGGCACACGAACACATTTTATGGATAAACGCCAATTGGGCTAACGTGCTATTCAGTGATGAATCTCGATTTCGAATTTATCCAGACTCGAGACGAGTACGTGTTTGGAGAGAAACAAGCCGTATAAACCGTTTAGCATTTGCCCAGGAAGACCATTCTTACCAAAGCGGTACAATCATGGTTTGGGGAGGTATTAGTGTTGGCGAAAGAACTGATCTCATTTTACTGGACGGTTTTATGACGGGTATGTCGTACCGTGATTCCATCCTACAACCAATTGTCATTCCATATGCAGCAACTGTAGGTCCTGGCTTTTTGTTTATGCACGATAATGCTCGTCCGCATACTTCCAGACTGGCAATGGACTTCATAGATGAGCACGGTATTGATGTTTTGCAATGGCCGACGCTTTCCCCGGATATCAATCCCATATAACATGTATGGGATATGCTCCAGCGAGAAGTACTACATATGGGGAGACCTGGGAATAATCCGCAAACCCTATTTTTAGCTCTCACGGACGCCTGGAATGCTATTCCTCAAGCAGACATAGACAACTTAATTTTTAGTATGCCACACAGATGTCGCGCTGTTTTGAATGCTCGAGGAGGAAATACGAATTACTAAAATCAAGTGTTTTTTTTTTGTAAATTGAGCCCAAGAATTTTATTCTTTTTAATTACAGAATATTCTTATTTTACTTTCTTGCATAAATAAAAGTACCATAATGTAATTTTTACACAGAGGAACTACTAAACTGGGTTATTAACAGTAATTGTATATCATACTATTTACAATAAATCAATAAAAAAATTAATTTGCCGAAAATTTTACAATATAAGGCAATATCCCTAGATTTTGCGGTTGTGTGTATATATATATATATTTAGAACATTCTGCTAGTGCATATTGTTGTTTATGTATTATAATTTTAATTTTGAGTGCTTGCATTTATTTTAACTCATTTCATATTAATATTTGACTAAGTTTTTTAATATATATCCGGTCCATTCAATATATTTAATTTTATTTAGGCCTCCAGTCATCTTCACAAGCCGAACTAAACTCAGTTTCACTTGCATCGTGGCTTCATAAAACCACACAATGATTTTTGTCCTTCCCGTTCATTTTCGCAATATAATCTGGCCATTGCAAATGCTTCAGATTTTTTTTTGGTTGAGCTTGTAGGATTGTATGTTTGGACTTCCGTGCAGCTCGTGATAAATTAAACTGCCCGACGGTGAAAGGATCAAATTCAATATTTAATTCTTTTTAATATTTACTTTGTAATATTTTAGCGGGGGTGTTCTAAATTGTTTCAATTATCTCTTTTTTGTAGTCTTCTCTGTTACATTTGAAATGCCAAATCTTGCAACTTTACTCTCAATTTCTCGATAGAAGTATTTGGTACAAAAAATCGCAAAAAATACAAAATTGTCGCCAGATTGATGATTGGGTTGCAACAATGAACTAGCAAGCACATAGATATTAATTTCCTTTTTTTTTGTTGTTATAATTGATTTAAGATAGAAAATTCTCATAATAAAATAAATAATAATGATAATAAAAGGGTTCATTGTTCACACGTAAATTTAAAATACATGAACAAGTGAGTGGTTAATATATAATGATCCATAAAAAAACTATAGTGAAGTGCATAATAAAAAAAATAGACAATATCACAAACTACATCCTAGGTTGAATAATTATGTTATTTGTAAAATTGAATCATTCATTGAATATGAGGTTTTCACAAAAGCTGCTTTTTTTTCTTTATCTGGAAATTTTTGCTTCAATTTCCACAATGAACACCAAAAAGTTTGCTTTTTTGATCGTTCTCAAGATTTGCTTGTAGAACCATTTTCACTTTCTAGCCCCATATTTCAAGGAAACTAATTTTTCCAGATATGAGCAATATATCAAATTTTATCCTAGATCTAATTAAAGAAATTTTCTGATTCAACTAACCTCTTTTATGAAAATTCCAAAAAACTAACAATAATGAATAATTAATACAAAGTGATAAATATAACAGTTTACAATTACTATGACTAGAAAAATAAAGATGTTTTGAACATTTCACACATTAAGTGATTCAGAAGCAATTTTTCGATTTTTATGATATTATTTGTTGTCATATTTGTATTTAAAAATGGTCGTGACCCAATAAAATGTTATAGATTAATGAGTGATTGGTTTAGATGTTTAGAATGTTTTTCATCGTGCTTTTATTGGCTTCACCTGAATGTGTGTATGTATAGTCCAGTAAATAAAGTGTTCCAGAAGCGATTATACCTGTCATTCCATGAATTTTCGGTGAAGGGTAGGGTTTGACTAGTAATTGAACATCCAGAAATTTCACACACCTAATCTCCATTTTAGGGGGGTATTCCCAGCCCCAAAGTTTCAAAAATTGGTTTCCCGCCAATATCTCCTAAAATATGGGATTGAGAGAATTTTTATATAGAAAAAAAATGAAGAACAGGTGAGAACATGATTTTTGCCGAACACTTGATAGTTTTCGAGATAATGGCCCTCAAGCGGGATCCTTATGTTGAGCTCCCGGTCCAGAGTCGAAAGTGCGGGTTCTTTGCACTTACTCATCACCGGGCGAACAAATTATTCAATATCTCGGGTAAAAATGCATATTTTTTACGATTCAAAATTCAGATGAAAGGGGAAATCCACAGCTATCATATCCGATGATTCAAGGCCCATTTTAATATTTCCATCATATTTATAAAATGGGTCAAAGATTTTGCAATAACTTTTTTCTAAATAATAGACATTTACTCTCGATTTTTTGTTATTACGGGACCTTTAAAGGTCTTTATTGATCTCAGAAATTTTTATTGGCCATCTTTCTTGCCCCTTGATTTTTCAGTTGGTATATTCATTTCCAAATTTTTGCTTTTTTTCGAGGCGCGAACAATCACTGTCTAAAAGTTTGTACATTATCTGATTGTCTTTCAAGATACGTCATTTTAAAGCTGGGAATTTCTCCTTTTTGGTTGTGCCCTCATTTTTTCTCGAGATTCATGGTTTTTCAGAAATCCATGAAACCTCAAAATTATGGATTTTTCAACATCGGTTTTTGCGAAAAATATTAATGTTGCGAAAAAAAATCATGAGGGCCATTCTTGTAGATAATGAACTACTCTTCATTTTTCCTCTATATAAAAATTCTCTAAATGCCATATTTTAGGAGATATTGGCGGAAAACCAATTTTTGGAACTTTGTGGCCGGGAATACCCCCCCAAAATGGCGATGAGGTGTGTGAAATTTCTAGATGTTCAATTAGTAGTCAAACCCTACCCTTCACGGAAAATTCATGGACCAGCAGGAATTTTGTACACTTAGCCTACTTTTCATCCTTCATTTACTGGACTAGTATGTAAATGAATCTTCATGATATTGAAATAATATCCTGAGCAGTATTATCAAAACAACGATTATATTCCATACACTCTCCATTCTATACATCATTCTTAGCATAATAAATATACTGAGCAATTGACATAGGTTATTACGTTTTGGACCTATATGAGGGAGGCTCCGGTTGAATTTCCGCTGACAATATATAAATTTTTTAAATATTAATTCTACTGAATTTAAATTCATTTAAATATTAAAAAATCAATATTAGTTCAAAAAACGGAAAAACACCCTTTCACTATAGATCAAACTAGAAAGTAGAGAAAGTAGGAAAATTGTATTGAAAGAGAAGGTCGGTACGTCGAGGTAGGAGTGAATTGACTGAAAAGCTATTGAAAAGCAATTGTTTGGAATTATTTTCAGACTTATCATGTGATTTATTATTATACCATTACAGAGCAACACATAAGTTAGGAAACTTGAAGGTTACCAAATTTCTGATAACCCAAGAATTAACTGTTTATTGGATACTGGTTAATCTTTTCTTAATTACAGTTATTGTTGATTTGGTCAAAAATACAACTATTCTACCATTGTGTAAAATTCATATTTTCTGATATACCTTGTACATGTTGACACCTGATGGCTGCATTTTAGTTTTGAGACTATGCAGAACTTTGTATGAAGTTTACCGTAAAATTATTAATAAAAAAGTTTTCTATAAGCTGTGAACTAAAAATATATATAAATGTAAACGAAAGAACCAAAAATATATAGGGTGTTCCATTTATTGAAAAAATCTGTTAAAATTCCTCAAACAATATTTTTTCTCGTAAAAAAAAACTTTTGTATACAACAAAATACTACTCACCGCTTCTATTTGTGTAGCTTGGTTGATATTTGTTTCGAAATTCCATTGAGCTGCCACATTATTGGTACACATTTGAGACGCTTGTACATCCAATGCCTGTAACAGCCCCCGAATATCTCCTTCAACGCGATTCCTAGTATTAAAATTATCCTCAAAAGACCGACCATCGGTATTAGGATTTCGATTAAATTGATTAGGACCAACGTTATTGGTTTTTGGAACGAAATTTGTCGGTAAATCGCTGGGTCTTTGTCCGAAATTTTGATTAAAATCGTTTCTAGGATCGTTATAGTTGTAAGAAAATTCGTTATATGGCGGTATAGGGGTGGTACTATGAGATTGATAAGCAGGGGTACTGGAAAACCCGTTACCATAGTTGGGACTACTATTCGGAATAAATGCCGGTGGTAAATTTAATTGCGCTAAAGCAGAATAAAAATTTAATATAACTACAACCACTAGCGGTTGTTTTGGAACACTTAAGTCGCACATTGTACACAGTTTTTTTTAAATTGTTTTAGTCGTACTAAAGGTTCTGTATGTACTGACGATAATTTGTATGTTATGGTATAAGCACGTGGGAAATATTTTAAAGATGGTTGGTGGGGCGATGTAAACAGGTGATTATTTTACCTTCGTATAGGTAACTAGAAAACACAATGTGTACATTTTAGTACTTTAATTAAGTTTTTCGTAGAGTCTTATGTAATTTAAATGATTTATAATAATGGTATTAATACAATTATTGTACAGTGAAGGGCAAGAGTGTGGAAACAAGGTTTTTATACAAGTATATGGAATTCTTAGAAACATTGAAAATAAATTAGGGATGTGGATTTTCAAGGAATTGCAATTAATTTTTTTATTAAATAATTTTCAATTTATTGCCTTAAAAAATGGGATCGAAATATCGTTCCCCACTTTTGTACTGGCAAAAAAATACGCTGTTTGAACGGATGTACCTAATATACGGGGTGAGTTTTTACAAATATTAAAACCAGACTAAACCGGAAGTTCAAAATTGCTCAAAAATAGTAATTAGGCAATTTTTTTAAATCGATAGTTAAAATTTAATTTCGATATCTTCAAAGATTCCGAAGATACGTGGGCAGTTTAGTGAGTGAGTAAGAGAGAGACTTTTTTAATTTCCTGTTCAGTAACTTCAAATACTACATTGCGCCCGTCAATTGACATCTAACAGACTGCTATCAAATTTTGAGCAGGCATTAAGTTTGTGTTTGATTAAAAAAGGTATGCTTTGACCAAAACCAATTGCAAAAGCTAAAACATGTATTCGCCGACGTTTTGCTTTACTCAGCATTAGACCGATTTTATTATTTTAAAAAATACATTTAAAAAATATGTCATACGCCAGAAAGTATGTTAAATAACAATCGGATATTCATAAATTAAACGGCTTTAATAGACCAAGAGTTGGCACCAATTTTTGGATAGGTATTTGAGGCAATCTGAAAACTTGTCCTATATATCTCCTATTATACCCCACTACGGAATTGCAGATACGGCTGGTGAGTAGCGGGGCAAAATCAACCCCTAAATTTTTAAAAATATGAATATATTTGAGGCAATTTGGAACTTTTATGTTGTAGTTTAATGTTTATAGAGTTAAGAAAAAAATGAGCCAGGCGATTTGGTCAGGTTTTTAACCTTGCCAGACGCATGCAAAAATATTTTGACCAAAGATGTAATTGGGAATTTGAAAAAAAAATTATTGATCTTTTTTATGTATTTTAAAACTTTATTGTTATAGATTATTATAGATATTTAATGCGAAATTTTTTTTTCAATTGATTTAAAAAGAAAACACGTTACTATGAACGCGCAACGATTGCTCACCATAGTTATGACGTCATAATGTTATAGCTATTTAATAACAGTTCAGCGTTTACGGCTATTACACGTGATTTGACAATAATATTGAAAATTTACTGCTAAAAAACGATTTGTTAGTTAATTCCGATTTACTATGTGTGATAAAGGATTTATAAAGGCAAAGTCTGATAATATTCCTGATGTTGATATATTTATGAAAACCAATTTTTAAAAAAATAACGTTTAATGCTATGATTTTAAAGGTTATGATTTGGAGTCCAGTTGAAAAAATTCATTGACTGAACTCTACTTATTTGATTTGTATACTGAGATAAATAATAATTAATAACAATGGTGTTATGAAATACTTGCATCGATGTTTTTCAGCTTGGGGAACATTTAAAAACATTTTGTCAGGAGTTGTTTTTGAAGCATTCGTACATAATGGTACAAAACAAGAACGAAGCTTTTGAGGTTCGAGATTTTCAATATAAATTTGAATATTTAACAATGACAACAGAATTAAATAGATCAAAACACTGTACTTATTACTTCTGTCAAAGAATACACCAACACTTGGTGTATTCTGTGCTTCTGTATAAACTGCAATGAGTGAAAACTAACATTATGACGTCACACGCGTTGATGTTTGTTTGGGAGCTGTCGGCGTGTCTTCGGTACTGGATTCAAAAATTAATTTTTATTTTGATATAGATAACTTTTGAATTATTGCGAAAAAAAAAATAAAAATAGTTTTCTTATAAAACTTATATTTGATCTTTCCATTTATCACAAAAAAAATTCAAAAACCCAATTGAGGCAACTTTTTAAGTTTTTAAAATTATTTATAGTTAAAAAATCAGAATAGATTATTACAGCTTGCTGTAGATTGTCGTATTTATTAAAGCGTGTTACCAATAGATATCGAATAATAGAATCATACTATTAACGCCTTACAAAGTTCTCCAGTTAAGGAAACTTTAAAGTTGTGATAACAGCGACATCTTCAGCTCCAACCTCAAACCAAAATTCTAATTGATACTTAGAAGTGTAATTCAATGTCTGTCTGGGTATATAGCTCGAGAAGTAGTTGCTTCTTTTAAGTGAACTGTCATTGTTTTTGAAAATATTTTCAAAACTTTGTAATGCGTTAATAGTATAAATCTATTATTCGATATCTAAAAAATAAGATTATAAAAAAGACAGATCTATTTGGTGGGACTTTTTGCCTGCCTAGTGACCTAAAAAATTATGTATAGGTGCGCTATAGGCAAGCTGAAGTGTGAGAGAGAGCGTTTATTGGCAGAAGTTTGCGTTCTCGCTCGCCGTGATTACGATAGCCATGCGGTTCTGAGTCTGAATTTCTGAGTAAACAGTACAAAATTTAGTGAATTTGTGATGAAAACGGTTTGTATGTTTGTGTTGATTTTGGTGTGTTAAATTGACATATTTTTTGTATTATTTTTGTAATTTGTTATTTAGTTAATTTTAATACAATTCTAAATGTAATTAATCATTTAAAGCTTTGCATTACCACGGAAATATTGTTTTTTTTAAATCATGACTTTTTTTTTGAAATTAAATTTTTTCGTCTTCCCATATTTTGACTCTATTTTGAAGGACGTAAGTAACAATTATCAAAAAGGTATCGATTGCCCTTAACGATGGGTTGTAAGTCAACTTATCACCCTTAGGTGGTAATAATTTATGCCCTATAAAACGTGTATCTTATTTATATGAATATTGATAATACAATTATTGCAATTATGAACATTATTTACAAAAGTTGGATACATTTTCTCGTTTTTATTCAAATTGCATGAAATGTTCCCCATCTCTAACCAAGTTTTCTGTTACTCTTGAAGTGCTGCAGGGGACTTGGTTGTATTGTATAAAATTTTATTTGCAACTTCCTTTTTATTGTTGACGCTCTCCGCTACATAACTTTCCGCAATAGTTGCAGATTTCTATAAGACATGTCGCTTGAGAGCTAAGATATCAACTCCAGTATTCGCTAATAAAGTGGCCGACGTTCTTCTAAGGGAGTGTCCAGTATACTCCTTAAAGTTCTCAAAGTTCAGAAATTTAGCAATTTTACTTGGAATTGAGTGTTTCCCGACAGGTTGGTTCAAACACTTTCCATTTTGATATCGCATGAAGAAGCCAGGATTCAAATTCGTCATGTGTGATCTTATAACAATGTAATTTCTAACTATTTTGCACAGAGTTCACTAGAACGGCACGTCCCAGAAATTCCCATTTTTATTACAACCTTCATCATTGAAAAAATATCATCGGGGGCTTCAAACAGGAATTTATTTACATCTTCCCGGTCAAAATCATGGAAGAGGTATGAAGCAACCTAACAATACTTTAAGAAATGGTGCCAAACAGTGACTGCATAAATTATTACCTCCCAGGGGTGGTAAGTTGACTACAACCCGTTGTCAAGGGCACCTTTTTGGTAATTGTTACTTACGTCCTTCAAAACAGTGTCAAAATGCGTTGTTTACAATATAGGAGGGAGAAAAAAATATTATATACTTCACGGGATGTAAGTATATTTACTGGTCTCGAACTTTATTGCCAGCCCTCGCTATCGCTTTTGCGCAAAATCGTCCTCGACTAGTAAACGTTACTTACATCCCTTATACGTCAAAAAATAATAATTCAATACTATTAAACGCTTTACAAAATTAGAAAAATAAATTTCCAAAGAACAGAGACCGTTCACTAAGAAGCAACAACTACTTCTCGGGCTATATGCCCCGACAGACATTGAATTACACTTCTAAAGTAGACGGGGTTGATATATCTGTTAAGATATACATGATCTATAAATTAAGTAAGTACCTACAAAACCGAGATGGTTTTTTGTCGATATAGAATTTTGGTTTGTGATTAGATGTAGAGATGTCGCTGATATCGCACTCTTAGCATTTCCTTGCTAATGTATTGGTGTGGTATCAACGTAGTCTCTAGTCCAGGATTATGCTCTCAGAGCTTCTGGACGAATATCATCTACCTTGTCCTGATGAGGCGCAATACGCCGAAACCGGTCTACATGTGATGTTATTCCTTCTAATCGCAAACCAGAATGGTTGGTTCTATCTTAACAGATATACCAACCCCGTTTACTTTAGAAGTATAATTCAATGTCTGTCGGGGCATATAGCCCGAGAAGTAGTTGTTGCTTCTTAGTGGACGGTCTGCTCTTTGGAAATTTATTATTCTAATTTTGTAAAGCGTTTAATAGTATTGAATTATCATTTTTTGACGTCTATAAATCACGCTTTACTAATATGACAATTATTTACAGGTAACTGTAATTAAGTAAATACATCCCTTATAGTATAAATAACTATTATAGGTCTAATATTTTTGCCGATTTAGTCCCACTACTCACCAGCCAGGTCTACAATTCCGCGTTGGGGTTTAATTCGAGAAGTATAGGACAAGTTTTCAGCTTGCCTCAAATACCTACCCAAAAATTGGTTGCAGCTCTTTGACTATAAGGGCATTTTTTTTCAAAATGGGATAATGACGGCAACGATTAAAAAAATGTGAATGGTAGATTGTGTAACAAGTATCTGGAGTCAAACTTTGTGCTGCAAACCGAACGAGTGCATAAACGTTGAATTCACAGAAGTGTTGCTCACTATACTTTTTTACGGCGTGGAGTAATTTGGCGTATTTACATCCAGAGTGTTCATACTAACCATCAGTATTTTTTCAACATTCTTGTTACATTATAAAGGGGTGAAGTTATCAACCCCTACTTTATTTAATATGAACTCTTTTTTTCGAGATTGAGTTTTTTGTGAAGTAGAAATATTAATTAAAATTTCTGTTGTCTAGGAAATTTTTTTACTCTTGAACTTTTTTCCTAGGACCAATAGATTCGGTGAAAAAAAATTAAATACAATATCATGAGATTATTATACATATTATATATTATATAGTAAATATGGAAAATGCAAGAATACAATACGATTATTAATAAATGTTGGAAATGATCGCCTTTAACCAAAATGCATAAACGTAGTCTATGTCTCATCAATCTTCGAACACGCTCAAATATTTAAGGCGTATTTTTTATAGTATCACACGCTATTCGAATCTTTGGTTCCTTCAGCAGGGACTTGCACCGGAAGAAGCAAGAAAAAAAGTCGCAGAGCGCAAATTACAAGGAGAGGAGAACATCCCTCCTAAAGGAGAAAAACGAAATCGGGAAGTGGCGACAGCCCAGTCACCGCAAGTACAGGTGGAGAAGAAAAAGGAGGGCAAAATAACCATCCCTTCTTCAGCTGGCAGCAACGCAGCTGCAGCAAAAATAATAAGAATGGAGGTTCTCCCTAGTGCGTACCCTCTCAGTGCGGACAACCAAACCTTGTTGGAGAATGCAATAATAGAATAAATGTATGCTGGATGGGAACATAAGCTCCAGTTTAGTGGCCTACATGTCTCAGACCAGGAGGCGTTCTAATCGACCGTGAAACACCACAGACTGCAGAATGGCTCCAGTTGATAATACCACAGCTGAAAAGCTGGAAGGGAGTAGAACTGACGGTGTGCCAGGGAGAAAACATCACAAAAATGCAGAATACACGACACGTGACCTCGTTCCAATTCGAGCACTCTTAGAACACAAGAAGGAGGGCAAGGAGATAGTAATAGCATCATGCTACTTAGCGGGAGACGGGATAGCACCACCCCCCGAGGTACAAAGGCAGGTGAAGTACTGTGAAGAGAAGAGACTACCTCTACTCTTAGCATGTGATGCCAATGCACACAATACTGTTTTGGGTAGTAGCAATACCAGAGAGGTGAGAAGCTTTTAAAATATATCCTTAATAAAAACCTTTTTTTTATTCGGTTATTTAACGTCGGTCTATTTCTGCAACTGAGGCTAATCATCGACGCCGGGAGCTCTCTACCCCTAACCGGAAATTTTGCGGAATCCACTAGTGTTCCAACCAGTGGTAGGGATCTTTATCGAGCCGAACATCCATGGACTCGGGACCTCGGTTTTACGTCACATCCGAAATACGGCATATCTACATTATACCTCGTGCTCATTGGTATAATGCCTGAGAGCTGTGATATGCTACTGTAGTAATCTAAGGTGTTTCGCTGCAGGCTGTGCGGGCTCTACGACTGTGCTTCCCCAGTGGACACCCATCCAAGGACTAACCTCGCTCGACTCTGCTTAGCTGTAATTATCGCATCAGATATATCGCCCAAATAAAAACCTTAATATTCACAATATAAGGAATACCCCCACATTTGTAACAAGGGTTGGGCAAGAAGTTTTAGATGCCACACTGGCAACATAGGATCTAAAATATATAGTAAAAGACTGAAGAGTATCGGGCGAACCATCTCTCTCCGATGATGGTATCATAACATTCAAGCTAGAACCACGCCAACCTGAAGTGAGCCCCAGAAGAAAAGCAAGAAAACCAGATTGGGACAATTATAACACCTGTCTGATAGCAAACCTAGCACATATCCAGAGGAAAGGAAGGGCTAAGCACCATCTCGATCTGGAAAATGAGCTTGAGGACCTGAACAGGGCAATAATCGATGCATTTGAATCGAGCTACCCTCATCAAGAACAACGAAGCAGCAGAGATGCACCCTGGTGGAATAAACATCTGTCAGAATTAAGAGCTCAAACCCGGGACCTTTTTAATGGAGCAATGGATTGATGTACAGTCCCACCTATCTACACCAGCTATTCCGATACTTCAGTTCCCTTTTTACTATGTCACAAAAGGTATTCTCAAATTTTGTCATGTCTATTATGACAATGACATTAACATATTCTTGGCAGTTAAACCACACAGGAGGTCGTCTACCGTCAGCCTCAACAGGGGTGCTACCCCTCCTTTTGGATATCCAGATTATGTGGAACCAGAAATAGCGAAACATATAATAATAATATAGAGCAGATTCTAATGTTTTTCATCTTGTATTAATGGAAAGTCTGTTAGACTCCTTCAAAAAAGGGCAAAAGGTAGAAATAACTTTAAACAATTTATAAATTCAAGACATTATTATTACAGATTGATAAACGTAAGAAAGCATAAAATTTATGTTATTTTATTATTCGGTAGATTCTTCTTGATGCTGATTTTTCGATTCTAATTCTTTACGAGTTCGAACACATACTAAAAATAAACAAAAACAACTTTCTTTAGTAACTGCACTTTATCATTATTGTACATTGAGTTACCTCTTTTGGTTTTTTCCCAGCCGATAAATACACCATTCTTAGTATTTTCTTTTTCTAACCAATCTTGAAGAGGTTTAAAATACTCCAATAACCCGCTGGCGTCCATGTTTCTTTGTCCCGTCAAAGCCTCCATTGCATCGGGCCATGGTCTGGAACCTCCCATGCTGAGCATTTTCCTAAAGGAATTCAAATTATCATTATAAGTATTTTTAATCATTTTTATTTAAGGTATACTGTTGGTTTTAGAAATACTGCATTCACTATTGAAACGTCAAGCTATCCTGCCATCTGGTTCATGAAGCCAATTTTGACTGGACTAAAATTTTTTTTGTGTTTTCACGACTTAAAAATCGAGGAGATTCTTTATAATAGGATCTGAATTGATGAAACATTATTCATTTTAGTAAATATACCATTTTTACTTACTTGAGGGCATTTCCAGCGATAGTATTTTCATATATGTCGCATTCGTGAAGGGGTTTGTTAGCATTATTGGGTTCGTATTGACCTGCTTTCTCACAAAGTGCTCTATGGAATTGAAATTGGATTACGAAGCTTATGAAGTACCTGAAATATTTAAAAAATATATATGTTATATTAGTCAAGTAAAATTAGTTTTATGTTAGAATTAATTGATAATCAGTCTAAATCAAAATATATACAAAAATTCGATCGCACTATTCCCACTAAGTCAGATAGGGAGGTTTAAGGGTGGCAAAAATCGGTTTTTTTTATTAAAGTCAAAAAAAAAGTTTTTGAAAATAATATATAGGTGGTTGGTATTTTCTTTTTCTTGGGATGTCTTGGCATGTCTCCCTTGAAATACTTTGTAAGGAGAGTTTTGCATTTGATCGTACGTCAAGAAGAAATTTTACGATTATGTTTGCCATCATTATTTTTCAAAAAAATTTCCGAACCACAAAATACCAACTTAAAAGCGATTCCTTCCGTATTTCCTATATACCAATAAGAGACTTTCTGCCAAATTTACTTTTATTTTTGTAATTATTTTTACAAGAAAAATAAAGAAACAGGCAGTCATGTGGACAACCGACAGAAGGCACAACTAATGAACCCCTTTTAAATTTTTTATCGTACGACCATGGTAATTGGACATTTTTACAAATAAATTAAACCTCCTTAAAAATGTCATCGTATGCTCATGGTATAGAAATTTTTACTAATACAATCACTAATAAATTTTATCGTTTTCATTTTTTTCTATAAAACATTTTCTTCACCTCCAGCCCTACGCTGAAACCCCTTCCAGAAGTAGTTGGGATCCAAGCTGTGATATTTTGACATTAAAGAAACCTCAAAATTTGTATTACCATCTTGAATTTTTTTAGAAGCTTCTCTTATTCAATGAGATCTACTAAATTACATTCAATTAATTTATTTTAAAAATGTATTGAGTTATAACTAAACATTCATTATTTCATAATGAGGTGTTAAACTTAACAAAAATATGATGTTTCCTCAATGTTAGTGGTGAACAAACTCATAATGGAGAATCAATTATTTATAATATTTTTATTCTCACAAGGCTTTTATGTCGATTTGAAAATTCAACTTTTTGAAGATTTAAATAGTTCGCCATTTATGCTGACGTACATTACTTAAAAGAGAAGTTAGCTACATACGGGTTAACACGACAATTCTATCGTCTTCTTTTTTAAAATCATGATGAAGTATAGGTTATGATTATGTTATATTAGTTTTATACTGAATGATTTGGGAGTTACAAACTTTTAACGAGGCGTTGTAACGGTTGTGTTCATGCAGTATGATTCAAAATAAGATTTGTATGATATTGACATTATTCTAACTTGAAAAATTGTGGAGTGTAACAAAAAATATAAGTATACCTTGTTTTTAAACTAGGAGGAGCATTTTAAGAAACCTCAATCACACCACTAAGAATTACTAGATTGGGAGTGTGTTCCGAAAGGGTTGTGTTCAGTTTTTAAACTAATTGACAATTACGTGAAATATGTATTGTACTGCTGGTAGTTGTCGTGGCCAATGAGGTATCAAGCCATGTCCAAATATCGAATCATCATTGGCCATGGCGAAAGTAATAACCAAATGTCACATTATTGTGAAAAAATGTATGGTTATATAATAAGTAGTCTATGTTAAATTTGTTGATAAATTTGAGGATATTATGTAGAAAATGAAACTGTATGTTCAAATTTACATTTGGAGTTAAGTATAGCACAAACTAAAAGTAAACAGAAGTTTTGATATCGATAAATGCCATAATATTGTACTGGAATGTAAGTAAAACTTAATTTGAAATTTTTTTAAAAATAAGATTTTACTTGGAACAAGAACAAGAAAAACCAAGCATAGACCATAGATTTGGTTCATCAAACTAAATAAATAAAAATTAAAAAAATTTATTATTAACAAACTACTTTTATTTTAATATTAAATCGTCAAGCTAGTATAAAATATAAACAAAAACAGTCATATAATATCATTGTAGAATTTGACAGACAGTTATAAGAATTCTTCAAATTCGAATGGCCTTTTTGTAACTAGCTATATAAGACATCTAATCAGAAAGTTGCTAACTTCATCTTTAAGTATGTGACGTGTCTGTAGTGACAGTTGCAAACATTTAGAAATTCTTATTTTCCAGTTTTCTCCTGAAATATTCGGTTTAAAAAATTTTTCAATTAATTTTTGCAAAGTAGTACCAATATACTTTAATAAAATACCAGAAACCGGATATCGCCTCATTGTCAGTATTCCAAAAAAATAAATAAAAAAAAAAATTTAACCCTTGAAAACAATGATTAAAAAGTAACAATGTGTAAAATCCTTCCATAAGCAGTAAGGGAACTTTTATTTTAAATGATTGTACAATATAAGCATTCTAAACTTTTAAAATCTTTCATCATTATTTTTCGCATAGGGGTAGTTTTCAAGGGTTGAAAAGTTCAAATACATGAATAAGCCGGGAACATGAAGCATTATTGACTCTTTCAAGCTTGAACAAGATTTTTATCAATAAAATGATTAAAACTAGATTATGTCATTTTCCTTTTCTCTTAGGGGTAGTTTTTACCACTTAAAAACAAAAAGCGTCAGTCGGGCTTATATCACTATTGAAGTTAAGGGTAAGATGAGCCTCATATCAAATTTTCATATAAATCGATGCACTTTCAAAAAATTCAGAGGTAACAGTTGATTTTCAGCTTCAATGACTGTATTATTGTGTGTATTGTGTTGCGCCGGATGGACATACTGAAAGTCTCACTATAGTTTTTGTAATCAGAGGGATACGAACGAAAAATTATTGTAACCTTCTGCATTTTACCTGAGATAAGGAACATCGGCAACAATATGGTATTTAGCGGCAGGATCAAAATCTTCTTCTGACCGATCGACTGGAGGCTCTAAGCCTTGATATTTTTCTCTAAGCTCCCACCATTTACAATTATAATTATCCGATGTGGTATTTCCTGCAAAAACGTCCCATCTCCAAAGATCTATCAAATATCCAAAAGGTAAAAACGCTATTTTGTCCAATCCAATCTAAAATTTCGTTAAAATAAATAGAGTGGTGAGCAGAAGTGGGATTATATGTCAATTAACAAACGATAGAAAATAATTTGTTACAAATTGAGAAATTTATCGTTGTTGCTTATCAACGTTCAGTCGGTATCGACTTTATAATTTACAAAAATAAAGGAATGCGTTATTTTTTTATGTATTGTAGTTTTTAGTTTTTATATTCTTTCTCTTTCATGTAACTACAGTTGAGACTACATCATTCAGTGTAATAGACTGTTCTCAAAAAGTGGATATTTTCAGGATTGCAAATAAAAATAAGGAATCCCTTAAGGTGTGTTCTCACCAAAAAACAATTACAAACGATCATTCGCAAACATTTGGAAACGTTTGCAAATATTTGTTCGTTTTGTTTGTCTATTAAAAAACAGTAAGCTTCCAAGCTGTAAATATCGTACTAACCTTGTACAAATTGTTGAGTACTATCCTAGGATCATCATTTTTCGAATTCAATAATCCTATTTTCCGCAAATGCTTCGTTGAACTGAAGGATAAAGAAATCAAATCACCAACAGCCTCATGAAAACCTTAAAACATAAAAATGTATTCTTAAAACCCTGAAAATAGTTTTTTATGTACCGTATACGAGGACGAATCAGGATAACATACCGAAACTGGTACTGTGGTACTACAATGAACCATTTATCTGAAGAAAATTAACATCTATCCTTCAAAGAAGTAGTCTTGAAGATCTTCAAAGCTCTTTAAGCGCAAGTTAGGTCACGTTTAGTATATTTAAATAGATAAAGTACCTCCATATTAGATGTAGCGCAAAAATATTATTTAGAATTTCACTTAGCTTTACATACTAAACTCATACTGGATGGCACATTTAATTTTTTGTGAACATCCCTATCCCAACTCTGAAGGAGTCCTACCCTTTTGGGGGCTGGGACACTTTTGCGGTATAGGCACCAATGTAATATTTAAAGAAATAGTCAGAGCCGAAAAGAAGGAAGTTCTGACCATTTGAAAGATCTAGTCGGGCTAGGACAATCAAAGATACTACAACAAAGTGAGAACAGTTCCTCACGAACCGAGTAGAAGAAAGGGGCTCCACGGATTTTTTATGTCTTAATGAATGTTATCCCAATATACATACATACATTATACATGCATATAATGAATAAATGGGTTTGTTTGAGAGCATTTATTGTGAGACGCTGGAACTTGCAGTTTGAATAGTATCACAATATCTGAAGCTCATAGATATGAAATGGTTAGTCCTATAAGGAAAATGCATATAACTTTTTTTGTTGGACATTTTATCAGCTCTTATATTTGGTGTTTATATTTACTTTTTAATACAACTTACAGAATCCGGGGAAAAGCAAAAAACTAAAAAAGTCATTTTCAGGGCTCCGCCCCTCCTCGAGCTCACCCATCAGGACTTTTCATTTCCATCATTCTAATGTACCGGGTGTCTGATTAAGAGAGGTAACCCGCTGTATCTCAGAAACTATTTATCGTACAGCTTAGAGAGAAAAGTCTGTATTACAAACTCGCATACGAGAATCTGCTGGAAATTGTTTTCAAGTATCCGACTCCACCGCTAGAGGGCGTAGTTTACAATAATATCACTAAAACATCATTTTTCTATAATAAATGTACCGTTTTAGTACCACAAAATTTGAATATTTGTAATAATTCGATTATTTTACGTTAGTTTGCTCCAGTACTTTTTCCTCTATCTCGTGAAATAACTGGTAGGGGTGAGTGGGAATGCTGACTCAATAAAACTTATAACTTTTGTTCCGCTTTATAGATTTTGACAAACTTAGTATCATTTGAAAGGGAATTCAATGTACAATAAGATACAATATCGTCGTTTCATTCCAGTGGTTTTAACGGTCGCTAAGTGGCGGTGATTGAACAATTGTTTTGTTTTAAACTTTTTTTTGGGAATCTTTGAATACGATGCTATATCTTTTAATCATTTACTTGAAAGAGAATGGAATTTAAAAGAATGGTAAAAATCGCATCTCAATATCTATTTTTTAAGCGAAGATACGAGAAAAAAATAGGTACACTAGGGGATCGAGTTTTATACTCAAGTAAATTTAAAAGTTTACATAATGTAGTAGGCGTGCAAGATGTCATAAATTGTTGACAACTTAAATATAAAATTAATGTAGAGTGAATGTATGAACCTGTAACGGTTAGTAATTTAAAAATGCGTAATACCTTACACAAATAGCGAAGCTTAAGCTATGTTAAAAGTGTATTTTGAATGTTTTGAGAATGCGCCGATTGCAGCAAGATAATATACATTTTTGCAAAAGAGCATTTAAAAATTTGGCTAAACGCTTAGAACAAGCCGGATCTGTTCAACCTACAAGAAATTCTACACGACAGCGGAGAAACAATACAGAAATAGATGAAATTAATGTTTTAGGATACATTACTGCAGATCCACAAGTTCGTGTAAGAAAACTAGCTTGCGAGCTAGGAATTTCTAGATATTGCGTTCACTCTATTTTAAAAAGAAATCGTTCTCATCTGTATCGTGTATCTTCATCAAGGATTGAAAGCTAGAGATTACGATAAAAGACTGGATCATTGGAATTGGCTTAAGAAGATGCTGAACGAAAATCAAAATTTTTTATCAAATATAATGCGGTCCGCCGATGAAGCTACATTTTCCAGTAATGGATCTGTAAATAGACATAATACACACTATTGGTCTGATCATAATCCACACTGGATGCAACAAGATTTTAACCAGGGTCGCTGGTCAGTTAAAGTATGGTGTGGGAGATGTTAAAATATAGGCCTTTTTGTTTTTGATGAACATTTAAATGGCGAGGGTTACTTAAGATTCTTAAAAGATGAATTGCCTATATTATTAGAAGATGTTCCTTTAGCAGTATGGCAAAATATGTGGATACTACAAGATGGCTGCCTAGCCCACTTTAAAAATGAAGTGATGCATTTTTTAAAACAAATACATGAGTATAGGTGGATAGGAAGATTCCCGTGGCCGCCAAGATCTCTCGAACTTACTGTATTAAATTTTTATCTATGTGGTCGAATTAAAGATTTAGTATTTCAGACAAGACCTGCAAATGGTGACTTTTCTACCACGCAGAGATTAAATAGAGTACTTCAAGAAGTATCTTTAGGTTACTTCACTAGGTCAATGGAGTTCATTTTTGCTGTTTTTGTTACGTAAGGTAAATGTCCCAATTATCGACACAATAGCATGTTCGTGAGAATGACGACTAATTTACGAATTCAAGGAGAACTTTTATTTGGTTGCGATAGTAATATTCTGAATCTTTGTACCATCAATTCCAATACGCAGATAAATATACTATTCATGGAATCGTGGGATAATTTTAACAAAATAAACCAAAACTCGAATCAGATGTCCCAATTTTCGACACTTCGAAAATATGATTAACCAATCATCGACATGTATCTAGACCAGTTTTCGGCACTGAGTAAATCAAAGCAGTTATCAATTTTTAAAAAATGTTCTATTAAACTAAATAGATATGTTTCATGTTCCACTTTTCAACCTCACTTCGCTTTCCTGTGCCTTGATTTGGTGGTCCCACAACATTTATTTTGAAAAATTTATCATATTTGATATTATTGGGCTGAACAGGACATAACCCACAACTACGGAATCCATTTTTGAAAATGTCAGGCGTATTTTTGAATATATTCAGAACTTCGTGCAATAGAGGGGTGAAATCTTCTTTCCTAAATCTGGCTCCTTGGTTTTCCATCCGCCAATTGATGACAGCTTTCTTCCATTCATGTTTCAATGGTCGGAATAGTGCTACATCCAATGGTTGGAGGATATGGGTAGAATTTGGAAAGAGGCTGACTAGAACAATTCCATTGTTAGAACAAAAATCGCTTAACGTCATTGTTAGGTGAAAATTATGTCCATCTACGAAGAGTATCACAGGAAAGGTGATATTATTTCCCTTCAACCACAGAAAGAATACATTCGCAATGAATTCATAAAATAACTCTCCGGACATCAAGCCTGATCTGAACGACCTACCATCCAGTTAGATGGTATTTTTACTGTGATAAACTGAGGTTACCTTTTACAAGCAAACATTACCATTAAATATGGTAAGTCCCCTGCTGCATTGGACATAACTAACGTAGTGACGCACTCTTTCTCGTCATTGTTTATGAATGAGTAAATGGCTTTATCTCCTTTTTTAACGAGCAATCGCTCTCCTTTAGGGCTGAGGAAAAAGACCGATTCATCACAATTGAATATCCTTTTAGGATCATTCCACTCGTCGGCTAAGTTGTTGTCGTCTATGTAATTTTGAATTTCAGAGAACCATCCCCTGATTTTCAAATCTGTAACAGAAGATCTGTCCTTGGTTAAATGTTGTGTCACTCTTTGAGAAATCTCTGGGTGGCGTTTTAAGAATAATTTGTGCCAGTGCCTTCCTGGCTTACCATTAGTGAATGGTGTTACACGGTCCATTTGCCTGAGAAGCATTTGTACACTTTCCAGAAGTGCTTCTTTTGTGATGGGAAACCCACATTTGGCTACATGAAACATCCACTTAACTAATAATGATTCCTCTTCCTTTTTCAGTACGGTTTCGGGTCCTATTTTTCTATATATTAGAACCCTTCCAGCAACTTTATCAAGTAGCGTTATCCTCGGGACCCCGAATTGTTTGGAAGCTCTCAAAGCAGCCATTCCAATTTTAACGGCTGACACAGCATTCTTCATATTTTCTTCGGTGTACTGGAGCCTCTTGGACATTTTTGAAATGTTGATACAACTGAAAATTGAAATATCTAATTACCGTGACATGAATGTTCTGATGATCGACATTCGTGAAAGAATGGATAATAAAATCATCTAACTGAATCATCATCGAATGTCGATTGATGTTGAGGGAAAGTTTCAATATTCTCTAAGGTGATGGTTATAATAGAACTTGAATAATAATGACTAGTTTCCTGTAAAATTGATAATTAAAACTTATGTATTGAGTCTCAGTCATCGACAGAAGGTTACACCATTCATCGACACAGAGTTTCACGTAATATCGACATAACAATTTTTTTACTCCTATTTGTTAATTTGATGGAAAACATTGTGTCGATAATTGGTACATAGAAAATTGTGGGTGTTTTGAACATACCAACGAAACAATTGTTTAAAAGAACATTAGATTTTAGTTTCTGATAGCAAGTCAAAAATTATCTCGCGTGGCCTTTTTATCGACAAGTATGTCGATATCTATAACACAACATATTTCAGATGTTCCTATTATCGACACCCTAATTTCTCATAAAATATGAGATGAATAATACATTTTCCATTGAACTGAACAACATTAACCATTTAGAAGTACGCTCATCCTAGAAATATCATGCTTCACTAAAATTCTGCGGATTTGGGGACACATGAGTAAAAGGTGCACACTTACCAGAGCAGCTAGCAAAATGGTGCTCACTCGACGACGACTGACACTCGACTGATTAGTTGCAGTTTTTGAGATGGGGATGTTAGGAAGGAATTGGTGGTAAATTCAAATATGTTCAAGAAACTATAAACTAGAAACTTGTCGAATGAACAATTCCATGAGATCCCTCTTCATCTTGTTATATAGAATATAATTCGAAATTGTCGATTATTGGGACACTGTCGATAATTGGGACATTTACCTTAATTAATTGTTGGTTATTGTTACAATGATACTGAGTTTGTCAAACTCCTATTTTTATGTGTATACCTATTTTTTCTCGTATCTTCGCGTAGAAAATAGAAATTGAGATGCGGTTTTTAAGTTTTGTTTTAAATTCCAATGTCTTTCGAGTAAATGATTAAAAAATATAGCATCGCATTTGAAGATTCCCAAAAAGGTTAAAAACAATCACCGCCACCTAGCGACCGTTAAGACCACTGGAATAAAATGATGATAAAATATTTCATCAGGCATTGAATTCCCTTTCAAATGATACTAAGTTTGTCAAAATCCATGAAGCGGAACAAAAGCTCTAACAGTTTTATTGAGTCAGCTTTCCCACTCACCCCTACCAGTTATTTTACAAGATGGAGGGAAAAGTACTGGAGCAAACTTACGTAAAATGATCTAATGACTACGAATATTTCAATTTTGTGGTACTATAACGGAACATTTATTATAGAAAAATGATGTTTTTGTGTTATTATTGTGAACTACGCCCTCTAGCGGTGGAGTAGAAAACTTGAAAATATTTTCCAGTAGTTTCTCGTATGCGAGTTTGTAATACAGATTTTTTCTTTAAGCTGTACGATAAATGGTTTCTGAGATACGGCGGGTTACCTCTCTTAATCAGACACCCGGTACAAAAGAAACTTTTAAAGCAAGTTCTAACTCTCCAAGAATTATTTTACTCGATGAGTCTAATTTTATTAAGCTATATCTGATTTATTCTCGTATACATATTTCTCATACAAACCATCATTAGCTCCTGTCCTATATGTAACTGGTTGATCTTTATACTGCAAAAAGTATTCGATGTGTCCCATTTCGTGATGAGCTGTTTCCATATCCTGTATGTTTATATCTGTACATTGCTTTATTCTATAAAAAAAATTTGATTTCAGTAGATTTAAGAAATAATAATAATTACATATGTTCGGCTTAGATCGTAGGTACACGAGCCACAATTTGTAATCGGTGTACGCCTACGCCGGCTCGCGAGTTTATGTGACTCGGCGGAGACTGACAGCAAACAGGCTGCAGAGATGCAGGTTTCAACTACAATAGGGGCACTGCTCGAGTTTGCCAGTAAATCTCATTTCGATCAAAAAGTTATGGTAGTCGCCTTGTTGCTGGCCGTTTTTGAAGATATCCCTTATTCTAGACCGTTTTTGCCTTTTTCTTTCTTTGTTTTGGTTATTAACAAAAGTGACAGAAGAAACACATTTTGCATATTTCATCTCCTCTTTAGTTCTAGTTTTTGTACGAGGAATTGCTTATTACGTAACTTTACTTGTCACTCTGAACAACATCACAATGCGCATGCTCCTTACTAAAAATTTCCTTCCAGACAGCGAATTATTCCGATCGTTGGCAATTGATACGAATTTTTTTCTTCAAACAGAGAATTTTTAAATCACCAACTGCCAAATTTTTTTACAAACTCGTTTTTTTCAATGCGCATGTCTCTGACAGATTCTAATAGTTTCGAACAAACTTTATATTGGGATGAATGGGAAGAGAATATCCAATTGTAGATATACTTACCTAAAATCTTTTCGATTGTAGAAGTCCCAAGCTGACGCATGGCAAACTAAATCTCTATCGTTTGGTTTTTCCAAAATTGATTTTTCCCAGAAACTATCGGGCATCGCTGTAAGATTAATCGAAACGAAAAAGTTTTCTGCGGTCTTGAAAATTTTTAGAGCTGTATAATTCTAAAAAACAACGAGCGATTTTACTATTATAATTATATTAAAATACATTTTTTTGCAAATATTTGTACTAGTTTAATTATTTTAGACCAATAGTGAACATCAACAGACCCCTGATGGTATGAGAGAGTAGAAGGATGTGTCCCACTGTGCTCGAGTGATTTTTATCGTACTAGTGCAAAAATAACATCACTTCTCAAAAGCGCTTTTTTACAAGAACTGCTTAAGAGCATCACTCTAAGCAGTCTACAATGGGCTTATCAAGCAGGGAAATCAGGAGTTTCTACATAATTTTTTCTCAGGACTCGAAAGGAGTCTGAATGAAAAAATAGTAGCCCTTGCAGCATTTCTGAACATCGAAGGTAGTTTTGACAAGACATCGACGTTGTTATCAATAAACTAATCCCTCAAAAAAGGGGGATAACAACACCACATGTAGATTGATAGGATCCATGCTTGAGCATAAGAGAATAACGAATTATATGTATGACAAAACTTACACCGTTAGGACAGCTAAAAGGTGTCTTCAAGGTGGAACACTTTTGTGGAATCTTATAGTGGATGACTTGGTCTGCATGTCAAATGATTAATGCATATGAAGCATATGAAGCAGGGCTTTGCGGACGACCTAGTAGTTGTCACCAATCGGAAATTCCCGAATACAGTTATGAATGACTTACAAGAAGCACTACGAATTATAGAATACTGGCACCTTAAAGAGGACCTTTCAGTAAATCCAAAGAAAAACAAAATAGTTGCTCCTACGAATAGAAAAGTTCTCCCTCATGGTAGAGTATTGATGTTCGATGAAGAACTAGAAATATCCAAAGAACTTAAATATCTGGTAGTGACACTTGATTCCAAACTGAATTACATATGAAATATTCATTCGCTTTCGGACAAACAAAAATTTACTAAATTCTGATGGGCTGTATTTTCGAAATCTTTATTTTCATATTCCATTTTTCACAATCACGGATTACTTCTGTACATTTGAATTAATTTTTCAAAATAATTTTTATTCCACGACATATTTATTACCTACATTTTTATTTTGGTGTACAAATGACAAAAAAACAATTTCAAAGTACTTAAGTATAGGAACACCGCATCAACCTAGTTGTGGATGACTTGATCTGTAGGTTGAATGTTCAAGGCATATGGACGCAGGGCTTTGCGGACGACATAGTGATTGTCACCAATGGGAAATTCCCGGAGGTGGTTATGAATGTCCTACAGGAAGCACTGCGAATTGTGGAGAAATGGTGCCTTATAGAGGACCTTTCAGTTAATCCAAAAAAAACCAAACTAGTTGCTTTTACGAATAGAAGAGTTCTCCCGCAGGGTAGAGTACTGTTGTTCGGAGAAGAACTAGAAATATCCAAAGAAGTCAAATATCTGGAAGTGACCCTTGATTCCAAACTGAATTGGAAGGCACACCTGGAAAAAATTACTACTAGGGCGACTAGGCTTTTCTGACAATGCAGAAGAGTTATGGGCAAAACCTGGGGAATACGACCCGAGGTGGTTCACTGGCTCTACACAACTGTGATAAGGCCAACGATCACCTATGGAACAATAGTCTGGTGGAGGAGATCATAAGTGTCCTCTGCAGTTAATATATTAACTGCAATCCCAAGACAAGCGCTTCTTGGTATTACCGGGGCAATGAACAGCACGGGGTCGGCATCAATGGAAGCCCTTATTGGACTTCCTCCTCTAGAACTTTTTATAAGGGCGGAAGCAATGATGGCAATTCTTAGGCTGAAATCGGGAAACTTATGGTCACACTGATACATCTGGGATATTACTAGACGAACCCATATTTCACATGAGTTTTGATAGCATGACACCAGAGAATATATTCACTGCGCGAGTGAATATCATCATCCCATCTAGGGAACAGGTGATGCACCCAGGTAATTCTGGAGAAATCATCTGGTTCACCGATGGCTCCAAAACAAACCATGGCACTGGGGCTGGTATAAAAGGACCTAGAAAGAGAATGTTCTTTAGCCTTGGTCGATATACGACTGTGTTTCAAGCAGAGACGATTGCCGCTATAGCCTGTATTGATGAAAACATCAAAAGAGGATATACCGGACAAAAAATTGAAATATTCACTGACAGCCAGGCTCTGCTCAAGGCTATCAGTAATCCTACAACTAGGTCTAGACTGGTGAAAAACTGCAAAGAATCCCTCAACAGGCTGGCAAGTGTCTCTAATATGGGTGCCGGCACATGAGGGTATTGCAGGTAATGAAATGGCGGACCAGTTAGCTAAAGAAGGCTCTAAAGGAGACTTCATAGGTCCGGAACCGTTTTGTGGAATCACAAAAGATTGCATAAGAGGGGAAATCGGGAACTGGCTAGATAGGGAACACCAATTCAAATGGAGGGTGACACAAGGGCACCTTCATACAAAGAGTTTACTGAAAAGGAACTCTCAACCAGGCTACTGAAACTGGATAAGAGACATTTGAAGACAGTTACCGACCTGGTGACTGGACACTGCACCTTGAGGAAACATCTGTACAATATGGGCAAAGTTAGTGAACCTATACTCTGTCCATCCAAGCAACGGAGTGTTCCAAAACAGTATCATACATAGTGCACGTGATGTCTCCGACTCTGTAAGGATGTACCAAAGACAATGAGGCAGCGCGTGGAGGCATGTTTATTATAGCCAATAGATTCAAAGGCACACTTTGATCACGCATCTATCGTTGTTTGGGTCGCTCTGTTTGTTCGATGGATACAGTATATGTGCAGAAAATGTGAACTTGATGATGAAACACCTACTAACATACTTTGCTTCTGCGAGGACTTTACAAGAACTTAGACGGAAGCACTTTGGAGAGGAAGTTATACAACCATCACAACTACTGAAAATCCCTCCAGCCAAACCAGTGACCTTTAAAGAAGACACGAAGCTTCTGGAATGGAAGTAGATAACATGAGAAATGGTACAAAGATTCAGATCAAGTGTCTGGGCTGATGAGCACAACCCAAATTTATGAATGAATGAACGGCATCAAACAACTTTGAAGTGTGGATTGTAGATTAAAGTGTTCGCGTAAATAATTTATAAGTCAAAACTTGCGTTCCACGCGTGTGATTCGGACTGCGCACCGATTACCTAGCAGAGGTTCCCAAACTTTTTTTTCTCATAAACCACTTTCAAAATTTTGCTGGTTCCGGTGAAGCTACATTTCTACCATATTCCCAAAACTTGACAAAAAATGTGAAGATTAGATCTAACTATGGAAATTTGCGTTGCGGCTGAGTTCCAACCGCAAATTGACAGTTTTCGAAAAAAAAAAAAAAAAAGGTGATCATTGATTGGTTAATAAGGTTGATTATTTAAATGATTATGCTGTAAGTGGATGTAAAAAAAGTAGAGTTGGCCATCAAAAAAGTGATTCCATCCAACTTTACTTTTTTGAAATCTACTCACAGCACAGGAAACCAATCAATTCTCACTTATTTTATTTAGAAAACTTCCCAACCGGAGTGATAAAAAATAAAAATAGTATATTTCCTTGTGTTGTATTTATTCAAATATATAATTATTACACTATTAATTATTATTGTTATAACAGCCGTAATATAATTAAACTTAAATATCAATAACGTAACGTAACTTCTACAATTTTAATCACAAAACAGTCATAATTTTAATGGGAGGGATGTACTTGATGGATTGACAGCAAATTATCAATATTTGGCTTCAGTTTTGTTAGGAATAACCTCAAATTTCCTCATTCTGTGATATTCAATCTTTTCTCGCAATTCCCCACAGTCCAGGATATTTTTCGGGTATTCCTGCTTGCAGCCAAAATGTTTGATACCCTCTCTTAAATTTCACCTCCAGCCCTTCATTATTGCTAAGGTCGAGTAGCTCCTCTTGTAATATCACATCCTCCACTTCCGTTTCATCAAATGGATTTATGATCCATGGTGGTATTTCCATCGACAGAGTATCTTCAAAACTGATTTTCAATTCATCATGCAGGGCAATTAAATGTTGAACGTATGTCTGAATATCCTCATCAAAGCCTTCTATATGTGATAAGTTTGAATACTGGGACAATTCGCGCCGACTAATATTTTGCTTCATAAATTTCAATTTTCCCTATTCTTTGTAATTATTTATAAATTGAGGCTGTCCCCTTGTAATTGTAACTTAATGTCATTCAATTTTATGAACAAATCTGTCAAATACGCGATGTCTGCTCTGGATCTTTACTTTCTAGAAACTGTAAAACTGATTAAAAAAGTTAGTAGAATCTTGTTAAACATGCACCTTTCGACAACCAGCGTGTATGTAAGAGCAATCGTTGGAAGTCTTCATCATTTTCATCGCACAATTGTCCAAATAAACGCGTATTCAATGCATTAATCACAAATTGATGCGATTGGTGCAATCTATCACTCACATTTTTCGCTACTAGGTGTTGTCGGTGGATGACACAGTGAATTGCAGTTGCCTCTGGCCTCTTGGTTGGTTCATAGATTGGTCCCTCATATCTGGACCAACCGTTTTCGAATGACAAATTGATTACATCATAAATCGTCTGGTTCAAGGTTGGTTAACCGGAACTTGAACCGTGCTCTCGAGCATGGTCCGCTCCAGTGCAGTGGGCTTCGAAATTAATGAAAAAGTAATTCATTTTATGGGTGATGAAGCAACTTTGAAATTATTTAATATTCGATAAATCACCAAATTCATCTACTAATAAGAGGGCTGGAACCGCTTTGCGTTTTAGAATTTCATGAAAATTTGGCATCCACTATATACAAAAACAAACTGAATTACACTTGTAAACAAATTGTTGTGAAATGACGTACGTCAATTTTTACTTGACAGCCGTTTAACCAACCGTTTCGTTTACGAAGGATTCGAATGGGTCGGAACCAACCGAGGGTCTGACGTCATCGTTTATGAACCGACCGGTTAACCATTAACCAACTTAAAAGGCCATTCGAAGTCGCCATTTGTTTTCATTCACAGTTTTGTATTTATGGCACAAAACATCCAGTTTATGGTGACAGATCCGTCAAAATAAATGAACTTTGCCTTTATTTAAGTAAAGTACAGGAATCCTGTATTTTAGATTGGGAATGTCCTTAAAGATGGACTCACTGAACATGCGTACATGTCAAAATAAAAGTGAGTTTATTAAGGGAACTACAAAACGAACGTTGCGATAACTCTCTATTAAATATTGATTCACCTTCAGTGTCCGTCTTCAAAGTTTTCGCGAATAGTAGAGCTCTTCATGAATTTCTTCGTTCGTCCATGACAAATCGAACATATGCTAATAATACTGCTTCATTGCTAGGTAAAGTTGACTCGTCCAGTTGAATAAAGAAATAAATGAGTTGTTTGTAAATAATTACACAAGAAAATTCCAATATCAGATCTGATTTCATCAATATGTCTTTGTATAGTGTTGTTACTCAAAGGAATTCTTTTGAGTATGTCAAATGGAGATTTGTACAGAACAGTTTTTAAAAGATCTCCAACAGCGGGTAAAATTAACTGTTCTCCAACGGTGTGAGGTTTTCCAGATTTTGCTATAAGTAATGAGATATTGTAAGATGCTTGCAAGCCATCATCATTGCTTTCAGAGTTGAAGCGAACATACTGTGCACTGTTGGTCTTTTTTCATATTTTTCCTTCAATGTTTGAAAATGTTTCAAATATTTTCCTATTTTATCAGGATGACACATTCTTAGATGATCTTCGAGCTTGAATGGTTTCATAGAGTCATTGCTCAAACTTTGTTGCATAAAAAGCATATGGGCAATCGCTTGTCTGCTGTAACGTTAATTTCGTTCACTTTACTTTCCTCTAGTTAATTAATAATAAATTATCGTATGGGCGGCGAATAGCCAGTCCTTTCTGATGCCCAACACCGAGAAACGTTTCGAGGCTGAATATATTTACTGTCGACAAGAGTCGAAATCAACGTTTTCATACGGGCCGAACGAGTTCCGTCTGTCGTGAAAATAGCCACTGCTATTTGTTAGTCCCACTTCGACACCGTTCTTAACTCTTCTTCTATCAATTATTAATTAAATGTGAACTAAGAATTCACTAATGAAATGTAAATTCCTTTCCTGGTCAAAGCGTCTGAGCTTGACATGAACATGAGACGTAAGTCTATTATCTCTCATATGATTTCCTGTATTTAAACAGTGGCAAAGAGGTTTCATTCTTTCTTTCCTGTGAACATGTGCTATTAAAGCCAAACGTATCTTATCTTTAAAAAGTGCATTCATTTGAATGCACTTTACCTGGAACTTTACCTGGACGTTATCTGTACCTAGATCTGGAACTTTAACAAGGACTCCATCTGAAACCAGGACCGGATCCAGGATAAATTTACCTTTATCTGGAACCAGGACTCTATCTGGAACCATGACTGAATACAGCACTCCAGGAAAGTAACATATATATTTCGCCGAGATCGCTTCTTCAACATAGAACAACTCAATAAAAAAACTAGTCATTTATTTGTTTTGTTTAATTGTTTTTCTAAAAGTCAATATACAACTTGTAAATTTAATAACGTTGTTCATAGAGTTTATTTTCCCTTCCAATATTCCAGGATTTGTCGCTATAATGCTGATGTGAGTAAGAAATAAACTAGTATTATTCAGGGTGGCGCCCACTTACCTTTCTTAACTTCCATAATTTTTAATTATTAATTTCAGTAACTTGATTAATAATTAACTTCCTTCAGTACCTTAATGAAAATAAATTTCAAGTAGGATTACCCGAGAACCGGTAAGACTACTCTCTGAATTTTTACTAATTTGGTCTCAGAATCTACACCTGAGGTGCTCTCTAAACTGAGTAGCCGTTGCACTGCCTTTGATGGAAGAAAACCAAATCTTAAATAATCAACACTGTACTGTCGACATTTCTTCTTAGATTCAGTCATGATTTGTATGAGTAAATAAAAATAAAAAACGTTTTAGTAATCCTAAGGCGGTGTTACTTAACAGGATATAGCAATTTTAACAGAATATGATGAATTATTTATTGCAATGAAATAAACAAAGTACCGGCGGCAAACTAATTCTAATTATTAATTGCAATAAATCGCTAAGAACCATAATAGGGTTTTATGAAAAAGGCTGAACTGATTCTAATGTAATGTAAAACATTTTTTCATTAATTATATTTTAATAAATTTATGTAAATTTGATAGAAAATAGATAGTAGGGACAAAAAATTCAACCTTTCTCGGCTTTCTGTTTTTTTATGGAGTATCTAATAATGGCTCTGCACAGTATTTAATTTTTAATACGTCCTACAACACGCAATCATTACAAAAAATTTACTTATTACAACATAAATATATCTCCTATCGCGGGTGGGTTGGAAAATATTTCTTTTAGGAATAATTCTCACCTTTTGTACTTTTGTAATTTGTTCATTTTTTGTATACAATCAATTGTAAAATAAATAAATAATAAATAAAAAAATGTGAGCGGTCGTCGGACCGCCGACAGAAGCTTGCTTCTTATGCACAATAGAATGACCATTTTTCAGACAGCATTTTTCAAAAATTTTGATAATTTTTGATAGTTTTTGTCGAATTGTGACAATTATTGACCGTCTTTGACAATTATTGGCCATTTTTGACAATTTTTCAAAAATTTTTAAATATTTGGCAATTATAGACCATTTTTTCAAAATGTTGACAATTTTTTCAAATTTTAATAATTATTGACCATTTTTAACAATTATTGACCAATTTTGACAGTTTTGACAATTATTGATCATTTTTGCCAATTTTTCAAAAATTTTGACCATTTTAGACCATTTTTCCGAATTTTAACAATTATTGATAATTTTTGACAGGTTCTGACAATTATTGACAATTTTTGAGCATTTTTGACAGGTTCTGACAATTATTGACAATTTTTCAAAAATTTTGACAATTTTTAATAATTATTGACCATTTTTGACAGTTTTTTATAATTATTGACCATTTTTTCAAAATTTTGACCATTTTTGACAATTTTTCGAAAAATTTGACCATGTTTCAAAAATTTTGACAATTTTTGACAATTATTGACCATTTTTCCAAATTTTTAACAATTTTTGAAAATATTTGGCAGTTATTAACCATTTTTTCAAAATTTTGACAGTTTTTGACGATTTTTCCAAATTCTTGACAATTCTTGACCATATTTAAAAATGTTTGACAATTTTTCAGAAATTTTAACAATTATTGATCATTTTTGCCAGTTTTTCACGAATTTTGACAATTATTGATCGTCTGACAATTATTGTCAATTTTTCAAAAATTTTAACATATTTGGCAATTATTAACCATTTTTTCAAAATTTTTGACCATTTTTGACAATTTTTCACACCTATAGGTGTGCGATCTCAGTACGGCAAGAGAGATTGCCCACAGTCGCTTGAATGAGTTATCGCGTGACGAACGCGTTTTCGTAACATCACACAAAAGTCCTATGTCGTGCAACAAGAAGCAAGCTTCAATAATATAAAAGTATGTATACCAAATAGGCAGGTAAGTACTTACTTTTTCCGACAGTGGCAAACACTAACATCGATTTACTTTACTTTACTTTTCTTTTCGAAATTCCGGAAACAAAAGAGTAACGCTTATCTTGGCATTCGTAATTATATTGACGAAGAATCAAACAAGTTCATGCAAGATTGCAAGCACACACACCACAAGTTGTATTTCGTCCCTTTGCACGTCTGAACAATATTGAATATACAAGTTTTTACAAGTAAAAGTCACTGAGCTTCTTAAAATACTATCATTGATAGGTGAAGTCAATCCAACATTTTAGTTCTTCACTATTGAAACCAGATAAATTTTCGATTTCCGATTACGAATTGTAAACCCCCATTTTTTTTGTCACGCCAACTTAGACCCCCGTCGAGTCTCCCGTGAACCCCGGGGGTCCACCTGGACCACTTTGTGAATCAATGCTAGACGCAGATATTGGTAAATGCATTTACAAGGAGACTTTTGGCATGTGTACTTGGATAGTATATTCCAAAACAGTCGGGAAACCGCCCGTGTGAAAGGGGTTAATGTTTCCTCACAGCCGTTTTGTTTCTCTCTTCATTACGCAAGTATTTTCCCATTAAAACCAATTTGTATATCATACCATTCCCGAGAATGCTATACATAAAAACCTCATCCGGGATACACTGTATCGATTGAAATATTCTTACCTGTTTCACCATTTCCGATGTTACATCAATATCTTCAACATTTGGATAAGGCAAAGTAAAACTAGCTATATTACCCCATGTTTGCGCCCACATATTTCCTAGAAATCATTTAATTGTTAAAATAAACAGTCAATTTCAATTTATATAAACGACTTTTCAAATTTTTGGAGCAACTCTAAACGCAACACTGCTCACGTGTATTGCTATCTATTAATAGACTACTGTCAAATTTTGAACAAGCTACGTCATTTAGTTTATATTTGACAGCCGTTGAAAGCAGACAACGTCGTCAATTTTAAATAAAATGGACAAAAATATACTGAAAAAAAGGAGCGATGAACTTTGAATCAAATGAAATTATTAGACTCTAGACCTGCATTGTTCTGGGTACTTTAGATTATTAAACAATGATATTTTGACACTAACTCAGTGTTTTATCAAATTGAAAAAATTATACGAACTGTGAATTATACAGTGCGTTCTAAGAGAAATAAACAATTTTACCTAACAAGTGTGCTGGAATTGGCCCTTTTTCAGAAACGACATCTCCATATTTTTCTCTAAGTTTATACCTAACGTATGCGTGAATTTGATGGTATAATGGTTTCAACTGATCCCATAATTTTGAAATTTGATCTTTAAAACTTGGATCTTCATAGTTAAATAGCCAATATTCTCCCTGATTCGCAAAGCCGTTCAATTTTGCCGCTTGATTCGATAATTCTATGTAATGTTTATAATTTTCTTTACATTTAGGACCTACGGTGTTTCTCCATTCTTTCCACGTGTGTTTTAACTCTTCTTCTATTTTTGAGTTGGCCATAATGTGCGTAATTTCTAAAAAAAAATAAAAAAACGTATCTAAATATATACAGGGCGAATTAAAAATAATTTTTGCAGAGGCTACTACCTAATACCTAGGGGTGAGGGGAGTACATTGAGACACGGGGCACATATGAACATTTCAAATCGTAGCGCCACTAAGCGTAAAGTTTAATTGTACTGCTTATCGTTAGAGCGCACCACGTACCCATTTTATTGTAGAAAAGTATCGACAACGTCAAACGACTACAGCTAGCTACAGTTTGTTACGTGCACGTGTCCGGCGTGGTGAATTAATCAGAAATCGTTTAAGATCGATCATTTTCCAAGTGGATGCTAGAATTAACTCAGTTGAAATTCTAAAGGTAAGTGGACTTGTTTATGCTTGTGCTGTAAGTGCTGATGTTATTGTTTATTTTAGTTATTTATATAACCCCACTTTGTTTATAAGAATTATTGGGGTAGATTGGGACATCTAGTTGGGGGCACTTATGAAATTTTTTTTCAGGCATTAACATGGTAAGGACTTACAAGAGGAAGACCAATCGTTCTGCTTTATCGGAGGAAAACAAAATTGACGCTGTTGAAGATGTTTTGCAAGAAAGACTTTCAATAAGAACTGCAGCCACCACCTACAAGTCGACTGTGGGTAACAGAGTGAAAAAAATAAAGAGACGACGTCTTGAAGATCCTGGCCGAGACCATGACGCTCCTGACAGACAAGATCCAGATGATCAAATATCATTTGCATAACCATTCCAGTCAAAGTATTCGTCTCAACAAGTTTTCACATCTGCTCAAGAAGAACAACTGGCCAAATATATTATCCAAAGTTCGAAAATAAATTATGGTCTCACATACACACAAGCTCAAAAACTGGTTATGCCAGAAAACTAAATGTAAAGTATCCGCCGAGCTGGAATAACTCGTTATCCGCTGGAAAGGATTGGATGAAATTATTCATGAAGAGGTATCCAATTTTGTCATTAAGGAAGGCAGAAAATACCTGTATGGCAAGAGTCTCCGCATTTAATGAAACAAATTTGAAGGAATTTTTCGATAATTTACAGAGAGCTTTAGAAAAGTATAAGATACCACCAGAACGAACCTACAATTTGGATGAAACAGGCGTTGCCACTGTTTTAGATGCACCGAAAGTTATTGCCAAAACTGGCACAAAACAAGTTGGTCAGGCAGTATCCGCCGAACGGGGAGAGCTTGTTGCATTTTGCGCTATAATAAGTGGAGTTGGAAACACAATTCCTCATGTCTATGTGTTTCCAAGAGCAAAATTTAAAGATGTTTTTATGAAAGTAGCGCCCACAGGATGTCTTGTATTAGCCAACAAGTCAGGGTCAGGATGGATGACATCTTTATTATTCTTGGATCTAATTAAACACATAGGTACAGAAACATACGAAATGTATGAAAAATGAACCAATATTGATTGTTTTGGACAACCATGAGTCCCACACCAGTCTAGAAACTATTTTATATTGTAGGGAGAACGGAATTATTTTCGTTACGATTCCCCCGCATTGTACGCACCGTCTTCAGCCTCTTGACGTTGCGCTATATGGCCCATTTAAAACGTATTTGAAGCAAGCTTTCAATGATTGGTTAGTAAACCATCCTGGCAAAAGGGTATCCATTTATGAAATCGCAGAATTGACAGAAATAGCGTATCAGAAAGCTTTTACTCTGGCCAAAATACGTTTTGAGTTTAGAAATACCGGTATTGTGCCTTTTGATAGCTTTTAGGGAAGATGATTTCGCTGCTGCATCTGTAACAGATTCAAGGGATCCAGTAGCAACAGACGCACCATCAACATCTGCGTTGGTCAGTAGCACTTCATCAACTTCATTACAGTCGGATGTCATATGTCCAGACATAATACGGCCCAACCCCAAAGCAGAGAAAAAGAAATCAAATTTCAAAGGAAGAGAGCCTGGAAAATCACGAATTCTAACAGACGCCAGAAAAAGATAGACTAGAAGAAAAAAAATAGCCAAGCAAAAGAAGAATCAAGTTAAACATAACCTGTTTGATAATGTAGAGCAACAAGCGAATGATTCAGATGATTCCGGGGAGAAAGTGAGCTACGCTTATGATGAATCTGACTGTTTTAGTGAAATGGACCGTGAAAATTCCGACGAAGAATTCATGCAAGATGTAGACGCTATCATAGATCCTGAATCTGGGATGCCAAATATCAAAATCGCTGACTTTTTGCTGGTTAAGTATTATACGAAGAAAACCCAAAAATATTATGTTGGAGAAGTGGAAGAAATGGTCTGCGGAAAATATTTGATAAATTTTCTCAGAAAGAAAGGAACTGGATTTACCTTACCCCAAGTACCTGATAAGGACCTAATAGAATTGGAACAAGTGGAACTAAAACTACCTAAGCCCAGAACGTCTGAAACAGCTGCAACGTCTAGTTCAATAAAGCGGTTTCAAGTTGACTTCCGTGCCTATAATGTCAACTAAATTGAATGAAAATGTTGTGTTTAATGTATTTTTTTATTTTTTTACTGTTTATACGATTTATGTTAGATCGTACCACCTTTATTCACCAACAAAAAAATTTGTTTTTGTCCACATCTGCCCCTACACTGTCCAAATCTACCCCAGCCAAGGACCACATCGGAACAATTTGGATACTTGGGAAAATATCAAAATATGATTTATCTTTAGTGGATAAGCGCTAAGTCTATGGTGATAGATAGTAACTTATCAATGTCAACACCATAAAATTATTTGATCAATATATTGAAGGCCAAGCTAATTATATTTGTAGCGTCCCAATGTTGTCCCTCCCCCCATATCAAAAACAGGCAGCATCTTTGTTATTTTGAATGAAATTCCATATATATTTTCATATTTTTGGATTTTACATGAAATGTATACTTTTCAATATTTATATTTTTCATAGAATTTGACAGATCAGATTTTTATATTAAAAATTTTCCCATATACCAAATAAAAAATATCTGACTGAAGTGGTAATTATATTGTTAAGAACTTCTTAAATGTATACAGGATTTGTGGAAAAAATAATGTAAATAATACAAAGCAATTCCCCAAAAATGTACCACAAATTATATTAGCTAAGAAAATTGAGACATGGACGACAAATTTTGATCATTCTCTCGAAATTTTGATAAATTTCTTAGTTCAAAATATTTATTGATTTTGTTTCTACAAATCATTTTCAGCCCACACCCCCTATGGAACCATCTTTAAAAAACTAAAGTTATCTCTTTGAATAGAGGTAAGAAAAAGTAGAAATATTCGGAAATTACTACGCTACAATTTTATGTCGTATCCTACAGAATGTTACAATAATGGGGAAATATTTAATTATTCTTTTATACTCTAAATATTTCAATAATCGTATTTTTACCGAAGGAATAAACCGCAATTAAAAAAAAAATAGTTGAGCAATATGTGTTTTGGTTGGACGGTTTTTTATGAAGGTTAGAGTAGAATTAGATCCTGATACATCCTTCTCTTAGGTTATACAAGGTGGTCCACAAGTAATTGTAGATAGAAGTATAGTAGATTTTCCACGTATTACGATTTGAACCAAATTGCTTCAATAAGATGTTGATGATAGAAGATATGCAGAATGTTAAAATTTAAAATTTTGTTTTGCCCAATAACTTGAACGTTTTTGGACATTTATCCACAAAAAATTGGAATTTTGTATTTATTTCAATGTATGTTTAAGATGATGCCACATTTGTGGCATAAATATGCGCCAAACTTTTTTGTTCACGCATGTTAACACCACTCGTTGATAGTATGCGCTCACTCGAGAATACAGTTTAATCGATTCATGTGTAAATAAGCCATTCTCGCATTCGAAATCATCTACGTATGATTCGAGAATTGCACCCCTCAACTTTAAAACGCCATTATCTCTAAAACCGTTGAGTATTGGGGTTAGCAACAAGAAAACTTGAGACCAATCATCACTTATGGATCCATTGCGTGGAGTAATAGGAATAGCCTACAGACGATGAGACACAACCTCTCCGAAATCCGGGGACATTGTACAGGATGGATGAAAAAGGATGATAAAGGATTCAATGGGGATACAAACGGCTCTTAAGCAATAGAAGGGACTAGAATAGGAGTGTACGAGCCAGTCTGAAACACTCTGAAAGCTTGGGAAAAGCACCAAGTATCTTTTAAGCGGAAATTCACGCAATAAAAAAGTGTATCCAGTTCAATATGGATAAAAGATATGGACGGAAAGTAGTAGTAAAGCAGCAATTAAAGCACTGAATACTTGCGAAATTAGTTCTCAAATGGTATGGGAATTCTTAGGAAAACTCAATGAACTAGGCAAGAACAATATCGTCACTTTACATATAAAATAAATGTGAAACTTAAAAATATTGAAATACCTGGCTCTAATGACAAGTCGCATTTTGTTTTATTTTGATAATCGCAAATTTTTGCCTTCGCATACGTAGCTTCCATTTCGCTAATATTCTTTTTTAAATTTTTATAATCATTTTCTGGTAAGGCGGAGGATCCTAATACTGAATATAACATGAATTGTCTCTTTAAATCGTAGTCCGAAAAGGCTCTCCAGTTGAATTGTTTAACCTGTTGCCATGTTTCCTTTTCGCTTTCTGCGACTTCAGCCGATATAGTCAACTAAAAAAAATAAAAACAAGAACGGTATTAAAAGTGGAATTTAGAAATTTGTTTCACAAAATTCTAGGTATAAATCTATCTATTTCATAAAAGTATAGTCATGAATGTTGCCGAAAAGACAAGCATGCTGAAATAATTATTGTGAACAGTGAATAAGGAGGCTTAAATGTCTTAAACGTGTTCGAAACGTAAAAGAGAGAAGATACAATTATAAAACTACAGAGTTTTCAATCAATTTTTCAAATATAAAATATACGATGGGTGGAGAGAATTTTTAACTGACGTTGTACATAAAAAGTTACTTACACTTTTTTCCAAGTTGAAATCCGTTATATTGGAATCATAGTCCCACTGGGCTACAGTAGATTTATAGGAATTTTCTTCATTCTTTTTATTTATGGTCTGCAACAAGTTATAAGCGTGTATTTCTTCTTCTTCTATATTCGGATCTTTGGCTTGTACGGAAAGAACAAAATACAATATTATACCGATCGCCACCATCACAGATAATCTGAAACATAAGACATTATTTCTACGTTTTCTAATATGTAAATAACAACGTATATCAAAACAGTGCCGGATTATGGCTTTATCGGGCGGCCATAGGGATTTCGGCACCCCTTAATCCATGATTGTAAAGGTTAGTTAGGGGATTATTGCATTCCAATAATCTATATGTACTTGTTGAAACAAACTGAGGTAATTCTGTTACTTTGCTATTGGCATTTAAAGCTGCAGTTTTTCAATTTACACGGCCATTTTTTCAACATTGTATACCTTCTTCAATCATTTTCCTTGCCCTTATCGATAAATTAACCAATGATCTGTTTTAAAACGTAATAATTTATTAGAAATTCAATTATTTTCCTTGTCCTTGTACATAAATGTTTATAGATAATCGTTTTGAAATAGTTTGGTGTTAACAAGTTGTTGGCAGATCTATTATTATGAAAATAAAACTAATTATCAGAAAACTAGTTACATTTTCGGATGATTGTATATACATTTATAGATAAACGTTTTGAAATAATTTGGTGTTGATAGGTTGATGACAGATCTATCATTGTGAGAGCAAATCTATTTATTTGATAATCAAAACCGTATTAGTTTGGTCACCGATAAAATCACACCCATTCGAAAATGTATATATATATATTTCAAGTCAAAAGTATTTAAAGCAAAGGTAAATTTATAATATCGAAGCCTGAGATTTTGAGTTTAAGCCCCCACCAAGTCGAGCAAAAATACAAAGTCGAGCAGCAAAAGGCAACGCCATACTATTGATTGATTAGTTTGGCACCACCAGTCAGAGGCTTATGCCTGTATTTATAAACAAGACTCAAGGCTAAGCACGACCTTAAGCATTCGTGTTTGACTTTTCTTCCATGTAAAATGTGTCAAAAACTAATGCTCAAGGCCATGCTCAGCCTTGACTCTTGTTTATAAATACGGACATTAGAGATCTCGGCACCTCTTGGTTATACCGTTTATGTGAAGAGATTAGTAGCCCTTATCAGGCTCAACAGTCTTTTCACTAGGTCCTTGTTGGAGAAATCTTCCCTTGGATACTCTAGTCCTAGGAGTCTATATCTCCAATGAGACAGTGCTTCATATTAGATTATAATGTGTGAGGCTGTTTTATCATCTTCCATTCACAACCGACAGATAGGTTCCTCCCTATATATGCCAATTTTATGCACGTGCTTCCTTAGGGTACAGTTACCGGTGAGTAATCCCATTCATTTCCTACGCCATACTATACTTTTCTCGAATCTATGCAGAGGGTTTTCGACCTCCCTGTAATTTCATTGTGGATGAAATTAGAAGCCTGAATTATCAGTGACCAAAAGGGAATAATACAACTAGGTCTATTCCCAAAATACATTTAATTTGAATCTATAGATTAAGAACTATTGGAGCTCAAAGTTTCTTAATTTTGTCACTGACACCCACTCACCGATCATCAAAATTCTAAGCTATTTCTAGCAGACATACAAGCTTCAAATTTTGAACACAATTAGTATTTATCCTGTAAAGCAAGGAAAAACTGAAGTATACCACAATTTCATTCCCGTTTTCTAGATAGCTATATACTAATTAAGCCAGGCTTTATCTCATAAACGTATAGACATATTTGAATGAGACAAATTACAGTATACTAGCTATTACATACAAGTAGAATACTATATTTTCCCACAACTTATAAATGATCCTTTATTATTATTATTAATAGCGCATGGGTCTATTCGGATCACGCTAGGTACAGTCAGTGTTTTTTGACTAGTTGGCCTTCCTCTGTGTCCACACGTGTTTCATTTTTTCCGAATTTGTTCTGTTTCTTTCGTCAGACCCAGCTGAACTTTGCTTTAAGAATATCCTCCTGGCCAATGTCCAATTACAAATCTTATCTACCTAAATGTTTCCCTTTTTTCTAAAACGTCCCCTTGTGTTATACCTGCTGCGTTCAATATTTCTTTTATTGCTGCGATTCATTTAATTGTTTCCGTTTTTGCTTTACTTCGATTTTCATCAAGTTCCATAATTTTCTTTGGTATCTTCGTCGGGTCCATTCTTTCAATGTGTCCGTAAAACTTCAATCTTCTTTTTTTCATAATATCAGTTTGTATATTTGTATATTTTTCTATTACTTCGAATTCTAATAGGCATGATGACTGATTTTGAAAAGCTTCTCCACGATGTTAGCACGCATAAGCTTTATCCAAAAAAAATTTGTTTTTTGAAAAAATAAAGATTTTGAAGGAGAAATTCGCGTTTTTAAAATACAATTCAAATTTCGCACCAAAACATTAGAATAGTAATGGCGTCTCTATGACATCACACATCAGTAAACACTTCAAAAATATTTCACAGTCACAGTTGCAAATTAAAAATTCATTTGATTAATAATTTGAATTATTTTGTGTGATATTCGTGAAGTATATAACGAGTAAATACTATTTAAACGTTGCAAAACCAGAAAAAAAAGTTACGATATACAAAAGGTTGACGTCACGCGTTTGTGGTCGGTGTTTTAGTTAAGATGGCGGATTGTCATATTTTGTATTTATATTTTTACTAAAATAAATATAATCACAATTACCATGTAAAAATAAGTGATTGCTTTAGAATCTTTGTAATCTATACAATAATTTCAAATCATTATTTCAGTTATTCTTAGTGATTGTCATCATCCCTATTGGAACTAGTTTTCTCTAACAAATTTAAATTTGTTCCAAGTGAGTTTTTATATTTAAAACTAGTGTTTCAGTTGCACTCTGGTTTGATAAATGCGTCGTTTTGTCCAAGTTTAATATTTTTAGAGAGTGATATTATAAAAAATGCTTTTAGTTAGTCTAAAGGCGGTTGTCATCTTTTGTTAGCAGGCTTGATTAGCAAATTTTACAAAGACACGATTCTTGTATAGTTTCACGGAGGTATTTAAAATGGGAATGATTACTCACTTACATAACAATAAAACTTTTCGGAAATAAAAAAAAACATTATTTTATATAAAAATAATTCATTTTAAAACGACAATCATATAAATAGCTTCTTTTTATTTTTCCTATTCAACTATAAATCAATCCAAACAAAAAACTTACTTTAAACAACCTCAACTTTAAAATCTCTTTGGTTCACTGCACTTCGCTTAAGCAACTACGAAAAATTATCTCATGGTTCAATATTTAAAACTTTTTTTTAACTTTTAAAACGAGGTCGCTAAACGGTAACACTAACGAACACATTTTTGTTTCAACTGCTTTAGATGCAGTGAATTTTGAATTTATAAATACCGATTTAATTGCCTCATAAAATTCGCTGCCTCGTAAATTATAGGAATTTGCCACTGTCACACACATTTATACAGGGTGAGTCATGAGGAACTGAACGTAATTCTACATCGTATTGAGGTTCTTATGGGGAATATTAAATGACCATTAAAAAGTGTCTACACCCATTGTTTACTAATATACAGGGCGTTCTTTTGTGATTAATCGATATTGTCATTTTATTGAATACTCAGATACCTACTTATAATTTTACTCAAAATAAAAATCTACAGTAATAATAACTTTTAGTTTGAAGTTAATGGAAAATAAAATTTAAATTTAGAACCATTAGCAAAACGGGTCAAACATAAATAAAACTAATTTATACAAAATTAGGTATGCATTGTTAACTAAATTCAGTTCACTACCCTCTTACCATTTATTAAGGTTAAACAATTAAATCTTCCTTAAGAGACTGTGATCATTTGACTCGTTTTCCATAGTCATTATTTGTTAGACTCTATTACACAATTTTTACGGTTTTCCATTGGTTTATAAGGAAGTATAAAGGCGGATTCATGCAACGTTCATTATAATTACATTTTCATTACATTATAACTACACTTAAATTACATTTTCACTGCCTAATGAAACCAGTTCATGGAACGAGTTAATTATGGATTATCAAATGCGCATAAAGATAGGTATATTGACGTACCAAGTCAATTGTCAATTAATGTTCCTTGGTCCATTATTATTTTGGAAAATTATCAACAAAAATGCCTTCAGCAGATTTTATTATTATTGTTCAAAATGGTAACACTGAAAACTGCCAAAACATAAATCAAAACAAACCTGGGAATGACAGCTGAAACATTTTTGGCGCAAGCGATTTCATGGTTTTCACTAAAAATATAATGTAATTATAATTTATAGTTGAAAGAAGACCAACTAAAAGTAATTATAATATAATGATAATGAACGTTGCATGAATCCGCCTTAAGTGATTTAAATTACTTCATTTAACAACTGACACATCAATTTTCAATATGCAGACATTTTTTTCACGGATTTTGTGTTTTTCGAGAAAATATAAGTAAACGAGACGAACTAATTGACAAAATTATTGATTCTTGTAATAAGGCGGATTCATGCAACGTCATTATCATTACATTTTCATTATATTATAATTACTATAGTTTCCTATATGATGTTCATGCTACCACATTATTGAAATTCAATTACACTATTGCATTAAGAAGTTGGTCTACTTTCAACTATAAATTATAATTATATCATATTTTTAGTGAAAACCGAGAGCAGCCACTAATAGTTTCAGAAGTAGTGAAGCTGATAATATTCCAACACGTTTTTGCCGTGAGAACCTCTTAATTTCCAAATAATTGCAAATAAACAACTTTTCCAACACAATAACAAACGATTCAAATATGACATTTATCAATTGCCAGTCTTGTCACTCTTGTCAGTTCATGCGCATTTGCAAATCCATAATTAACTCGTTCTATGAACTGGTTTCATTAAGCAGTGAAAATGTAATTTAAGTGTAGTTATGTTATAATGAAAATGTAATTATAATGAATGTTGCATGAATACGCCTTTAGAAATGGTCCCTTAAAACTCATAACTCAATTAGACATTTGATAAATCGACAAAGAAGTTGTAGAAGCAGGTCTATTTTATTTCGAAAATCTCTCAATTTTTCCTTTGTATTCGTTTAGGTGGTCTCGGTTCTTCAAGTTATTTCATCCAAAACTATACATAGGTATAACAAAGACGATTCATATCAGGTAATCCCATCCATTACTATATAGACTTGAATAATAATGAGATTTCAATGGAATAATATTATTCAATCGTCATGTCAGTCTTATTTTTGGTATCATTAGAAAAATGTCTAATAATAAATCAGATTAGGAAGATATGTACACAAAAAATTCAAAATTAGCGCTAGAGAAAACCTAACTAAATAATACTTCTTGCTACGATTTTATGGAAATAACACCAGAAAACTAAATTTTGAAACTAATCAGATGCGAAAACACACAAGATTCAACACTTACTAATCGATTAGGTTGCCCCCCAGCACAATATGGCCGACCTGCCAAAGTCACGTGTTCTGGAATGGTTTATTGAAGTTTTCACGACCAACTCTATTTGCGTAGATGAGTTTCCTGACATGATAAAAAGACTGGAAGTTTGTTTATTATAGATACACGGAAGACTTTCACTTCAAAACTTCTTTGGGTCCATAACCTTTTGTTCAGGTATAACGCAGAAGAATAAACGAATTTTGAAGTAAAGAGCTCGTTTAATGGGATGATAAATACATCTCACACCTTAAATATAGAATAAACTGAAATTAATATTTAAAATACTCTGATTGGTCGTGTTCATCCCAACGTAGCTCTACCGGAGCGATAATCAATTTCCTGTTGAACGCGTGTTTTGTCAACTGATTGATGTTGGCGCTGTGGCAGCAGTCGCCATTTTTCCCATCAGAATTGAAATACGCTACGCTACCGATCTATGATGCATTAATTGTCATTTATGTAATTGCACTGTTGCGGTACGCAACCGAATTTGGGGATAAATATATTTCGGAGCATTTGGTCAATTAATCAGAAGAATACCCTAAGCAACATGAAGTTAAGGAGATGTTCTTAGAGTATATTCCAATTGTTGACGTGACAGGATCCGGTCTTGCAAATCTCATAATTACAGCTCTGAAAAAGCATGAACTTGAATGTTCTCATGTGGTTGATCAAGGTTACGATGGGGCTGCAGCTATGAGTGGGCATTTGCGCGGTGCCCAAGCGTATATTCGTCAAGAATGGACTCTTGCTCTTTATGTACAGTGTATTGCACACTCTCTCAACCTTGCTATTGCTGATTCATGTTCACAAGTAAATGTGCGAAATTGAGTTGGAATCGTGCTGTCTGTTGGATCCTACTTTAGATATTTGGCTCAACGCACGCCGTTCTGAAAGAAAAAATTCGGGATCTGTTACCGGCTGATCACCAAAAAAGCCTGCTTGCGATGTACGAAACACGGTGGCATGAAGCCGTTATAGGATTCAAGGAAATTTAATCGGCTATTGTGCATGCTCTCGTAGAACTCCAATCTAGCCACAATAAAGAAACATCGCAACAAGCCGCCGAAATTGATGCGAATGAAGTAGGGGATATATTTAAAAAGAAAAATAGAAGATTAATTTTGTAATATTCTGAGTTTATGTGATATATAACACAATGTTATTTTTAACTTTCCGCTAAGAAAATCAATGATTTTTGGGAAAATTGGGAAGTTATTGGTTTTACCCCCGAGGTTTCAACAGATCTCGACGTTTTGAAGCCCTAAGAAGCTTTCCTGACTATTTTTACGATGATGTCCGTACGTCTGTATGTATGTGTGTGTGTGTGTGTGTGTGGGTGTGAAAAAAAAATGAAAAAAAATGTTGTTTTTTTTTCATTTTTTCAAAATATTCCTAAATTGGCTGAACCGATCGACCTCAAAAACTGATCAGCTCTTAACCTTGAAAACCCGCATCGATCGCCACCAAGTGCGTCAGAATCGGTTGATGCGTTCGTAAGATATCGTTGTCGAAAAAAATCGAAAAAAAGTGTTTTTTTGTAATATCCCCGAAATGTTTCATCAGATCAATTTTTTTTGTTCAAATTTTTTATAGAGCTCAAAAAACTACATCGAACGCCGCCAACTGCGTGAAAATCGGTTAATTCATTCAAAAGTTATAGCAGTTTGAAAATTTAAAAAATCGTGTTTCATCGAACTTTGATAAGACTTTTGAGCTCGAATCGCTTGCGTTTGAAAATTGAATTTAGCGGGAAGTTGCAGGGATGGCCTTTAGGGTCAAACGTTTTCCAGATCTTTTCTATTTAGCTTATAGTTTATACTGTCCCACTGCTCAAAAAAGGACTCTCCCAATTCCTTCGAAGAGATTTTTTCTGTATGTATTTTTCACATCTTTAATATTTTTCTTATATAAGGTTTATTTTATGCTATGCACTTTTAGTCGTTTTATTTTCTTGAACCCTCCCCCCCCCTCCCCCGATACTAAAACCTGGCTACGCCCGTGACCAATATCATGTTAATAAACGTATAAAATGACAAACATATTCTTGTTTGAAGATATTTCAGACATTTCTATCTTGAAAATGAATGAAGACCACTTAGTCTAGTTCACATGTACGATTTTCCTCAAAATTTTTGTATATTCACCGAAAATTAGTTCTGACTCCCGGAACTGTATCTCCAATATTTATAATTTTTACAGAGCCCTGAAAATAGAGCCAAAACCGGGTAGTCTGACTTTCACGCGCGGTCCGTCACTCGCACACAGTAACTTACAAAATTATTTAAACATATTAAATATGAATATTAAGGAATAATAAAATTCAACTACTATTGGGATACATAAATAAACAATAATCCGCGGTTAAAAAATTTTTATCCCAATTTTTCCATTATTTATCCTTTTGTTAATTAACAATTTTTTCTACATTAAATGTTAACAGAAAAACCGCGATAATTATTAAACTAAAACCTTAAGATTTTTTTTACTTTGTGGAGTTATTCTTAATAGGCTAATAAATAGATCACGGTTGGAAAAATTCAAAATTTTTCATTTTCCACTTTTTTTATTAACTATTGAAAATACGTAAAAATTAAAAATTACAAAAAATTTTTATTTGTTTATTTAATAAACAATTTGTTATAAACAAATCATTTTTTCCGTATATTTTTTTTAAATACTTAATTTTGTTATGAAAACAGCCATGTGTTGTTTTTTACGAAAAAAAAATTTTTTCTATTTTTTAAATAACTTAATATTTTTGCGCCTTGAAAATTTTTTTTTCATCATTTCTTTTGCTTTTATAATTGAAATAACTTTGGAAATATGGCAGATACGGCAACAGTACTTCAAGTCTTTTTTATTAACCATCAATTAAGTAACAATTTAAGCTTTTAATTGAAGCTATAGCTCTATTTTTTATTTAAATATTGACTATTATGTATAAAAAAAAAATTTTTTTTTCATAATTTTCTATTCTAAAACCTCATTATCTCTATATTATCTATCATTAAATTATGAGGTTTCCATGACTTGCATTTTTAGTAGTTTAGCTATCATTAAAAATCAATTAAAGCCATATTTACGTAAAAAACAGCACATGGCTGTTCTCATAACAAAATTAAGTATTCAAAAAAAATATACGGAAAAAATTATTTGTTTATAACAAATTGTTTATTAAATGAACAAATAAAAAATTAATCAAGAATTTTTTTTATATAATCCGAAAGAACAATAGAATGTATGATTTTTAGAGAAAAAATGGTTTCTTAATTTTAATATTTAGTCGCAAAAATAGATTGTTAATTAACAAAAGTATTTTTTAGCAACAAATAAATTTTTTTAAGAAACCGTTATTTCTCTAAAAATCATAAATTGTATCAACCAATAGATTACGCAAAAAAAAATTTTAATTTTTACGTATTTTCAATAGTTAATAAAAAAGTGGAAAATCTAAAATTTTGAATTATTCCAACCGTGATCTATTTATTAGCCTATTAAGAATAACTCCACAAAGTTTAAAAAATCTTAAGGTTTTAGTTTAATAATTATCGCGGTTTTTCTGTTAACATTTAATGTAGAAAAAATTGTTAATTAACAAATGGATAAATAATGGAAAAATTGGGATACAAATTTTTTAACCGCGGATTATTGTTTATTTATGTATCCCAATAGTACTTGAATTTTATTATTCCTTAATATTCATATTTAATATGTTTAAATAATTTTTTAAGTTACTGTGTCCGAGTGACGGACCGCGCGTGAAAGCCAGACTTCCCGGTTTTGGCTCTATTTTCAGGGCTCTGTAAACATTATAAATATTGGAGATATAGTTCCGGGAGTCGGAACTTTTTTTTAATAAATTCAAAGATCTTTTTAGATCATTTTTTTAATTTCGAAAATCTTCAATAGTTTTCGAGATATTAAAAAAAAAACTAAACCCACACTTTCTTTTGACTATATTGTTTATAACTTTTGCAATTTTTTTCGGCCCCTTTCGGAACCTTTCCTTAAACTATCTACATAACAATCCGAATCGAATGACACTTTGATCGTAATTTTCGGTGAATATTCAAAAATTTTGAGGAAAATCGTAGATACATGTGAACTAGACTAACTAGGAACTATTAAGCTAAATGGAAATCGAAGTTGAATAAATAATTATCGAAGTCATAATATATCAAATAAAATTGGGTTATGTTGTTATATCGAGATTAGCACGTTCAGTTGAATTAAGAAACGATGGATAACTCTAAAAACTTTGTTGGGATGAAGGAGACCATTGACTTGAATGTCACATATTTTCATGTCAATTTAACTATAAGTGCGGGCTGCATTACATTTGAATACATCCAACATGCAGGAATATCAGATGTATCACTAAAATCCCTTTCTTCGTCCCGAAAATTATCTGATTACGGTTTTACAGTAATGGCAACTTTAATAATTGAAATTGTTATTATGGATCATGGAGACTATACAAGGAGATCGAACTCCATGTATTCCAATTCCAATTTCTGGTCATGATAGAGGGTGTCACTTAAAATCTTACACCAAAACATCTGACGGCAGAACTATAACAGCCAATTATAAAACTCGAGTTCATGATGGTTTATTGGTTGCTAGCTTCTTTGACAGTTAGGTTAGGTCATAGAAATGGAAATTATTGTGAATGAAATCCGTTTTTTGTCCTCGTTTTCAAAAATATCGAAAATTGTGATCGTTTGGTGGTAAAATAATTAGCTGAATGTATTTATATTTTTACTAAGGTATATAATTTTAATCTATCACAATAAATATTCCTTTCTACTTCATTTATCTTTGAATATTTTTAATTACCTACTTTTGGTACTTTAAAACATCGTGGATTTTTTAAATTCAGCTCACGTCTCGTCTTCGTCTTATATCTCCAGCACTACCACTATAATGCAATTTTTAATAACGATTAATAATTTCAATTTTCTAGTTTTTAAAGTAATATTTACCTACGGTCAAATATAAAAAGTAAGGTTATTGTTGTGACCGTTTTAAAATGGTATCTTAGGTACAATGCGCGACGCCGCGGTGAAAAAACAAACTGCTTAGATAGACGATTTTGAGGACAGGTTTTGTCAATTTTCCCGTATTAGTTCGATCTCCTTTTCTAGTCTCCATGATATGCATCCTGACAACTTAATATCACAAACAAGAAGCGAAGCTGCCTATTCTTTTTAGTGTGCGCATGTCTGAAAGGCGCCATTTTTATGATAAGATACTTGTCACACTTCACTTTGTCGACCAATTATATCGCCGATATTTAAAAATTTGATCATTTTCTCGGAGTATTTACTAAGTTATCTGTCAACGTCGGTATCTCAATGTCATAAATTTTTGTTACCAAAACATCAAAGAAAATGCGTCGTGCATCGCTTCCTGGTATTGCGATTGACTCTGAAATAATTTCGCAAATGGAATTAAATCATGTATACAACTCGAATATAAAGCTCTATGGCTCATTTTGAAACCTCGCCCGTGCAAAAATAAGTCAAAAAAGTTTCGACCCGTATAGTTCACCGGATTCCAATACAGCCATTTTCGATCATAAACATCCGTTTTGGTTCTCGATTCGCGAAACATAAATAGCAATCGACTTTTTTTCGATGCAAATTAGTTTTTATACCTGTGTCATTGACCGAACAACCAAATGTCTTATTAAAATAAATAAAATATTGACCTCACAATTAAAACGAAAAAATTTAGAAGTACCTATCACTGTTTACTGTATGGTCTATTGAATCACCCAATAGATAATAATTATTCTAAAAAATAAAACTCTGGATTCGATTCGTTAACACCAGCTTTTTCATTGCACTTTCAAAGGATGAAAATTATCGTAACATTAAATATTTTCATTGTTTGAACGTTATTATACGAAATGTAATTAAAAATTAATAACGTAATAAATATAACAAAGTGGTTACGAACCTACCTGCAATAATTTTCACAAAACATTAAAAACCATATTTTCTTTAAGACAGATCGTTGTTTATGATTGATTCAGTATTCAAATACTGTAAAAAAAACTAGTCGTTACAACAGACCGGTTAGTTTCAACAGCACAATAATCAGTAGCGTGGTACGATTTAATTATTTAATGTAATATAATAATTATAGTATCGTTGGGAAGCTTTTTTTGTTAAGCAATGTAATAATAATAAGAGAAAAGCATGCTCACAATACCATGAATTTTTGCGATTTAATTGACAGTTCATGTAAATATGTCTGTAAAGATGGTAACCTTACGTCAATTTAAATTAAGAATTAATACAGCAGTAATTATCGTCATAACTTTTTTTAGAAATTATGGCGTGCCGTTTTGGTATTTAATAACATCGTTAAAAAAGAAAAATGAAAATATCTCTCCATTCAAAAATTATAATTCCGTAATTATTCGGTAAATGAATTAAAATTACGCATTTCATAATTTTAATACCTACACGTATTTCCATTATGAAAAACATAATAGAAATTGTCGATTTAAAATTATGAAAAACATACTGGAAATTCAGGAATTAATATTTTGAAGAATATAATAGTAATTCAAGAATTAAAATTATGAAAAACATAATGGAAATTCCAGTATTAAAATAATGGAAAACATAATAGTAATTCAAGAATTTAAATTATTGAATGCATAATACAAATTCAATTCCTATTATGTTTTTCATTATTTAAAAACTGGAATTTCCATTATGTTTTTCATAATTTTAATTCTTGAATTTCCATTATGTTTTTCATAATTTTAAATCGGCAATTTCTATTATGTTTTTCATAATGGAAATACGTGTAGGTATTAAAATTATGAAAAACATACTGGAAATTCAAGAATTAATATTTTGAAGAATATAATAGTAATTCAAGAATTAAAATTATGAAAAACATAATGGAAATTCCAGTATTAAAATAATGAAAAAACATAATAGTAATTCAAGAATTAAAATTATGGAATTCATAATACAAATTCAATTCCTATTATGTTTTCATTATTTAAATACTGGAATTTCCATTATGTTTTTCATAATTTTAATACCTACACGTATTTCCATTATGAAAAACATAATAGAAATTGCCGATTTAAAATTATGAAAAACATACTGGAAATTCAAGAATTAATATTTTGAAGAATATAATAGTAATTCAAGAATTAAAATTATGAAAAACATAATGGAAATTCCAGTATTAAAATAATGAAAAACATAATAGTAATTCAAGAATTTAAATTATGGAATTCATAATACAAATTCAATTCCTATTATGTTTTCATTATTTAAATACTGGAATTTCCATTATGTTTTTCATAATTTTAATACCTACACGTATTTCCATTATGAAAAACATAATAGAAATTGCCGATTTAAAATTATGAAAAACATACTGGAAATTCAAGAATTAAAATTATGAAAACCATAATGGAAATTCCAGTATTTAAATAATGAAAACATAATAGGAATTGAATTTGTATTATGAATTCCATAATTTTAATTCTTGAATTACTATTATGTTTTTCATTATTTTAATACTGGAATTTCCATTATGTTTTTCATAATTTTAATTCTTGAATTACTGTTATATTCTTCAAAATATTAATTCTTGAATTTCTAGTATGTTTTTCATAATTTTTATACCTACACGTATTTCCATTATGAAAAACATAATAGAAATTGCCGATTTAAAATTATGAAAAACATAATGTAAATTCAAGAATTAAAATTATGAAAAACATAATGGAAATTCCAGTATTTAAATTATGAAAAACATACTGGAAATTCAAGAATTAAAATTATGAAAAACATAATGGAAATTCCAGTATTTAAATAATGAAAAACATAATAGGAATTGAATTTGTATTATGAATTCCATAATTTTAAATCGGCAATTTCTATTATGTTTTTCATTATTTTAATACTGGAATTTCCATTATGTTTTTCATAATTTTAATTCTTGAATTACTATCCTATTCTTCAAAATATTAATTTATGAATTTCCAGTATGTTTTTCATAATTTTAATACCTACACGTATTTCCATTATGAAAAAAATAATAGAAATTGCCGATTTAAAATTATGAAAAACATAATGGAAATTCAAGAATAAAAATTATGAAAAACATAATGGAAATTCCAGTATTTAAATAATGAAAAACATAATAGGAATTGAATTTGTATTATGAATTCCATAATTTTAAATCGGCAATTTCTATTATGTTTTTCATTATTTAAATACTGGAATTTCCATTATGTTTTTCATAATTTTAATTCTTGAATTACTATCCTATTCTTCAAAATATTAATTTATGAATTTCCAGTATGTTTTTCATAATTTTAATACCTACACGTATTTCCATTATGAAAAAAATAATAGAAATTGCCGATTTAAAATTATGAAAAACATAATGGAAATTCAAGAATAAAAATTATGAAAAACATAATGGAAATTCCAGTATTTAAATAATGAAAAACATAATAGGAATTGAATTTGTATTATGAATTCCATAATTTTAATTCTTGAATTACTATTATGTTTTTTCATTATTTTAATACTGGAATTTCCATTATGTTTTTCATAATTTTAATTCTTGAATTACTATTATATTCTTCAAAATATTAATTCTTGAATTTCTAGTATGTTTTTCATAATTTTTATACCTTCACGTATTTCCATTATGAAAAACATAATAGAAATTGCCGATTTAAAATTATGAAAAACATAATGTAAATTCAAGAATTAAAATTATGAAAAACATAATGGAAATTCCAGTATTTAAATTATGAAAAATATACTGGAAATTCAAGAATTAAAATTATGAAAAACATAATGGAAATTCCAGTATTTAAATAATGAAAAACATAATAGGAATTGAATTTGTATTATGAATTCCATAATTTTAAATCGGCAATTTCTATTATGTTTTTCATTATTTTAATACTGGAATTTCCATTATGTTTTTCATAATTTTAATTCTTGAATTACTATCCTATTCTTCAAAATATTAATTCATGAATTTCCAGTATGTTTTTCATAATTTTAATACCTACACGTATTTCCATTATGAAAAAAATAATAGAAATTGCCGATTTAAAATTATGAAAAACATAATGGAAATTCAAGAATAAAAATTATGAAAAACATAATGGAAATTCCAGTATTTAAATAATGAAAAACATAATAGGAATTGAATTTGTATTATGAATTCCATAATTTTAAATCGGCAATTTCTATTATGTTCTTCATTATTTTAAAACTGGAATTTCCATTATGTTTTTCATAATTTTAATTCTTGAATTACTATCATATTCTTCAAAATATTAATTTATGAATTTCCAGTATGTTTTTCATAATTTTAATACCTACACGTATTTCCATTATGAAAAACATAATAGAAATTGCCGATTTAAAATTATGAAAAACATATAGCCCGCTTTACAGTTCGCAATTTTTCTTGCAACATGCAATATTCTTGATCTAAAGCATGCGCAGTAGAGGATAATTTGGCTCTCTCTTGCCATTTTAAGCTCTTGTCCAAAATCGATCTGGTTCGATTTGTATTGCAGCTTGCATGCAATTCTGGGGGAGAGGTTGGTAATTTTTTTGTTGCCAACAAATCAAAAGTTCCTAGACGAGATGGGAGGTGATGTGTGACATGTGAATTTTGACTGTGTACTTTCAAATGCAACATAAATAGGTATCTATCAATAATTTTAATACAAAGTTAGTATATCAACAATATCAACATCATATGACACATTAACCTAACCTCACAAATAAACTTTAATTTTTTTTGGTTGGTATCATCTAAGTTGATATCCACGATTACCAATAGTTGCAAGCCTTGCAAAGTGTTGCTGCAATACATTGAAAGAGGAATTGCGAACTGTAAAGCGGGCTTATTAGAAATTCAATTTCCATTATGTATTGAGGTTGCCTATCATGCAGTAATGCATGTATCCGAATGTGCGAAGCTGGGTGTATAGCTGGCAACACCTATAAGCGTTGTCTTTTACTATTTCAAAGGGCTCGGCCAATTGAAGTTTACAGTGGTACTTTACTGACCAAGTAGGTTTTATTTGTGGTACTGACTTTCAGTGCTGTTAGTATTGTAGTGAAGGACACTTTTCAAAAAATAGTAAGCAATGAGGTGAACAAAAAATAACCACAAAAATTAACAAATGACGTTAGGTTAGTCTTACTTTCGTTCAAATAATAGGACGGGGGTGCCCTTATAGCAGGCGCCGGCTAATCAAAAACGAAAGGATGATAGCCGGCAACTACCTTGTCACTGGTCAATCCTGTCAATTTTCTTTTGTACATTACAGTTCACAGTTTTGCAGTGGTGGTTATACTTATTGTTGTAAAACTTCAATTAATTCCTTACCTTTTATATGCTTTATATCCTTTTTACGGTTTTAACTTCTGAGGAACTCATCAAAGCGGTTTACCTTCTAATTTACTTGCAGAGATTGTTACAGCTTAGCATGACTTCCTTATGAAAAGTAAGAGGAAGTGATTTGTAAAATTAAAATATTCTCGAAGATGTAAAGTTTTTGTAATAAAAGGTGATAATATTTAATCGTTTTTTTATTTAACTATACAAATTTTAGTTTTACTATTTACGTTATGGCATTTTTTTAAAAGTGAACTGCAAACTCCTCGTCAAAAAACTCTCGGAGTCGCTTACTAACGAAATATTAAACCTCAGCAGGGGCCAGATAAGGAAATTATTGGGATTACTCACCGGTCAATGTACCCTAAGAAAGCTCATGCATACAAGTGGCATATATAGGGATGAACATATCTGTGGGTTGTGCACGGAAGAGGAGGAAACATCCTCACACATTATCTTCGAATGTGAAGCACTATCTCATTGGAGATATAGACTCCTAGGACTAGAGCACCCAAGCGCGGATTTCTCCAAGAAGGACCTAGTGAAAAGACTGCTGAGCCTGATAAGGGGTACTGGTCTCTAGACATAAATGGTACAATCAACAGCACAAAAAGCTGAAGTGCCTAGATCTCGAAGCCTCTGACCGGTGCCGAACTAACTAATCACAGTTAACTGCTGGTCTGCAAGAATAAAACCTACCAAGGTCTATTCCCAATTACATTGTTAAATCGGAAACTGGCTCAAGTAAGCTTGGCTGTTTAATTTCCAAGTCTGTTTTAATGTGGATAAATCAGTTGAAAGCTGTGGACGAATCTCGCTTATCCAAAAAACGCTTTTTGCGACTAAGGAATTTAGGCCAAAGTAATATTAATTACAAATTTTCAATGCAACGGAAAGAGTATTTTAATCTTGCTGATATGACCATCTTTTTCACAAAATAATTTCATAACATCATTGAACAGCATTGTAGACAATTATAAACAATCCTTCTTTAATGCTGTATCGATTGGATACCAGATACACCTTCTCTATGAGTTTCTGTAACGCTGTAGACATACTGGCAGTGGCGTAGCGAGGAGGGGGCAGCAGGGGCCATGGCATGGCATTGCATACGAAAGGGGGCGACAAGCGCCACGATTTTTTCAATTGGATATAAAAACTAACTCTAAATCGCGCCCGCCATGGTATTTGCCAAGCGAAGCAAAAAGAGTGCGAAAGGGAGGAGGCGAGATGAAGGCATACTGCCGAAGTGCTAGTAACTAGTGACAACTGCCAAGCGCCCGGCCGGCCGGTGTGGCAGCACCGAGTTTTTCTGAACGCGAGCGAACTGTGCGCTCCTTACGCCATTTCTTCCCATAGATGTAGGTTCCTTCTAAAGAAGTGGTAGTTTATCTTGACTTTCAATAACGAGTACCATGTAAATTAGGTTCGATGATATAAGCTAATAATTAAAATAAGGGGGGGCGAATTTACGGTAGGCCCCGGGCGACGAAAGCCCACGCTACGCCAGTGCATACTGGTCTTGGTGTAATAACCTATGAACCTGTACCCCTCTCTGATATGTCTATCTAGCAGTTTTTTTCAAGTCTAAGTGCAAATGACATAAGATTAATCGGTCCTTTCCTTTTTCTCCAGACTTTCTTCGGGCATTTGATATACTCCCAAAGGCAATGTTGCTTCTAAGTATGCTGTAGGATCTGCTGTACATGGGCTCTATACTCTTATGCGGCATTATTGGTTAAATTCCGTCAATTACCGGTTCAATTGAGTTTATAGCGCATATTATACCTTTTTGGATATATGCTAACTTTGCCTGTTTTGAGTTTCCAGTTCTTTAATGTTCCAGTTATCCTATAATTTTTTTCAATAACATTTTAGCGAATAAAGTTAGGGCTATGTGGTTTTAACGGTTACATTTGAAAATATATAGAGGGTGTACTTTAAAAAATATATACAACAGTAATGGCGCACCCTGTATATTTCTAATTGACTTATACTGAAAATGTTTTGCTCTAGTAGATATCCAATGAAATCAGTTAATTTGAGGACATTTGATTGAACACAACCAATCAGAACAACATTACACTGAAAACAGACCATGGGCATTCACTCTATTAGGTACGTTGCCATGGATACATTTCGATTTTGACGTTTCAAATATTTAATATTTCAAAATGTCACGATTTTGTTATAATACTGACGAGAACATTAATGAAATTATAGAAGCAAATATACTATATATTTTTTTTCTATAATCAGCAATTAGAAAATGATAGGTATATACAGAGCATTTCAATGAAAACTATCCACCCCACATTTTTCTGAAGGCGTCACTTTTATAAAAAAATGAAAAAACACGTCAAAAATCATATAAAAGGGGACGTCTCTTTGCTCATATTTAGACGGTGCACACGAATTCCCGTCAGGTATCTTAATGACTATAAAATACACATGAGTTCCCGTCCGACACTTGCAGGTATCTTAATCCCGCACTCGAATTGCCGCCCAGTTTATTTAATCCGCTTCCAGGTAAACTGTTAGATTAGGTTAGGTTGGGTTATGTATATGTTTTTATAGAAGCTATTAAAGGTGTAGTAAAGTGTGCACTAAGTGCAATCCCAACGAACAGGAGTGGCAACTGACAGCGGACAGTTGACAGTCAGATAGTCAGACGGACAATAAGAGCAGTGAACACCGAGAAGTTGAGGGGACTACGATAATAAATGTTAAAATTATCGGCCCCTAATTAATGTATTTCGCACATGTAAATAATTATTATAATAAAGTGTAAATAGAACAAACACAACCACTGAATAGTATTACAAACGGTATGCATATAGATACGTATATAAAAATAAATAGTTGCAAATCAGGAGACATGCGACATTATCGGAAATATATAGAACGCAATATAAAATTTATTAATGAAAAAATTCTTATTTCATACATCTGAAAACGGACCTCCCTTAAAACTTTTACTGTTCATTTATTATAATATGCAATGAATACATGGCTAAAAGATGATTCAGAGAATTTACCGCAATTACCATAATCACCTTTTGGACGGGTCAGTTTTCACCATGACGGGAACTCGAGTGACGGCTTAAGGTCTATTTCAGAAAGGTATAGGGTAATAAAATGGAGAATTCCGTCCAGTTCGGCTCAATTTCGGTGTCGGCCATAGGCGTAGGTCTTGAAATAGTATTGTTTGTTATATTAAAATTTCAAGTAATTGATGCGTAAGAGAATTAGGAAAAGTATGTTTTCTGGCCTGAAGTGTCAATATCGAAATATTGTGTAGGGATTACTTATATAGGTAGTAGATTATACAGTTACGTTTTGCGTTCAACAGGTACCGTTTAACCTTCTATTAGTGCATCTGCCTAATTCCAACCCTGTTTCAGATTCGGCTCAACCATGCGCCGCAAGGTGCCTTACCCAAAATTTTTAGACCTTTATGTATATTTGTTTAGTTTAACGCATCAGTATTTGCTGTTAAGCCGTAAATAGTGTTCACAGTATTATAAGATTAGTAATAAAATGTGGGATCTTGACTACTTGATCGATCGGACCGTCGACCCGTTAACTATAACGTCAAGAGGAGATGACAGTTCCTCAGATGACGAAAAATATTATGATTTTTTATAATTTAATTTCTGTATAATGTATTTTTTATATAATGTTCAATAAAAAATAAGTGTACCTAATACTATGTACATAATGCCCAATTTTTATTCTGTTAAAATAAAATTCTTTCCTTTTTACGCGTATCCTACCGGCACGCCTTTGGGACACTATTTTCAGTGTTTGTGAATGGATAACAATAGGCTAAACCCATATATTGACCCCAACCCGGGTGGTACTACCTGCACTTGATAAAAAGGAAGAATTTTACAATTAAATCAATGCCAAACTATGAAAGTGGCTTAAATATTCGTTGGGTCACTCTGTGCTCCCTTTGCATACCTAATTAGGTTTTATTACTTTATTAGAAATAAACTATAATTATGAAACAGGTAGACTGGTTATCCTAACGGGAATTCGTGTGTATCCTATTTAGACCTAACTTGAACCCCCCGTATGGTCACCACCTCCAATTTTTTAAATGGAACACCTTATATATTATTGCATTGTTGGATTCTCCTCTACAAGGGGATTTCAAAAATGTATATTACATAAGTGAAAAGTCAATCAGTTGGGGATAAGTCTAATTTACTAATAGTAACATTTTAATTCGTAACAAATTAGCAAAAGAATCCTAAATTATTTTATGAGGTGCTCAAATTGACTTCCATTGGTTTCCATAGAATGCTACAATCGAGCCTCAAATTAGTTTCGAATCACATTTCTTGGGTTATTTGTCGACATTCTTGAATAATTCGCTGACGTAAATCATCTATAGATGCTGGCTGAGTGGCATAAATTTTGGTTTTCAGATATCCCCCATAAAAAAAGTCTAAGGGGGTTAAATCGGGTGACCTAGGTGGCCATTCCACCTTTGGGCCTCGTCTACCTATCCGAGCAGGAAATGATTCGTTTAAAAACCGTCTCACATCGAGAGCGTAATGTGGGAGTGCCCCATCTTGTTGAAACGCTAGCAAAGCTTCTGACATGTTATCATCATTTTCTAGTATTCGTGTTATTTTGGGATCAATAGCTTCTCTGAGTAATTGTAGATAAAACCCACCATTTAAGTCTCCCTCAATAAAATATGGTCCAACAATGTGGTTACCAAAAATGCCACACCAGACCAGACAATTTTTGTGGCGTTTGACTATGAAACTCCCGCATTACGTGTGGGTCATTTGTGTGGTCATTTTCTACCCAATATCTACAATTATGACTGTTTACTCTACCATTTAATGCAAATGAACATTCGTCGGAAAAGCAAATATTGTACAATAAAGCTGCAGTGTTGTGCAGTCGTTCACTCATCAGTTCACAAAACTGTAGACGCCGGTCGAAATCGTCTTTATGTAGCTCTTGGACTAATTCTAATTTTGTAAAGATGGAATTTGAGTTTATGTAAAATTCTGAAAACACTGCTGCGAGAAACACCCACTGCACTAGAAATTCGTGATATTCACTGTTGTTCTTCTAACGTAAATTGTCTTAAAACGGCAATTTCCATAGCCTCGTTGTTAACTACTCGTTGTGGTTGGTGTTTTTTATTGGTAACTGCGACAATTTTTTGCATTAGACGTCAAAGTTAATAGTTTAATACTATTATTATAACGCTTTACAAAATTTTGAGAAACAGCAGGTTGCAAAGACGTGTATATTTTGCTCGTAGACAACTACAATATTACTCGTTAAATAGTGAATATTTTTTAACAAAATTTTTACACAACACTCCTGTATACCATAAGTTAGTAGTGGTGTCAATACATTTGTGAAAAAGTGCGGTTCAAACGCAATAATAAGCTAATTTGTGAGTAATTCTTCTAATTCATTTATTATTTCTTATAAAAATACTAATTACGATAAAAACTGAAATATGCCGACCACTTCTTGTCCGAACTGCCTGAAGCCCGTAGCCACTGCTGATCGCAAACTCCAATGCGATGGTTGTAAGCGACCAATACATATGGCTTGTACCGATGTTTCTACAGACGATCGCGTTACTAGGCAGAAAGTACGAGGTTTGTGCATTCTCTGCAATTCTTGTAGTTCAAATGTCCTAACCATTGCCGAAATTAAGGATTTTCTGATAGAGTTTAAAACAGATATTAATAAGAAAATCAGGGATTTTGATGAAAAGTTGTCACAAATGAACGATAAATTGAGCCTGTTCGACCCTTTTAAGTCCACCGAATTCACCGATAATATCGCAAATGAAGCCGTAGACCGCATCACGCGCGTTAAAAATATTTTGGTCAGAGGCGTACCAGAACCTTCTGGAGATACCCGACACAAAAAGGATCACGACACTATTAAAATAAGTGCGGTGTTGAACACTGTCGGATGTCAAGAAAAACCAATCACCTTTTACAGAGTTGGTAAACCGAACCAACGATTCCCCAGGATGATGAAGGTAATGGTTTCCGAACACCACGTTAAAGATATTCTTAGGAATAAAGCTAAACTTTTGGAGAATAAGGCCACCGAGAATTTTTCCATAATTGATGACAAGACCCCTATTCAACAACAACGACTAAAGGAGCTTCGCAATGAGCTAGACACCCGAAAGAATAACGGAGAACATGATTTGACTATCAAGTACATCAATGGAACTCCCAAAATCACTAAATTTCGTTCCTAACTCTTCTAAGGACAATTTTAACGATTGGCTCTTTCTTTATACAAATCTAGACTCACTTTCTGAAAAATTTAACGAGTTCACTGGTACCGTACAGCTTCTTCAACCTAATATTATTTTAATTACAGAAACTTGGCTTAAACCTTCAATTCCGGACCCTCTGGTTAACGTTAATGGATATACATACAATATATCGTAAAGATAGAAACAATAGTGTCGGTGGAGGCGTATGTATATATTTATCCGATGATATTACTAATAATTTCTCCATTACCACTAAACCAATCGACATGCTGGGTATAGACGCCATTCATCTATCTGTTCACAAAAACACCTTTTCTCTCAATTTAGTATGTCTTTATCGCCCTCCTCATACCCAGCTAGTTCAACATTTTATTTGAGAAACTATAGGAGCTGTCATCCCTCGAAAATCTTATCATTGCTGGGGACTTCAAGTTTCCAGAGATCGCCTGGCCTATAATCACATTATCGGATGCGACAAATTCCCATAATTTGTTTAAAAATTTTGTCGCAAATTCAAATCTCACTCAACTTATCACAGAACCTACAAGATTTAGAATTAACAACCAACCTTCAACTTTAGATCTCGTCCTAACTAACGATGAACAGTTGATTTCTTCCATTGAAGTGAACTCTCCGATTGGTAAATCAGACCATGCAGTTATTATAGCCCGTATACAGTTTAATCAAATACTACCTAATAAAAAGAACTTCATAACATATGCGGCCACTGACTTTTCGAAAGTTAATGATCAACTATCTCTATTAGATTGGGATTCATTTTTCAGTGACTTGACAAGTCCCTCGTCAATGTGGAACGCTCTACACCAAATAATTCTCGATATAGTTTCCATTCATACTACGAACCACGAGGCGTATAAAAACAACCTCAAACCCTGGATAAATAATATGGCGATACGAAAAATAAAACATAAACGACATCTCTGGCGTAAATACAAGCAGACAGGTGTTCTTATCGATTTTCAAAATCATCGAAAGTATTCTAATAATCTACAATCTTTTCTCAAAAATTTGAAGAAAATATTATTGCTAGTGGTAACAACAAAAAAGTTTTCAAATACATACGATCCTCTTTAACATCAAAAGTGTCCATACCCCTTCTTCAAAAACCTGACGGGTCTCTATGTTTTTCTGACAGGAAATCATCCGAAACGCTTTCGTTAACTTTTTCAGATGTTTTTACTAAAGAACTCACTTCTGAGTACCTTCCAGTAATTAACTGTCCTCCACTTCATTCATACTTAGAACATGTAGTGTTCACCGTAGATAGGGTGAGGGAACATTTACTACAGCTACGCAGAAACGCTTCTCCTGGTTTGGATGGCTTGACCCCAAACCTATTAAACATATGTGCAAATTTACTCGCAACACCCTTGTCCTTAATTATGCAAGCCTCTTTTGTTCAGGGCTCCATACCCCCTTGTTGGAAATTAGCATCCATCACTCCTATTTTTAAAAAAGGTAATAAACTTGATTCAAATAATTATCGTCCAATCAGTCTGCTACCAGTAGTCAGTAAAGTAATGGAATCTATCATTTCAGAAGAAATAACCAAATTTCTTCTTCAGGAGAAGATTATTCCACTACAACAACACGGATTTGTCGAAGGCCGCTCAACCTTAATTAATCTGTTATATTGTGTCAATGACTGGACATGATCGCTTAATAAACAACAGCCCGTCGATGTTGTATACTTAGATTTCTCCAAAGCTTTCGATCGAGTTCCTAAACGAAGACTTCTACATAAGCTTGAGCACTTTGGGATAAGAGGGCACTTGCATCTGTGGATCGATAACTTCTTATCGGATAGGCGATTTAAAGTTAGAGTAGAAGAAGCTTTATCAGAAGAACAATTAGTGGAGAGTGGGGTGCCTCAGGGTTCTGTTCTGGGACCTTTGCTATTTATAGCTTACACCAGCGATCTTCCTTTTCACGTTTCAAGCAAAATATCTTTCTACGCAGATGACATAAAAATTTATTCAAATCCGAGAACGAACCAGTTATCTCTTCAGGACGATTTAAACTCTATCTCGCTATGGTGTTCCCAATAGTTGCTTCCTCTCAATGCTACTAAGTGCGTAATGCTTCGAAACGGTAAAAACAACCCGCTTCTGCCATACTTCATGAACGGTCAAACTTTCTCTCAAAATGACTTAGGAATTATTATTAACAGTAGTCTTACATGGTCCGACCATATTTTATCAATAACCAAACGTGCTAACACCAGGCTGTATCTTATACGGAAGTGTTTTTCGAGAGTTGCGTTTCAATCGTTTTGTAAACTTTACACCATTTATGTAAGACCCATTCTTGAATATGCAGGGCCCGCCTGGTATCCTGACTTGATTCGTGATAGAAGTTTATTAGAAAACGTTCAAAGAAAAGCTACTCGACTTCCATTGCGACTGAGAAGACCTTCTTATGAAGAGAGACTTGTTATGGCCAACTAAACTTCTTTTGAACTTCGACGTCACCGTGGAGATCTTATCACAACATTTAAAATATTGAAATTCAACTTCGGAAATCTTTCCGTGATATTTCCATTATACCAAGACAACCGGTTCAGAGGACAGGAATTAAAACTTAAAAAAGAAAACTTTGTGACCAGATCAAGACAAAATTTTATGACTAATAGAGTTTTTGACACCTGGAATAATCTCTATGTTGACATTATTTCTGCTTCTTCTACCAATATATTTAAAAATAGACTGGACCGATTTATATATCAATAACTTTTAATAAATGTTAATTTTAGTTTAATTTTTATCTTAATTCGAACTATTGTACTTTTGTTGTGATATCTTCTCTTTTTTTTAATTATTTTGTTCATTTCAATTATTTATGTATTAATTTGATAGTAGGTAATTGATTTGCATATTATTTTCTGCTTTTGGGTAAAATAGGAACCCTATCGAACATAAATCCAACGCTCCCTGGATAAGAACTGAGGAGGAAAAAATAAAAATTGAACCAATGCCTTTCGTTAACTTGACAACAAGCGAGGTAACCGAAGCTATAAAGAGCACCAGTAGTTGGAAGACACCAGGAGTTGACAATGTCCAAAACTTCTGGTATAAGAAGTTTGACAGTCTGCATGAAGCAATGGCAAGATCATTTACACATATTCTGCAACATCCAGAAGATACACCACCATTTCTGACACTGGGTTCGACCCACTTGCTTCCCAAAACGCATCAAACTCACGATCCTACGCAGTATAGACCTATAACATGCCTTCCAACTATATATAAAATATTAACGTCTTGCATTACTAACCGTATTTACAGACATGCGGATCATAACAACATCTTGTCGGAAGAACAGAAAGGGTGCAGACGAGATCACCAAGGCTGCAAAGAACAAATCATCATCGATTCGGTAATACTAAAACAGGCGCAGAAGGAACAGCGCAACATCTACACGGCTTTCGTAGATTATAGGAAAGCATTTGATAGCGTTCCACATTCCTGGCTTGTTAAAGTTTTGCAAATTTACAAAGTACACCCCATTCTTGTTACTTTTCTTGAATCATCGATGAAGCACTGGCGAACGAACCTTCATTTACAAATAAATGGTCAATACCTCGAAACTGATGAAATTTCTATCCGTAGGGGGATCTTCCAAGGCGACTCCACTTTGGTTTTGTTTGGCAATGAATCCACTTTCCAAGCTACTTAACGATACGGATTACGGCTTTAAAATCAAAGCCAACAGGAACACTAGCTGCACTGTTTCCCACCTTTTACACATGGATGACATCAAAATATACGCATCAAACCAGCTTCAAATTCAACATTTACTTAATATCACTGAAAAATTTTCCAGTGATATACAAATGGGATTTGGATTAGACAAGTGCAAAACCTTGAATATCGAGAAGGGTAAAATCGTTAACGGAGATGTGTTACTACCTATTGGGAACATTATAAATGCCATGCAAAATGGTGAAACCTACAAATATCTAGGATTTCAGCAAGCTAAGCTATTAGACCAGAAGCAAGCAAAAACCAAAATTCGAGGACAGTTCACTCAAAGGATAACTGCTTTATTGAAATCCCAGTTGAACGCAGGAAATCTTGCCAAAGCAATTAACACCTACGCGATACCGGTCCTGACATACTCATTTGGAATTCTGAAGTGGACAAAAACAGAACTGGAAGATATCCAAAGAACAACGCGAACCATGATGACCAAACACAAATGTCACCACCCGACATCATCAGTTATTAGGACCAATCTACCAAGAAAAGAGGGAGGGAGAGCTCTAACGGACATAGCTAATTTACATTACAAACAAATATCCCAACTCCAAAAATTCTTCATTGGCAAGGCTCAAACATCTAAATTGCATGAGCTGGTCACGAAAGCAGATAAAAACTATTCCCCCTTAGATCTTGTAAACCCTGATAATAAACTTGAAATCGTTACAGACTCTGACAAACAGGCAGAGTGGGCCCAGAAAGCGCTCCATGGTCGACATCATCACGACCTCAATCAACCATATATCGACAAGGAAGCATCAAATAAGTGGCTCTCTGATGGAACATTGTTTCCAGAAACAGAAGGATTTATGATGGCGATCCAAGACCAAGTAATTAATACCAATAATTACAAGAAATTTGTTATAAGAGATCCAAACATCGTGTCGGACAAGTGCAGAAGGTGTCAACAAACAACAGAGACGATACAACACATTACGTCGGGATGTTCAGCCATAGCTAACATTGATTACCTACACAGACACAATCAACTTTGCAACATCATCCATCAGAAGTTGGCCAACAAATTTGGATTAGTTAACACCTACACGCCTTATTACAAGTACCATCCGCATGCAGTTCTAGAGAACGCTGATTTTAGACTATACTACGATAGGTCAATTATCACCGATAGACGGGAGACGAATAACCGGCCTGATATTGTGGTTGTGGATAAAAAAGCTAACTCGGTTCTCCTGGTGGATGTTGCTATACCCAATAACAACAATATTTTAGACAAATACAACGAAAAAATTGTAAAATACACCGATCTTGCAATTGAGGTAGGACAGATGTGGCATGCAGAGAAAGTAGAGGTGGTGCCGGTCATCGTTTCATCTACGGGACTAATCCCCAAAACTCTACAAGACAGCCTCATCAAACTAGGTCTTCACAAAAACACATACATCGATCTGCAGAAGGCTGCAATTTTAAATACTTGTCACACTGTCCGTAAATTTCTAAATATGTAACTGCTGTGCCTAATCCCATTTGCGTTTACACACGCTTGGGATAGGTGAACATTACCAGCAAGAGCTGAGCAAGAGTACACTTGAGTTGGAAATAATAATAATAATAATAATAATAATAATAATAATAATTTTCAAAGAACAGACCATTCGCTAAGAAGCAACAACTACTTCTCGGGCTATATGCCCCGACAGACATTGAATTACACTTCTAAGTTAACCGGGGTTGGTATATCTGCAAGTTATAACCAACCATTCTGGTTTGTAATTAGAAGGAATAACACCACTTGTAGACCGGTTTCGGCGTATTTGCGCTCCATCAGTACAAGGTAGATGATATTCGTCCAGAAGCCCTGAGAGCATAATCCTAGACTGGAGACAACGTTGAAACCACACCAATACATCAACTTCTGTAAAGGAAATGCTAAGAGTGCGATAATTCATTTACGTACTTATGTGTGGCAGTTCTTCCGTGATGAGCGGCATTAAACTGTCTAGCTGTGGCTCTTGCAGATTTAATATTTTCGTAGTATAATCCTACAATTTCAATTCTCTCTTGCAGAGTATACATCATTTTTACGGTAGATATAGGTTCTTGTAAATGTTGATATTCGAATGAAAACTAAGCTACCTACTTGACACTTTATTTAAAAAACGAAAACACCGGTAAACATCGTTTACTTAATTGAGTAGAGTTAGTGCCGCAGTAAGGGCATAGTTTGCATTGGAATTATCGGTAACTCCCAATTGACTAACTTTTCACTTATGTATTATACATTTTTGTAATCCTCTTGTAGCGGAGAATCCAACAATGCAATAATGTATAGGGTGTTCCATTTAAAAAATTGGGAGTGGTGACCATAGGGGGAGGGGGTTAAAGTTATAACGTCTACATATGAGCAAAAAGACGTACCCCTTTATATGATTTTTAACGTGTTTTTTCATTTTTTCATAAAAGTGACGCCTTCAGAATTATAGGGGGTGCATAGTTTTCATTGAAATGCTCTGTATATTATACTAGAGTATGATAGAAAAATTTATTTCAGTACCTTTTAACCCTTGTTATACACAAGGTTTAAAAAACATTTTTAATAAAGCAGGATTAAATTTAGTTTATAAATCAAACAATACTTTAAAACAGCTGTTAGGTAACCCAAAGGATAAAATAATGGAATTGGAAAAGAGTGGTATTTATGTACTAGAGTATAATAGAAAAATTTATTTCAGTACCTTTTAACCCTTGTTATACACAAGGATTAAAAAACATTTTTAATAAAGCAGGATTAAATTTAGTTTATAAATCAAACAATACTTTAAAACAGCTGTTAGGTAACCCAAAGGATAAAATAATGGAATTGGAAAAGAGTGGTATTTATGAAATTAGTTGTAATGATTGTGATATGAAATATGTTGGGCAGACTAAGAGGTCTGTAAAAGTTCGTTATAAGGAGCATGTTGCTCATTTAAAATATGGGCGTACGGAGAAATCGAGTGTTGCTGAACATGTTTTAGATTATAATCATTCAATAGGTTTAGATAGTGTAAAATTGTTAAAAAATGTATCTAACAATAGAATGTTGGATGCATTTGAAAGCATAGAAATAGTTAAATGTAATAATAGTTTGAATAAAGACAAAGGACCTATACCTTATAGTCCGTTGTATAGTCTATTAGGAAAAAAACAATTGTACAAATTTTTTATTTATTTATTTTTTATTTTTTTTTCGCGCCAGAATGGTTTGTTCCCGCGGATTAACTAGTTTGGCGCGATAAAAGATTAGTATATATGGATGACGAAGCACCCTAGTGTTAGTTTACCTTCATTCTCTGAAGAAGATAACTTGGTTATCGAAACGCGCGTAAGATAGTGTAAAGTGTTAGTGTTTGTGTAGTGGTAGTGTAAACAGTGTTCAGTGTCAAGTATCGCCAACGGTTCCAGAATTCCCAACTTAGTAATATTGTGAGAACATTGTTTTTAATAATTAAATCTAGATTAATAGAAATGGGGTTATTGTGTCCTGTTGACGGTTGCAAAAGTAAAAGAGGATTAGATGTCTCTTTTTTCGATTTCCGAATGATGAAGGTAGGTAAGAAATTAAAAATATGCTCATAGTGAATGGGTAAATGGGTTACAAACCGAATGAAATTTATATCTGGATGGAAGTTAACCTTAAAATCATTAAAAGCTCTTTGGAATATTTTGAAAACAAGGCAATATACTTTTTTTTGACCAGAAATCTTAATCAGGACTGCCTTAAAAATTTCTTTGGTCAAATTAGAAATTGTTGTGGCAATTCTAGAAACCCAACACCCATGCAATTTTGTAGAGCGTTTAAAAAATTGTTCACTCTGAAATATTTTAATGAAGTCGAAGGGTATGTTTTGAAAAAATGTTTGTTGCATTATTCTTGTCCAATTTGTGAAGAATTTAACCAACCAAACTTATTGGATAGAGGAGCCACGATTATCACTAAATTGAAAGCCTATGTCCAGAAAGAAAATTTGCCTTTTGGAGGTTTGACAATACCCCCTATCAATATTGTGCAATATATAGTACAACTTGAAAATATATTTATGGATTATTTTAATAAAATGGCTGACAGAGATGGCATTGGAAAAAATCTGCTAGAGATGTTTAAAAATGTACCTTTCAACCACCCCTGTACAAATTTTCCCAAAAGTTATATGTTATCGCTTTATACTAGATTACGTATTGATTTTACAATAAAGTTTATAAATCGCGACCTTAAAAGTAACAAATCAAATAAGCCTGATATAAAGTTGTCAATATTGAAAAATTTGTAATAATTTTCTGTTGACTTGTTATTATGTTTATTAAATGCTTATTCCTGCTACTTCTTGTTTTATTTCAGTCAAATATTTTGTTAACAATTCAGTACTAGTTAAACTACTAGTGTAGTAGTGAATATTCGATGGCTACTTACCAAAAGAAAACATGTATTCAAAAAAAAATTGTTTTCTAACAAGGTACGTTTTTACTGGTAACAAACATTCAATCTATAAACCCATGAATGTACGACCCTCGTAAATAGGAAACATGTGCTAATCTCACTGGCGACAGCGGCTTTACTTTATAACACGACATCAAAGACCCAAAGGGTGAGTTGAACTACTATTCTTTGTTTGTGTACGGTGGCGATAGTATAGAAATCCGGAACTAATACAGATTGTTGGAAAGTATGAATTTCCTAAACAGTATACCTAGATACCGTATTAGAAAAAAATATAAGAAAATATACGATTTTGTTGTGATGTGCTTGTGTTTGACATAATTTTTTTATATTTTTATTAATTTTAGATTATTATCATTTGACTATAAAACATTGGACATATCCCACATACTATCGTAAAATTTCATTATCTTTGATTGTTATAAAACAGAGCTGTGGGGATCGAATTACTTATAGACGTACTTCACAATTTTAGACAAAGGGTTCTTGATTCGTGAACGTACACCACAACGTCAATAGGTGTTAAACTTAACAAAAATATGATGTTTCCTCAATATTAATAGTTAGTGGTGGACAAAATCATAATGGGGAATCAATTATTTATTCTCACAAGGCTTTTATGTCGATTTGAAAATTCAACTATTGTGAGTTTTAAATAGTTCGCCATTTATGCTGTGACGTACATTATCTAAAAGAGAAGTTAGCTATATAAGGGTGGACATTAAAATCGCGATGAAGTATAGGTTATGCTTATGTTATATTGCTTTTATATTGAATGACTTATGCCCGTTTGCACCACCTTGGCTTAACAAGTAAGCTAGGCTTAAAAAAATTAAGCTCGCTGCACCGTTATCTGAGCGGAGCTTATATACACGAAACATTAAGCACAGCTTCGTCCATTCAAGTGATGACATACAGTATTGTACACAAGCGTGGCTTTACAAAGCAAAACATGGTGCAATGAGAGTTTGGAATTATCAGTAGGTAAGCTGCACTTTGTACATTTAAGTTAACTGGTGCAATCGGGCATTAGGAGTTACAATTTTTTTACGAGGCGTTGTAACTGTTGGGTTCTCCCCCAAGGAGCTGTGAGACCTGGACGTTGGTGGGGGAGCCGAGTAGCGGTTTCTCCTCGGATCTTACGGGGGGGGGGAATACGTGAAACAAAGGACAGCTCAATGGATTCCTGTGGATATCAAGATCTTCAGCGTGGAGAGTGGACTGTTGTCCCGATCAGCTCGTTGATAGCCGGTCGGTTGCTGGAGTCAGCGAGGTTGTCGGAGCAATAGTTTGCTCGTGGAAACCTGCCTGATATAAACCGTATCTAGTGGAAGGTGGTTGATGAGGTATATTCACTAGATGTGGGGGCCCGCCTTTAAACAGATGGCCAAGTGGAAGGAGACCACAATAAAATACCCCTCAACTAACAGCATATGCCGAGGACTGCGTGGTCAAGGGGAAGCTTGATCGCTAATATGCGGACTCTGGATACCTGGGGACATTCAGTTTAAACACCTTTACTACTGCATGCGGGGCTCTGCGGGAGTGGACCTTATACTTCCCTAGCTACTCGTGGGATCATCCATGGAAAGGAAAAAAACAAAAAAAAAGTTGAGTGCACATGCACCGCAACCGGACGCAAGTCGGAGCAATGTATCCTCAGTGCCCAAAAAAACTGTAGCACCTTCCTCACGCGCGAGCAACCCTCGTGTAGAGGAAGCTACAGACCAACAGAAGAGGAGAACGACAGGGGCACCCATACCCTCAACCTCCTCAACTGCTGAGAGTTTTCGGGAAACATCCTGGAGAAAAAGTAGAAAAACCCCCATCCTTCCTGAACTGGGTAAACCCGGAGGAAGGGACGATCCACTGAGGCGTGGACTTAGTGGAGCGGGGGTAAGATGGTATCTTCGCTTTCTTGAGCAGGGACTTGCACCGGAAGAAGCAAGAAAGAAAGCCGCAGAGCGTAAAAAACAAGGAGAGGAGAAGAACATCCCTCCTAAAGGAGAAAAACGAAAGCGGGAAGAGGCAACAGCCCAGTCACCGCAAGTACAGGTGAAGAAGAAAAAGGAGGGCAAAATAGCCATCCCTTCTTCAGCTGGCAGCTATGCAGCTGCAGCTGAAATAATAAGAATGGCGGTTCTCCCTAGGGCGTACCCTGAGACCACTCTCAGTGCAGACGACCAAACCTTGCTGGAGAACGCAATAATAGAGGAAATGTATGCTGGATGGGAGCATAAGCTCCAGTTTACTGGCATACATTTCAGACCAGGAGTCGTTCTAATCGACTGTGAGACACCACAGACTGCAGAATGGCTCCAGTTGATAATACCACAGCTGAAAAGCTGGAAGGGAGTAGAACTGATGGTATGCCAGGGAGAAAACATCCCAAAAATGTATACCGCTACGATCTTTCTCCCAAGAAGCAAAGACGTAGAGGAAGGAAAACTTCTTCGCTTGATAAAAGTGCAGAATGAAGGTTTGGTAACAGACCAGTAGAAGGTCCTCAACCTTAAAGAAGAGGGCAAAGGCCTAGTCTTGAGGGCAGGAATAGACAATCTATCCTGTCAAAAAATCAAGAACAACGGGTTCACCATTCATTACCGGTTTGGGAAAATCCCCGTACATGGCCTCAGAAAAGAAGAGAAAATAAACCCTGAGAAGGTTTCTATCTCCTCCAAGGCCAGAGACGACTCGAGTAGTGTAGAAAGCCTACACATCTCTAAAATCCTTGGGGAGGAGTCGCCGCTGTCCGAGGAGGGAATGGAGTTTGGGTCGGAGGAAGGGGACAGCACTCTTACAGAAGGGGACAACACTCTGATGAAAGAGGGTAATACCCAACCTGAAAACCAACAGGATGGCGGGGATTAACTTAGCTCAGGTTAATGCTCACCATGCCAAAGGAGCTTAGTGAACAAGATTGTTCACTAAGGACCAATGGGGGATGTGTTTGATCCAAGAACCTTGGGTCAATAATAACCAGGTAAGAGGATTAGCATGTAGAGATGCTAAAATAGTATATCACTCAGGTAGTGATATACCTAGAACATGTATTATGATTAGGAACAATATTAACTATTTTTGTCTTTCAGAATACATGACTCGAGACTCGAGTTCGAGCACTCTTCGAACACAAGAAAGAGGGCAAGTAGATAGTAATAGCATCATGTTACTTTGCGGGAGACGGGATAGCACCACCCCCCGAGGTACAAAGGCTGGTGAAGTACTGTGAAGAGAAGAGACTACCTCTACTCTTAGCATGTGATGCCAATGCACACAATACTGTTTGGGACAGTAGCAATACCAACCAGAGGTGAGCAACTTTTAGAATATATCCTTAATAAAAACCTTAATATTCATGCCCAACGGCAGCCATGGGAGTTATTCTCAACCTCACACCACTACATATAGTGGTGGAAAGTGTTGCAGAAAGAACGAGATACAGACTAAGTAGAAAGGGAATCATTAAAAAAAACCACCTCCTTACTCCTCAGAAATCAGAAAACGTGGGACATGACACAAGATGGTATGATGAAAAGGTATAACTTTTCAAAGAAATTCGTTACGGAATTGAGCAACAAGAAGGAATGGGATTCAAATACCATTACCAGACTTGCAAAGAATCCCATTCAATGGTACACAGACGGCTCAAAAGCAATAGAAGGAACTGGGATAGGAGTGTACGGGCCAGGAACCAAACACTCTGAAAGCTTGGGAAAAACCCCGAGTATCTTTCAAGCGGAAATTCACGCCATAAGCAAATGTGCCTAGTTCAATATTGATAAAGGATATAGAAGGCAAAGGATTATCATAATGTCGGATAGTCAAGCAGCCTTTAAAGCACTGAGCTCTTGTGTTATCAGTTCCAAAATGGTGTGGGAATGCCTAGGCAAACTAAATGAACTAGGCGAGAACAATATAGTCACCTTACTGTAGATTCCAGGACACACAGGGATAGAAGGAAATGAAATAGCATATGAACTAGCAAAGAGGGGGACTGGAACACCTTTTTGGGGGCCGGAACCCTTTTGCGTTATCAGATCCAATGTAATATTGGAAGAAATAGGCAAAGCCGAAGAAAAGAGAAGATCTGACCATTGGAAAGATCTAGTAGGATCTAGGATCTAGTAGACAATCAAAGATTCTTCTTGGTGATTACAATCTGCTGAGATCAAATGAATGCATAAGTCAAAGTAAAACTGCACTAAGAGTTTCAACAGGCATCCTTACGGGACATTGTCGCCTGAATGGGCACCTGAAAAAGCTCAAAATAGTGGAGGAAGAAGAATGTAGATTCTGTGGTATGGAAGAAGAAACCTCCATCCACATACTTGCGAACTGCACAGCAATTCAGAATCCTAGGGCACAACACCTTGGAGATTACTGGATAGAAGAGGGACATTTACCTAAGTTAAAGTCTGCAGATATCCTAAAATTTTTCCGGGAAATAGGACTAAAGGAGCTACTAGTCTCTGAGACTTTCCTCAGAAACTAAGTAGAAGTAAGGGGGCACAATAGATCTTTTAGGTCTCAGTGAATGTCACCCCAATGTACATACATACATACATGCAACTGTTGGGTTCGTCAAGTATGACACAAAACAAGACTTATATGATGTTGATATTATTCTTACTTGAAAAATTGTGGAGTGTATCAGAAAATATTAAATATCAAAATTACCAGTTTCACAACGTCTATTTGAAATTCCACAGAGTAAGGGTTAATACTAACTAAACTTAACTAATAAAATATTAACACAATGCTTTTATTTTATTATAATATTGAATCGTCAAGCTCGTATAAACTGTAAACAAAAAAAACACACTCATATATGCTATAGTATAGACTATAGAAAGTTCTTCAAACTTCAAATTCTAATGGCCTTTTTGTAACTGGCTATTAGTTCATAAAACATCTAATCAGAAAGCTGCTCACTTCATATTTATTTATATGACGTATTATCTTTGCTTATTTTTGTATGCTTTAAAGGACACTCAGCATTTGCTCTAAATACACACTATAGGATTTTTATTAATTTTTAAAGATATAGACAGATACTATTTTATTTAAAATGTTTTATTCACACAGGTACCTATTCCGTTTCGTGTTGCCAACTCAACAACGCTGCCAACACGAAAATATATTTCGAGGGTTTTTAACGAGTGAATCGTACGTTAGCAATACTGATTCTAACAGACGTATTTGTAGTGAAAGTTGCAAACATTTACGAATTCTTATTCTCGTTTTCTCCTGAAGTATTCGATTTAAAAAAAATTTTAAATTAATTTTTGCAAAGTAGTACCAATATACTTTAATAAAATACCAAAAGCCGGATATCGGCTTAACACCTCATTCTAAATAAAGCATAACTTTGAAAAAAGTCTGTCTTTTGTTTCCTTCACTTCGTACTTTCATTCTGATCCAAATATACAGGGTGTTTCTAAATACTTGCAAAAAATTTCAGGTATATGGTTTGGCAAATGGTAATTCTCTAGAAGCTAGACGTCTTTATGCTGAAAAATATCCGCAACGAGTGACACCATATCATTTATTTATTTGCACGTATTCGCCAACGCTTATCGGATACTATGAGTTTACAAAGAAATTCAAACAGCTCTGGTCGTTCCCGGACAGTTAGATGTAAGGGTAGAACAAGATATTCTGGATAAAATTGATCAACACCCAGAAACAAGTATTAGAAAAATTGCTAACACTCTAAATATCAGCCGCATATCTGTTTGGCGAGTTTTAAAAGAGCAGCAGCTGTATTCTTATCGCATCCACAGTGGCGGATTTACCACCAGGATGAGTAGGCTGGAGCCTAGGACGGCAGATTTTAGGGGCGGCAAACATTTTTTATGTCTCACAAAAATAAAAATAAAATCATATTTATATACCTAAATGTTATAGGTACACACAAACAAATCAAAATGTAGGGGAGCATGGGGCTCGGATGACTCCATAAATATGTTTTTGCTACTCCCATCATGCTTTAATTCCATCATTAGAAATGTAGGAACTGTACTCGTATCCATTACGACATTCACCAATTTTGATAAACCGGAATGTGGATCATTGAAAAGATCTTCGTTCCTGCGGAAACAGAATTTGCATGTGATGTTGGAGTGTTGTTAATGTTGTTATGGAAAGGCCTCTTTAATTGGTGGTCCTCCAGGTCACTCGGAGGGTCATCTGACATTAATAAAACTACGACTTCTTGCACTGGGATAAGTTATGTTTATTACCATCTTTAATATTACAAATTATAGTATAACTGAATAGCATATCTTTCATATAATCTAATACTTAATTAGAATGAATCAGACTGGTTTACATTTATTATAACTGAATTAGAAATGAATGGAATTGAGTATGAATATGTTATCGTCCGCTTCTATGATATTTATATTGTGGTTCAAGTTCAGGCGGATATTTACTATTTAATGTTATATGTTTATTTACGTGATGAACTTGACTCTCGATACCTGTCGGCCTCGTGGGTTTTATTTATGCATTCTTTAACTTTCAATGATTTATAGAAAATAGTTTCGAGGGAATTTATTTCTTATTTTATTTTATGACAAAAGGCATCACATAACGTTGTTTATGCTAAATTGTATTTAGCAGTTCGCATAGCTCTATGTTCACCAGCAACAGCAGTTGAGAAAAGCTTTCTTTGCTGGAAACGAGTGAGAAATTGTCTACCAAAACGCCTTAGCTTTGTTGTACAAAAAATGTACAAAATGGTATTGTGAAACTTTCATACCTGCTGTGATGGAATTTGTTCGACCGGATTCTTACTAGATAATCACATATAATGCTTTTGAACTTTAAGTACGAATATTGTATTTTTTTTAACTACGTTTTCCGAATATATAGTTTATTCTGTAAATAGTATTAAGGCATACCTTACCTCACCTTATTAGAACTACATGAGTGAGAATTAACTCAGAACCCATCCTATTTCTAACTAAATTGTTGGGATTTGAAAATAACCTAAGAAGTGACACATCTATCCCCTAGTTCACTTACTGGAAAAAAGTGTTATAATTAGGACGATAGTACACAAACCATAAAGTTACAATTTCATTGAAAAAAAAGATTGTTATTAATATGATATTTTCAACTAGGGTATCGAATTGTAGAGGTCGGTAGAGGCGACAAAATTTTGATAGCCTACTGGCGGCAAATGTGTAAATCCGCCACTGCGCATCCAACTTGTTCAAGCTATCTTACCTCGAGAATTTCCTCACCGAGTTACATACCCTGAATATACCGGGTCTAAGTGAATTATGGGACACCACTGTAACTTTTAAATAGGTACATAGATTTTATTCAAATTCTGGTGGGTGGATTGATTGGGGCCAATATTTAATTTTTTGACATCGGAAATCAATATAGCTGGCTTCCGGTTTAGCCGGAAATGGTATGAAAGTTAAAAATTTCAATGGAACACCCAGTATATTTTCACATATTTGGATTCTCCGGCTACATACAATTTACACATCAAATGTGAAAAAAGATGCAATTTTTTTAAAATCTTAGAACGTTGTGACGTCAGATATTGTACCTAAAAGTAATCCCAAAGTATTATTACTTCAAACTATTCATTCACTTGAAGTTTATTAACTGTTGAATTTATAAAAAATATAGTTTTTCAATTGAAACTCAATTTTTTCAATAGAAACTTGTTTGGGCCACCCAGTATTTTGATATCTTTCAAGTACCATTAAAATCATGTACATGGATTTTTCCTTGGTACGTAATTGAAGCATAGAATTAAAAAATTTTAATGTTCAGTACAACTTGCTGAAGCCGTCTCTGCTTAAACCTGTAGTTATTCTACTGTAGTAGGTCATATTGATTTTAGATGAGAATATTCAAAATTGGCCCAATACATCCCACCAAAATTTGAACAAAATCTATCAGCCCATTTAAAAGTTATAGAGGTGGTCCATGACTCAATCATAAAAACTGTCATAAATTCCGTATTGTTAATCTAATTTATCATGTATTATCGTTAGGGCTTCACACGAGACGAGAGTGGGCGAGAATCTCAAAAATCTCGTCTCGATCTCGTCAATTCCGAAGAAATTAAGTCTCGGTCTCGTCTCGTTACCGGTTGTCTCGTCTCGTTCAAGTCTCGGTCTCGTCTTGTTACTGGATGTCTCGTCTCGTCTCGCTTAATTCTAAATATTGATAATAAAATCCATAAATAATTTTTTAAAAGTATATTTATAACAATCACACTCGTTGACATTTTAATGTAACTGAAGTCCAAAAATCAAAGCCAATGAGTGAAGGTATAATGAAAAAATTTTTATTTATACAGTGCACAAATACGGAATTTTAAGAATATTGACAAAGTATTACAAAATGTTTACATGGAAATAAAGTAAGTACAAAAAATTCCTAAATACGGAATTCAACGAATATTATTATTAAAATATCCAACAAGTTTTCCTGGAAATTCATTCACAACAATAACTCCTGACCTATCTTCTAGGTAAATAAGTTTAATAAGGGGAAATGTTTGATATCTATTAGGTCGTTAAGAAGATTACCAGATTTTTATTTATAAATTTATCTCAAGAGCTTCTAAAAGATTTAATTCAAAGGCTTATCATATTAATGAAACCTCAACCAGGCGATACAGGACGTGTCGATTTAATTTTGGCAAAACCGACCTGTTTTATCATTTTATTCTACATAGAAAAAAAAAGAAAGACTCGCCACTTTAAATTTACAATCACATATTTTACAGATGGTCACCATAATATTTTCAAAAATGTCTCGACTCGTCTCGCTTTTTCGAGACGAGAACGAGACGAGACGAGAAAAATCTCGCTCTCGTGTGAAGCCCTAATTATCGTAGGTATTTAACGAACTATTTTGTTGAAATGTCTTTAAGTGAAAGTGAGAGAATTTAAACTTTTACGGTGATTGGTGTTGGCGATAGGGTGCGAACTCAACAAGAGGTATGCACATTATTTCATGAGCATCATCCAGATTTTGAACGTATCTCTCAATCTACTGCAAGCAGAACAGAAAGGAAATACAGAGAATTATTATTATTATTAATTATTATTATGATGATCAAGGCATATGGACGCAGGGCTTTGCGGACGACATAGTGATTGTCACCAATGGGAAATTCCCAGAGGTGGTTATGAATGTCCTACAGGAAGCACTGCGAATTATGGAGGAATGGTGCCTTAAAAAGGACCTTTTAGTTCATCCAAAAAAAATCGAAACCGAAACGAATAGAAGAGTTCTCCCGCAGGGTAGAGTACTATTGATCGGAGAAGAACTAGAAATATCCAAAGAAGTTAAATATCACATAACTGTGATAAGGCCAACGATCACCTATGGAACAATAGTCTGGTGGAGGAGGTCATAAGTGTCCTCAGCAGTTAATATATTAACTGCAATCCAAAGACAAGCCCTTCTTGGTATTACCGGGGCAATGAACAGCACGGGGACGGCATCAATGGAAGCCCTTATTGGACTTCCTCCTCTAGAACTTTTTATAAGGTTGGAGGTAATGATGGCAATTCTTAGGCTGAAACCGGGAGACTTATTGGTCCCCGAACAATGTTCGAGAAGGACACATTGATACAACTGGGACATTAACTAGACGAACCCATAGTTCACATGAGTTTTGATAGCATGACACCAGAGAATATATTCACTGAGCGAGTGAATATCATCATCCCATCTAGGGAACAGGTGATACACCCAGGTAATTCTGTAAAAATCATCTGGTTCACCGATGGTTCCAAAACAAACCATGGCACTGGGGCTGGTATAAAAGGACCTAGAAAGAGAATGTTCTCAAGCCTTGGTCGACATACGACGGTGTTTCAAGCAGAGACGATTGCCGCTTTAGCCTGTATTGATGAAAACATCAGAAGAGGATATACAGGATAAAAAATTAAAATATTCACTGACAGCCAGGCTCTGCTTAAGGCTATCAGTAATCCAACAACTAGATCTAGACTGGTGAAAAACTGCAAAGAATCCCTCAACAGGCTGGCAAGAGACAACAAAGTGTCTCTAATATGGGTGCCGGCACATGAGGGGATTGCAGGTAATGAAATGGCGGACCAGTTAGCTAAAGAAGGCTCTAAAGGAGACTTCATAGGTCCTGAACCGTTTTGTGGCATCACGAAAGATTGCATAAGAGGGGAAATCGGGAACTGGCTAGATAGGGAACACCAATTCAAATGGAGGGTGACACAAGGGCACCTTCATACAAAGAGTTTACTGAACAAGGTAGACAAGGAACTCTCAACCAGGCTACTGAAACTGGGTAAGAAACATTTGAAGACAGTTACCGACCTGGTTACTGGACACTGCACCTTGAGGAAACATCTGTACAATGTGGGCAAAGTTAGTGAACCTATGTGCAGAAAATGTGAACTTGATGATGAAACACCTACTCACATACTCTGCTCTGCGAGAACTTACTGGAACTTAGACGGAAGCGCTTTGGAGAGGAATTAATACAACCATCACAACTACTGAAAATCCCTCCAGTCAAACTAGTGGCCTTCATAGAAGACACGAAGCTTCTGGAATCGAAGTAGATAACATGGGAAATGGTACAAAGATTCAGTTCAAGTGCCTGGGCTGATCAGCACAACCCAAATATATGAATGGATGAAATGGCAGAGAATTAGGACACGTTAGGGATGTACCGAAGCAAGGTGGGCCTACACTATCTGAATTTTTTGCAAAATACATTAGTTCCTGATTTGACCCAGCTTTTCCCTGATATCCAAGTTGCCAACACTTTAGACCGCAGAATATGGTTTCAACAGAATGACGCACCGCCATATTTCGCTATAGTTGTGCGCCAGTTTTTAGACAGAACATTTCCAGATCGATGGATCGGAAGAAGGGAAACAGTGGAATCTTACCACATCGGACTTGTTTTTATCCAGTTATTTAAAAGTAGGTAGGAAATTCAAAACCCGCTATGTTACAAAATGTTAATGTCGAATTTATTACCAGGTTAAGTGATTGTTTAGTGGTCAATGAAGCACAGTTTGAACATTCACTGAAAATTTTCTTTAGTTTGTTTTTGTTAGAGTGTACGTTCATTATTCACCAATTATTTGTAAATAATAAATTGTCATAAACAACTTTTGCAACTTTTACCAATTTGAATCAACTTGTGATACATTTTTGGAATCTTCTTAGCAAGGGAAATCCGCAAATTGAAACAAAAGGGGCGGTTCATTGAAAAAACTGGAGCTGACACGTCATCACTCACCCTGTATGATAAATTATTCTTTACTAAAACGACTTGTTTCGGATTTTTTTCATATTACTGTTTTTTAACTAATAATGAACATATGCGTTACTTTCTAGACACGCACTGTGTGTATATATTTATAATAAAAATAGTCAAATTACATTTTCCTAGTCGCGCGTAAAATGACTAATTACTATATTCAAATGAAATCGTAAAGTCGACAAATGCCGAGGATTGTTACTTTACACTCTAGCGCAAAAAAGGAATCTTTTTCGCTCGCTTATTTCATCAAATTTGGTGGGATTAGCTATGACGACGAAAAACAATAAATGAACGTCAAGTTACCAGATGATACTATACTACCTACTTTATCAACCATTTTAATCGGCTTTATTAATTTCTCACAACATTATAATAATTTTTATAACAATTTATATAATAATTTAAAAGAAATTAAAAGGTGAATTTCAAAATTCATTGTTATTGTTGATATTTCGGGCACGCCTCCACCTAGAGCGACGGCGAATCAAATGTCGACAGGGGAGGAAGGTATAAGCGCTCTGCAGATTCTGACAAGTCTGAACAATTCAGTAGATCTTTTTAACGCCATAAAGAGAAAGCATTCAAATACTCAAATTGAAATAGGTACTTAAATAGATAATAAACCATAAAAACACAAAAAGGTTATTACACGTTTTTTATATCATTTGTGAATTTCATTTTCAATCTTCAGTAATGAAGAAATTTCTTCTGAATCAAAAATTGCAATGAATAATTGCAACAATTGTACTTTCATATTTAACATTAATAAATAATATGACAACTAAAATGTCAGAGAACTATCTTAAATCATAATCCACTCCTATTATAACCTAAGATAATATAAAAAACTGTTTTAATTATTAAAAGGGCGACTGTAGAAAAAATTATGTCTGTTTTTCGAGCGTAAAGTTAAATTGCCGCTTTCAAAAGATCGCAACATTCTTTCTCAAGCGGCAATCTGTTACTTTACGATCTAAATAAACAAATAACTATTTAAGGATATTGCACAGAGAAAGGAATATATATATGAACTCATGTATAGGTAAAGTTTATAGTTGTTATGCGTGAGAGTAGTTATAGTAGTATAATCTTTTAGAAAACCTACCTTCCGAATAAGAAATTCAATTTATTTATATTAAATATACAAGGTATTTTCTATTTTTTTCAATGTTTATACTCCATCAACGCCCAAAATCAAGGCTACCGATTGGACTTTTTTATTTTATGTAGCTCAGTGTCAAGATCTCTTAATTTTCCAATTAAAAATTATTCATCAACCTTTTCGCGAATAAATTCAGTAATTTTTATAATTTATTTATTATTGCTAACTCCTGACCTGTCTACAATTTACATCGCAAACTCTGATCGCATACTCACTTCCCTTGTGGTTCGTGCAAAGAATACAGATATATTCTTCCTTTGACCTGTGGTCGCATTTTGATTACACGTCAAACTCTACCTCGAGTTCTATGGAGTAAACCGATATACTCATGCGAACAAACCCTATTTTTGTCAATCAACGAATAAACACAAACAAACGGTATCCATACATAAGTAGTGGGAGGATAAGGTGTAGAAAATCGAGAAGTGTCTAAACTTAACCTAAAATAAAAAAAATTATATTTGTGTTTTTAATCTTACAAAATCAAAAGTGTCAATATATCGTGAAATACTGGAACAATGATTTTCGTAAAAATACGGTATAAATTTAAGTGTTACAAATAAAGCTGACAGTGTTTTATGACGTCTTTTTCCCATAAAAATTAGTTCTAGTTTAGTAAGAAATGAACTCCCGTACTCATTTGCACCCTTTCATGAACAATTCAGTGTCCATTAGGCAAGAAATTCAAAGATTTGAAAGTGTACATCCTAGTATTTATGCCATATACGATTTAATAGATGTTATACCTGATGGTATAGTTGCCCAGCAAATCAGAGATCATGTAGTATGTATAGAAGGTAAGTTTTGCAAAATATTTAAACTAACTGTAAACATATTAGTTCTAAAACTCAAACTTTATGTTTAGTAAATAATCCTCAAGGCTATGTATTTCCTAGAAATAAAATTCAAATAGTTGTTGTTTTGGTATCACTAGGTAATGAAACATTGATGTACTTATATAGTGGAATAATATAAGTTTTGCAGTATCATATTTTTTATATTTGAAATATGATATAGGAGACTAAGTAACCCTCACTAATCATATTCTGTTTTATCTGTTTTTACCCACAGAACTATTAATTTTTATATAAAGATTCTTGTGAAATTAATCAACTTTTCAAAATAGGTTTTATATATCTATAATGAATTAAGAGGTGACAATTACTTTTACGTGGGCAATGAAACCACAAATTCATAAGGAAAATACATAGTGTGCCTTTCAATCGCATAACAATATATCCACTATTTATAAACTAGTTGCAAGGCTGAGCACTGCCTTGACTCTTGTTTATAGGTACAGGCATGAGTCTTTTTTATAAATATTAACATTAGAGACACAAACTTCTACCCCAATAAGGGTACTTAATGTAGTTTCCTCTAAATACTTGGATACTTAAATCAAAACAAGATACTTTATATATAATATTTTCATTTCTTTCAACCTATTTCAACGTAATAGAGAACTTTGCTTGATGCTGCACTTTTTTTACACATTACAATGCATTAAAGAGATTTACTGCATAAGTGATGAAATTGTATTGTTGTTTTGAAACCTACTTTATGATTAGAAAGTAGGTCATCACCTCCTGGTGATTTTGTTAATTTAGTAGAAACATTTCTTGCAAATTGTAAAAAAAGTAAAAGATATCGAAGAAAAAAAATATATTATTCTAACGCTTACAACAATGTTTTGAAAAATATTTTTCAAAAACAGTGACCGTTCAACGAAGAAGCGTTGTAAGCTTTAGAATAATATATTTTTATTCTTCGATATCTATTGGTAACACGCTTTACTAAATACGACAATTTTACAGGAAACTGTAATAATTCTTTAAAAAAGTAAAAGGTACAATAATAGGTACTTATGAATGTTTTATGAACAGTATTCGAAACAATGTTAGTTTAATAGTTATTTAACCAAGTGTTTTAATAAGGGCTATTGACAATCCAGCAAATTAACTGCATTTATGTTCAAGATTGTTAATTGCCCTTTTAATACAGATGTTTGTTACAAAAGTTTTCTGTCCACTGAACAAGTTGTATTCTTATTTCTCAACCTTTAGAAGCTATGAATATTTATTTGTTTCATAGATACATGTGAATTGGAAAAGTAAATCATGTATTGACATTTTTATTGTTGGGGTTGTTTTGTGTACATTAATATAGCTCAAAAATGCATGGTCAATGAAAAAAATAAAATAAATTGTATTCAAGGTACTGAACACAGTTTACACTACTCAATATCTTACATGTCAACCAAGCTATCACTGAAGGTAAACTAAAACAGTATTTGAGGTAATTGTTGTATGATGGGTCTTGTGCTAGAACATTTTCTAATACTCATTAAGAATGTTAAAATCGCCAATAAACATGGTGGTAGTTTAGATTTATTTTGAATAACTACAACAACATTTAAGAAATCAGTTAAGCATCTAGATATTATTTTGTTAACATGATAACATGGACTCTTTCTATAGTTTGTAATTATAGCTGTGTAAAAATGGTATAACCATAAATAAATAAATATTATGATACAATTACAATAAACATATTAAAACAATCCACTGTCTCTTACCCCAGATAAATGTAAACTTTCCAAACACTAACTGATTTGATTGATTGATTAATCTGTTCTGTGTTAAAAAAAAGGGGAAAAATATTGACCGTTTCATTCTTGAAAAATAAAGCAAAGTTTAAAAAATTGTGAACAATATAGGTACATGCTGAGAAATCGAATAGAAACATCTTGCAGCACTGGACCCAAATATAGTAATACAATTTGAGTGGTAAATACAAAGGGACAGGGAGTAAGCATGGGCTACCTTGCCTGATTGCCACTTTTGCAAACTGTTGATAGTTTTAGTGTAGATGTACAGGGTTTCTCATTATATTTTGACCCCCACTTATTTTCATTAATTTCGGGATTACCAAAAAAAGTTTCAAATAAAAGTTGTATTATTTTATCTGTACCGACCAAAAATGTAGCAACAGACTGAATTTTGTATAAAGGGAATGCCCAATAAAATGCATGTTAAATATATTAAATGGGACACCCTGTATTTTTTAATAGTTTTAAATAGTCCTGCATTTCCTGATTACAAATACATAACATTGTGTAGCATTTGTTTTGTTCTATAATGGCGTCTGGTACTACAAAAGGATAACCATAGGTGGCTATGTAACTGACATTTCAAAATGAAACAATTATTAATTTATTATAAGCTGTCAGTCCTTATTCCAAAATGGGTTATTCTGCAGATGAAAAAGTAGATATATTCTCAATTTATGTAAAAAATCATAAAAACAAACAAGTGGCAAGAAGAGAATATAGGCTGATTTATCTGGATTGAGAGACTCCTTCTGCAAATACATTTTTATATAATTATTGTCGTGTCATAAATGATAAAATGTTTGAGTGGAAAAAGGGTACTATCGGTAGGAAATGATGAAGATCTTGATACTTTGCTTTACTTTGAAGGTAAAAATTAAATACTTGAATACATTAAATGCATAATAACATTTTTATTTTAGAAAATTCCGAAACTAGTTTAAACAGTGCCAATAATGCATTAGAGAAAAGCCGTGCGACGATGCATAGACTTTTAAGAAAGCACAACTATAAGCGGTACAAAATATTACCGGTACAAAAACTTACCGATGTTCATAAAAGAATGCGATTAGAAGTTCTGTCAACAAATGATTACAAATTTGAACAATGATCCTAATTATTTTGATAACATTCTTTGGACAGATGAATAAAATTTTTCTACTTCGGGCATTTTTAATAGAAGAAATAGGTATTTGTGGGAACAGAAAAATAATAGAAAAAAAATTAAGCAAATAAAAAAGTCAGGAAGAGAATCAATAAATGTGTGGTGCGGAATATTTCAAAACAAAATAGTTGGACCAATGTTTTATGATTATAAATTAACCGGGGAATCATATATTGACACAGTTATTACAGAAGTGGATGAGTTATTAAATCAAAATTATACACAAAATCAATTAAATAGTATGATATGGCAGCAGGATGGAGCACCGTCACATAATGTCGTAGCCGTTCAAGAACATTTAAGTAATCAATTACATGTGTGGATCGACAATAAGGGTACCATTAAATGGCCGCCAAATAGTTCCGACTTAACACCATGTGATAGCTTTTTATGGGGGTTTTTAAAAGAAAATTATTTGTATTTTGATTCAAATACAAATATTAACACTATCACGGCAAAAGTTCGCGCGGAACTTGAAAATTTAAATGGTCATAATAACACAATATCTGACGCATTAGAAAATTTGAAACGAAGATATTACTTGTGCATTGATAACAATGGAGGGCACTTTGAGCATCTATTGTAATCTTAAATGTAGTATTGTATCGTAAGTCATTAATTTTGTTTACTTTATAAATATATAAGTTGTTTTTGAACTATATGTGAATTTATTTCTTATCTTATAGTATACGCCATTATAGAACAAAACTAATGCTACACAATTTTATATATTTGTAATCAGGAAATGTAGGGCAACTCAAAACTATAAAAAAATACGACACCCATTTAAAATATTGAAGATCTATTTTATTGGGCACTCCCTCTATACAAAATTCAGTCTGTTGCTACATTTTTGGTCGGTATAGATAAAATAATACAACTTTTATTTGAAACTTTTTTTTGTATTCCCGAAATTAATAAAAAATAAGTGGGGGTCAAAATATAATGGGAAACCCTGTACATCTCCAAGGGTACAGTCAGTGACGAAAATTATGGCACACTATGCTACAACCCTCTACTGTTACTATGGATATAAACCAAAACTTTTCAACGATATTGTACCACATCAACTACCTCGAGGTATTTTTTGGTTCTTACTATCCACTAAAAATTTGAGCCAGTTGAAGTAGAAGGAAACTTTTTTTTTGTTAAATGTGTATTCTCATATAGGAAAAACATATTTTTTATAGAATATCAAGAAAATTAATTTACTTAAATGTTTAAATTGTTGGACTTCTATTTGCAATATTTTTGCAGTAATTAATTGCACTTGCTTCTTGCTCTGCACTGACAATTCCTAAAGCACTTGGGGGTATGTTCAGAACCTAGACTAATGGCCATGTATGCAACGTTTACAACGAGGTTTACAATTAAACTCGGTTAAGTATTAAATTATCCCTTGTTTTTAAACTAGGAGGAGCATTTTAGGAAACCTCAATCACCCACTAAAAGTTACTAGATTGGAAGTGTGTTTCGAAAGGGTTGTGTTCAGACTTTTTGAACTAATTGACAATTACCTGAAATAAGTATTGTACTGCTCGCAGTTGTTGTGACCAATGACGCATCAGGCATGTCTAAATATCGAATTATCAGTAAAGAAATGTCACATTATTGTGGAAAAATGTATGGTTAAAATAAGTAGTTTATGTAAAAATTTTTAATAATTTGAGGATAAAGGGGTATGTAGAAAGTGCAATTGTATGTTTAAATTATTCTTTAATCACATTTGCTTTGCTTCTGCTTTGGTATAGCACAAACTAAAAGTAAACAAAAGTTTTGTTATTGAAAAATACCATAATGTTTATAATTTACGATAAAAAGACGATGACGTTGCAAAACAAAAAAGGTTTGTATAACAGTCTCAGATTTATTTAATATAAGTATTTATTTATGTGCAAAGGGTGGATAAGACACAAGAAACAGTAATAAATCAATCTATATAAAAATATATCAAGTTTCATCAACCTAATCTAACATTAAAAACTTTCAATCTTCTATGTTTAAATATACCTGGTGTCCCAGACTAATTTATCCAGGCTATATCTCTTAAACGAATAGAGATTTTCGAATGGGACAAAAACTGATCTATTCCATTTCTTCTATCGTCGATTCAACAAATTTTTCAAAAATAAAATCGATACATTTTTGTGAAAATGTGAAAAACCGAAATCTTCTGGCACGATTCGAAATGTGTGTTACAGCAGGTGGACTACAATTCGAACATCTAATGTAAATAATATTAATTAGTTAATTGTTATTTTTATTTATTTTCTTCCTGTAATTTTTATTACATTTATTTTTATTGTTCCTTTAAGCTTTAAGGCTTTCTTGATTAATTTAACAAAAATAAACTGATATTTTCTTGATTACTTACGAACCCATTTTATTTTTGAAAAATTTGTTGAATAGACTATGAAAGACCACATCCAAAATTATAAAAAAATGTACAGGGTGCTATTAAAAAATTTAAAGTTAGGGGTTGTAACTAAGGTATGAATATTTGGGGGATGATTTTTTCTACGCCATATTAAAGTGTATTAGAAATGGAATAGATCAGTTTTTATCCCATTTGAAAATCTCTATTCGTTTAAGAGATATAGCCTGGATAAATTAGTCTGGGACTCCCGGTATAACAATATTAATAATGAATGTAAATAGTATAACTTACGTCTCTTGCAACATTAAGCGAGAGAAGCGGTACCCCACTTTGGCATTTTTGTTCAAAATAACAGTTACTATCTCTTAACATTTAATGCTAGGGCATTTTAATGCCTTCAACTACACACTGCAGATTTGTCTGAATAATTAGGTATGAAGATAACTTTTTTTTTAAATCCTAAAGAAACAATTAATTCAAAAGCACCAAATATGGTGAATATGGTTGGTAAATTTATATTTATTCTGATAAGTAGGAAAGTAACTAAAAATGACGTCATTGTCTTTTTATTGTAAATAAACTCATATTGTACTGGAACGTATGTAAAACTTGATGTAAGAATATTTTTAAAAATAAGAATTTACATGGAAACTTATAATTATTAACAAGAAAAAAGGAGCATAGACTATTGATTTTGTTTATCAAACGGAATAAATAATAAAAATAGCAATTAACTTGGTTGTAATATAATACTTTGCTAAAAATAAAACAAAAAACGTGGTAGTAAAGATTGAACAAATTAATATGTTTATACAAATAAACACAAAACTGACAAATGTCATTGTCAGTTGTAGACTCCGTTTCTCATGAGAAGAAGCCACTTGAAGTTTGCCAACTGACTTGCGCAGAAACCAAAATCGGTCATGTTTATCTATGTCGCCTCGTAACGACCGTCTCATGCCATTGGCGTTACAAACGATTTTCATGCCGACAGCCATTTTATTATTGGCATTTGAGGTTGTGTTTGAAGAAATCATTTACTGTCGAATATTTTTGATTTTTGAATATTTTTAGACGTTTAGCTAGTTTATCTGTGAGTGTTGTGTGTTTTATTTCATCTAAAACCATGCCTCCTAGAAAACTTGTTGGTGTTAAAGAATAAATTAGCCACAGTCAAGGCCGACAGATTCTGAAAAACGTTGCAACTTTTATCGAGTCCGAAAATGTGAAAACGTTACGCTACTGCTTTGAAGTCGAATGACAATTTTACAATATAGCGTTGGTTTCGCGCAACTTCAAGTGGGCTCTTCTTACGTGAAACGGAGTCTATCAAAAGAGCTGTGTGAAACGGGCGGCAATTTGACCAGTCACTAGGCAATTTGACCAGTCACTAGGCAACAGAAATGCCACCTTAAATTCAAATTGCTACTTATAGTTTAAAAACAAGGTATAGTTTATAATTTCGAGTTGGTGTGCACTATCGATTCTATGGAGGTTAAACCAGTTCAAACTTAAACGCCAAAATTGGAGGTTTAACTTTGAACTGTTCTTTTTGACACTTGGGTAACTTATGTCAATGTCTCATAAAAGGTTGATTAGATTTGATGCGGTGACTGACAAGAAAAAGTTGTTGATTCAAATTATTTAAACTGTTGCACGTTTTATCAATGAAATACGTCCAAACTACGTGTAATTCGGAATTAAAATAAAAACCGTCACGTCCGTAACTGAGAACAAGAGTCATGGAGGCTATACAAGGAGATCGAACGGGAAAATTGACAAAAAGTGTCCTCAAAATCGTCAATCTAAGCAGTTTGTTTTTTCACCGCGGCGTCGCGCATTGTACCTAAGATACCATTTTAAAACTGTCACGACAATAACCTTACTTTTTATATTTTACCAATTTGACAGTAGGCAAATAGTAAACATTACTTGTGAATTATAAACAAAAATTAAAATTGTTAAAAATTGGGTGTTGTTGAAATTTATTGCAATAGTGGTTGGTAGTGCAGATTATTTAAAAGTAAGACGTGAATTGAATTTAATTTAAGTAAACCAGAGTTTTTTCAGTTACCAAAAATAATAAGAAATATTCAAAGATAAATAAAGTAGGAAAGGAAATATTTATTATGATAGACTTATACTATATACCTTACTTGTGAGAAGTCTAGAAAAAGCACAATTGCATACAAAATACTTTACTTTTGCTGATGACATTATTATGTTCTATACAACTACAATTTAAGAGAACTGGAAGAAAAAAGGTGAACAAAGATATGAAGAAAAACCAGAAATGGTTGATAAGGAATAAGCTGTAATACTAATTTGAAAATATTACTGGCATGTTCTTTATACAAAAAAATATGACTTCAGTTGATATTCAGATAAAAATAGGAAATGAAAATATAAATAAGGTGAGAACATACATTGAAGCAAATATATACATCAAATAGAATAAAATTTATGTTTGCCAATTATTGGTGCACTTTACCAATGTAGGGATTACTAAAACCATAAGACATTGAAACTAATCGGTGACACTTATTTCTTACCAATCTTCAGCTACCTAATTCCAGTGTGGCACACTTGTAGTATAACATTCATAGATAAAACACAGATGTTTCAAAATAATGTAGAGAATGTTTTGTGCAAGTTCAGTTACAGAACGTCCACAGTTATATATTTTGTGTACGTACTTATGTATGTTACTAATTGTGACTTTCCACTGTGTTTGCTCCATTAGGAAATAAACTTTTGTAAATTGCAATTTTTGTATTTTTAAAGTACTTAAAAAAATTATTTTCATGTATGATACGGAATTATTTAAATATATTTTATATTGAAAATCTGTGCATGAACTAATGTCATTAGTAAGTTGAACCTATTGATTGAAAATATATTGTATTTTTCATTGTTATTGAACAGATTGAAGATGATGCATTGAGTTTAAAGACTTTGGGCTTCATCCTACACATATGTTAAACCATTTCAGTATTCTGTTATAAGTTTTTGTAGCTTATTTACTGTTATTTTGAGATTATCATGACTGATCAAAGCGATGTCATCTATATACTGCAATATGTATGCAAATTTAAATGTTCTGTTGCTAAATCATAGTTGTAACAAGATAGATAGATTGTAGAGCAAATAGGACAGTGAGGAACACTGGAGAAGTCCTTAAATATTTGGAATAAAACTGTAATTCACTTTTACTTGTGGTGTTCTATCACTAAGGTAGTTTTCAATATTAATAGCAAGTATTGAGAACACATCATTTCATATAGTTTGTAGAACATACCACAGTTCCAAACACCATCAAACGCTTCAGTAATGCCTAGAAAAATAGCAGCACTATGTTTTCATCATAGACTAGAGGTTTGTATATTTGATGTCAGGTTCGATAGTGAATGCATAGTTGAGCATCTGGTATCAAGATATAGATGTATTTTCTGATATCCTCAGTTAAAATTTTTTTGCAAGAGTAGCCAAAATTTACTTGAAATCCTATAAAGCCTATTGGTAAATTGAGTAGTAAATATGAAGCATTCTAATTACCTTATTTTAACTTCAACAGTTCACTTATTACTCATAGTTCCTAAGCTGGATAAGTATAACAGGCCATAGGATAGGTAGGGAACAAGTTAGAGACAAAATACTGATTGAATCTTTGAACAATGTTTAATGTTCGAAGGATTGTACACTTTATATTTAGGTAAAAGAAGTTACATAGAGTGTAGTAAATTACTTCTTGTGCAACTCTCTGTATATTCAATATTTTCATAATTTCTTCTTGTGAAGGCTTGACCAGTTCGGAAGCAATCATCTTTCCATTCATCTCATGGAAATAACCTAAAATATTAGATATTATTAATTCTGTAATTGTTTTATTACTTCTTATTAATAGGACCAAATATGTGTGTTATTAGAGCTTATGACTACTGGCTATTTATCTATACATACCTTCTATGTTTTCAAACTGTATTTCTTCTAGTTGCAATTCTCAATTATTCGAATGCCATTTAATATAGTACATTTGAAGTGGCACATTTCCTCCAAGCATTTCAAGTGATTTTTCCTTTTTTTTTTTCCACCGTTTTTTCATATTCTTGTGTAGCTAATATTTTTTTACTATTTAGGAAGCCAGATTCTAAAAAACTTTATCCAAGTATTGTAAACATATCTCTTTATTCATCTTCAATTTATTTTTTATAATTGGGCAATCCAACTTGTGAACTTGGTTCTAGCATATACTTACTTGCACGTAGAGTGTTTTCTTTATTCTTCAAATTTCTCTTTTAAAGACTTACACTCATTCTAACTGTGCAGGACCTTAAAGTGTGTTCTAAAATTCCATACTGAAGAGAAGACATGATATTCATATTTTTCATCGCGTAAAAACATAAATACATTCAGCAGCACAGAGTGGAACTAATTATTTTACCACCAAACGATTACAATTTTCGATATTTTTGAAAACGAGGACAAAAAACGGATTTCTTATTCACAATATTTTCCATTTCTGTGACCTAACCTCACTTACCTCACACGTGAACAGCGAACTGTCAAAGAAACTAGCAACCAATAAAACATCATTAAATCGAGTTTTATGATTGGCTGTCAGATTTTTTGGTACCTTAGCATATGTGGCGCCCTCTATAATGACCAGAAATTAGAATACATGGAGTTCGACCTCCTTATCTAGCCTCCATGGTCTTATCAATGGACGAGTTTTATACAAGGGAAATGCTGCCAACATTACGAACAAAAAAGTACTGAAAAAGGTTAGTCGCATAAGGAAGCTGTTTTTCCGATCAATTTTTGAATTTTCTTATATATTTTGGGTGTACCCGAAAAGTTTGGAATTGTAACCGAAAAGTTTGCAGATCTTTTTAGTTTGGGGTATTTCACATCTTACAGTTGACGAAAAACCAATGTCAGCTGTCAACTCATATACGTATCATTAATTTATTAGGCATTATTAGTGATGGTAAGACCCGGCTCATTTTGGTGACCCGGGTCTTCCAGATCAATCATTAAAATTACCCGTTCTTGAAGATTCGTTCATATGACCTTGTTTATTTGTTCCATCGTTTCATGATGTGAATGAAATGAACGGCATAAATTATTATGCAGATTTTCATATTCATTTATTTATTAAACTTCACGTCTGCTTATGAACCTTCATTGGAGTCACCGAATAATTATTCAGTGTTAGAGTGGATGAATGATAAATGACTGAATTTGTAAATAACAATCCAAAAATTGAAATAGTTTGTATTTTTTGTCAAATTAAAACATAAATGTACTACAACAGCGGTGGCTTCGTTCAGTTCATTCGAACGACAGGGTCACAGAACGTGATTGGATCAATCACGGGTCTTGGAACTGATTCGGTCTTTGAGAACGGGTCGTTCGTGACCTTCCCATCCCTAGGCATTATTCAACCTTCTTTGTTTATGTTTCTGGTATATTGTATGTCTACTGATTTTTATTCTTCTACCTTTATCTGTTTGTGATTTATGTGACTCTGATCTGCTTTTATTATTGTAAATATCCTCGAGAAGAGTTATTAGAAATTCTACAACCTATCTTTAGTTTTCAATTATACATGGATTCTGTAGTGCTTTTACCAACAGATGTACCTGGGGTAATATTACAAGAAAACGTACGTTTAGAGGACTATTCTGTGATTTATTACATTTTTATAATATAAGACTTTTTATATGTATTTATAAAGTGAGGTTTTTATCTTCTCTATTTATGATTTAATTAGGTAAATAAAATAAAGTGTTAACAGAAGCAATATATTTTAATTACACCTTCAAGTATTGGTTTTGTATAAAATTCTTCAGCTTTTAATAAGGTTTTTCAAAATTTACAAAAAAGCACACAATACTGAAAATATTTGATAATATTGGTAACATAGTAATAGAACAAAGGTTACTTAATATTTTGTATAATTTAATCCTACGAATGACACGTTTCACATGAACTCTGGATTTGGCAATTTTTTTTTGTCAGACATTCTTCTTCTGCTGTCAGTTTATCCCTTTTCAAAAGAAATGGTGGTGTGAACACTTTAATTTTAAGTTCATTTGCAACATCTTGAAGTAGGAAGCCTCTATATGCTAATAGACAGTAATTTTCGTGCAGAAAGTTTTTCATATCACACTGTACAAACAGTTCACTATCAGATATGGAGCCTTCAAATCCGTCACTACAGTATATTATGGCACCGCTAACTGCTATTACAACTAGAAATTTAATCGTGTTAGTGTTGCTTGTAACTGGAGTAAGTATTTCCTTGTTGCCTAAAGTTTCTTACCATTTGTAATGATATTTCAGTGGCATCCATAACCCCGAGAATTTTATCCTCAAAATTTTTGAAACAATAAGGAATGTTCTGTATATTTCTAGCTGCCAAAAATAAATCACCTCTTAGTCCAATGATTTGGTGGTACATAAATTGAACCCATGTAAAAAATATCACTGATAGGTATGATTTATTTGTATTGCAAAAAATGTCAATTCTTGTAAAGTGTATCCTCGTCTCAATGTTACTATGTAGCACCAAACATAACTTGTCTCTATTAGAAAATTTTGAATAGAAATTCTTTCTAACTCTAAGCTACCTATTATATTATATTATATTTTAAGTCGATCATAACATTTTCATCTAAGAATGAATAGGGTGCTTCAAAATGTGAAGGGTTAAGTCCAGTAAAGTATTTAAACATAGTAGTTTTCTTTTTTAGGTTTGTTAGTCTAGTTCACATGTACGATTTTCCTCAAAATTTTTGTATATTCACCGAAAATTACGATCAAGGTGTCATTCGATTCGGATTGTTATGTAGATAGTTTAAAGAAAGGTTCCGAAAGGGGCCGAAAAAAATTGCAAAAGTTATAAACAATATAGTTTTAAAAAAGTGGGGGTTTACTTTTTTTTGAATATCTCGAAAACTATTGAAGATTTTCGAAATAAAAAAAAAGATCATTGAATTTACTAAAAAAAAGTTCTGACTCCCGGAACTGTATCTCCAATATTTATAATTTTTACAGAGCCCTGAAAATAGAGCCAAAACCGGGTAGTCTGACTTTCACGCGCGGTCCGTCACTCGCACACAGTAACTTAGAAAATTATTTAAACATATTAAATATGAATATTAAGGAATAATAAAATTCAACTACTATTGGGATACATAAATAAACAATAATCCGCGTTTAAAAATTTTTTATCCCATTTTTTCCATTATTTATCCATTTGTTAATTAACAATTTTTTCTACATTAAATGTTAACAGAAAAACCGCGATAATGATTAAACTAAAACCTTAAGATTTTTTTTTACTTTGTGAAGTTATTCTTAATAGGCTAATAAATAGATCACCGTTGGAAAAATTCAAAAATTTTGATTTTCCACTTTTTTATTAACTATTGAAAATACGTAAAAATTGAAAATTACAAAAAGTAATTAATAATTTTTTTTTATATCTTGAACGTTTCGATTTTTAAATGTTGGAAGATACATAAAAATATTTTTCTTTATTTTTCATCACCATTGTTTAAAAAATTGTTATAAACAAATGCATTGTTTATGAGCTAATCAAAAATTTTTTTTGCGTAATCTATTGGTTGATACAATTTATGATTTTTAGAGAAAAAACGGTTTCTTAAAAAAATTTATTTGTTGCTAAAAAATGCTTTTGTTAATTAACAATCTATTTTTGTGACTAAATATTAAAATTAAGAAACCATTTTTTCTCTAAAAATCATAAATTCTATTGTTCTTTCGGATTATATGAAAAAAATTCTTGATTAATATTTTATTTGTTACATCAGAAAAGTGATACATACTTCAGAAAAGTGACACATGCTTCTAGCCGGAAAAGTACTTTTTCTACAACTGCTATGAAAAGTGACGTATTTCTCATACCTTACTTGATTTAAAAACCAAATATTGCTCATACTGTGAGAAATGATATTTCTCACGGCACTTTGCCCACGCCACATATATTTATATGGAGAATCAAATAAAATCGACAAAAACTTAGTAGGCTACTTTCATCTTTAAATACCTACTTAGTTGTCACAAAACTGTCAGATTATATTAGAGAATATGTTAAAAATTTTAAAAAATTGTCAAAAATTTTGAAATATGGTCAAAAATTGTCAAAAACTGTCAAAAGTTTTGAAAAAATGGTGAATAATTGCCAAATATTTTCAAAAATTGTCAAAAATTTGGAAAAATGGTTAATAATTGTCAAAAACGGTCAAAATTTTGAAAAAATGGTCAATAATTTAAAAAGACTGTCAAAAATGGTCAATAATTGTCAGAATCTGTCAAAAATTGTCAAATATTTTAAAAAATGGTCAAAAATAGTCAATAATTGTTAAAATTTTGAAAATTGTCAAAAATGGTCAATAATTGTCAGAAACTGTCAAAAATGGTCAATAATTGTCAGAAACTGTCAAAAATGGTCAATAATTGTTAAAATTTTGTAAAATGGTCGAAAATTGTTAAAATTTTGAAAAAATTGTCAATATCTATAAAAAAATGTCAAAAATGGTCAATAATAATTGTTGAAAATTGTCAAAATTTTTGAAAAGTTGTCAAAAATGGTCAATAATTGTTAAAATTTGGAAAAATGGTCAAAAATTTTGAAAAATTGTCAAAATTGATCAATAATTGTCAAAAATGGTCATTAATTGTTAAAAATTGAAAAAGTTGTCAAAAATTTTGAAAAAATGGTCAATTGTTAAAAATTGTCAAAATTTTCGAAAAATTGTCAAAAATGGTCAAAATTTTCGAAAAATTGTCAAAAATGATCAATAATTGTCAAAACTGTCAAAATTGGTCAATAATTGTCAAAATTTGAAAAAGTAGTCAAAAATTGTCAAAAATGGTCAATAACTGTAAAAAATTGTCAAAATTTTTGAAAAATGGTCAAAGTTTTTGAAAAATTCTCAAAAATTGTCAATAATTGTCAGATCCTGTCAAAAATGGTCAAAAATAGTCAATAATTGTTAAAATTTGGAAAAATTGTCAAAAATGATCAATAATTGTCAAAACTGTCAAAATTGGTCTATAATTGTCAAAAATGGTCAATAATTGTTAAAATTTTAAAAAACTGTCAAAAATTTAAAAAAAATGGTCAATAATTGTTGAAAATTATCAAAATTTTTGAAAAATGGTCAAAAATTTACGAAAATTGGTCAAAATAGTCATTCTATTGTGCATAAGAAGCAAGCTTCTATCGGCGGTCCGACGACCGCTCACCTTTTATTTTTGTTTTACTAACCATAAAAATAAATATTAAGTTACTTTACTTGTATTCTTTAAATTTGTGCAGTTGTAGAAAAATTATAGTGTGCAACATGTGGGGAAAGTACTTTTCTCACTCGTGAGAAAAGTTGAACTTTCCACACTTGTTGCACAATATACTATTTCCGGCTAAGGCATGGAAGTGAAAGTAAGTAATGAGTCACTTCCCTACCGTGTTAAAGGTAAGAAATTACTGACCGATTGTGAATAAAATAGTTTTCCCAGTATGAGTATTTATGTCCACAGTGAAAATTTGAATATACTTGTACTATCTTTTGTTTCATTTTTACTAATCTTTTTTTTGGGTTCAGTTTGTGGTTGCATTACAAAATTGGTAGAGCTATAACTGTGTTCAACAATATTCGTAGTGGGATGGAAAACATTCAGAAAATTGATTATTGACAACATCTATTTGATTGTCTGAGACACTAGCAAGTTCTTGTACATTCGATTGAGTCAATTCAGCATGTACCTCAACTTCAGTAGACCCATCATTACAATAGGGTTTTGGATCTACACAATTATTATCGAAATGTTCACTACAAATATAAGTAGTTTTGTTGATTGTGGCAAAATTCAGATTTTGGTTGCCACATACATAACTCAATCCATTTGAGGCATCTGCTGGGACATCTCCTAGGTTTGGGAAATGGAATAAACTTAATGGCATTCCATCTTCATCCTTTAACTAAAACTCTTGTATTATTTTTACAACTTTGATAAGTATGTACAATACATATCGCAATTTGTATAATCACAACGAAGATACAAATCAAGGTAGAACAACTCTTCTCGATGGTATTTGCAATAGTCACACAAATCACAAACAGACAGACAGAATAAAAAAACAAAGCCAAACAAAGAATGCCTTAATACCTTAATGATACGTATATGTGTTGACAGCTGACATTAGTTTTTCGTCAACTGTAAGATGTAAAATACCCCAAACTAAAAGGACCTCCAATTTTTTCGGGTACAACATGGGTAGTAAAAGGACCCAAAATATATAAGAAAACCCAAAAATTGATCGGAAAAACAGCTTCCTTATGCGACTAACCTTTTTCAGTATTTTTTTGTTTTTTATGTTGGCAGCATTTTCCTTGAATAGAACTCGTCCATTCGATGTCTCGGCGATTGCGTGCAGTTATTTCCGGCATGCGAAATATTGAAAAATGCCAATTATTTTTTTCTTTTTGTTTTAAATTACTGTTGAATATTAAAACATTACAAATTAAATTTTTTCCCTAAAACAATTCCAGGCTTTTATTTGAATACCTGTATCTTCAAAATAAATCAAGATATCAAGGTGAAATAAAAACTGAAAGATGGCGAAAAGAATGGTATTTGTAATAAAATGAGCGTAAACTCTACAAATTTCCCGAAATGTTCCACAGGGTGTTAAGAAATTGGACTACAAATACTTGGTTTTTTTTCATCCTGTATAAATAAGCTATCAAAATTTTTGGAAAACTTTTCTGGAGTTTGTTTTAATGCCAAATAATTTATCTACAATTTGGCGTAGAAACAATTGAAATCGATGAAAAATTACGAAAGTTCTTTGACAACGAACTTCAGCAAAATTTTAGGTGGCCGAGTTTTTTTGTCGGTGAGTGTATATTTCTTTAACGTTCAGAGCGTTAATTTACCTAAGATTTTCACATAAACGTGTCCATATCTTTTTAAGGACTCTGTATAACGTAGCAAAACTTTATATCAAAATCTTCAAAAAAATGTGAGCAATCCGAATTCGGTTTAATATCCATAGTCCAAGCGGCGACCGTCGTGAAAGGGTGGTCAACTAGAATAAATACAAAAATATATTTTATTAATTTTTGGATATTAGATGAATGATAAACCATTGGTCTGGTAGTCTTTGAGTTTCCAAATTTTTTTTTTTAATAAAATTTCTCATTTATTTTTTCGTAAAATCGATCTATATAACTTGAGCATGATTTTTCAGTTTACGATGGAGTTTTGACTAGATAAATACAGAAATTCAAGTCTGGCGTTCTTGTTCTTGACGCATCTGTGTGTCAGACCGCCTCCAACAAACTTATTACAACAACAAATTTTCTATACAAGGTATAGGAAACAATTAAACATCAACATTTTTATTTTTTATTCCTTTTTCGAATAGTATTGGTCTGGCATGTTCATACTTGATAAAAATTCCTCCAGACCAGCTTGTATTTGCTTCATTAAATAATCCACTTGTTATTCACGACCAAGAAAAAGTTGAAGTAATTCAGCAATACACAAATACGGTGTAAAAAAATGTAAATTCGTTAACTTAGCGAGACTTGAGTTGTTCTACAATAATAAAAGTAATAACCAAAAAGAAATTTTTAAAAATTTTTATTCCACCTTGTTGGAGAAGTTTGGAGCAAAAAATCTTACGCACCGTTTTCGTCAATTCTATGTGGCAAAATTCTTCAGATCCTCAGTGTATTTGACTTGATCCTTTGGAATATGGTCGGCAATTAAATGATGCTGACAACGCATATGAACTAAAGTGGTTAGAAGGCGATGCAATGCCACTGACGATCGAACAAATTTTGCAGCTTGATAAAGACGAAACTATCCCAGATGATGAAGATTTGCTATTCAATAATCGTGGTAATTATTTAGAAAATGAGATTGATAATTAATTAAAAATAAAAGTTATATTTATTATCAATTAAGAATTTAAAATTTAACATTTTTTTTGTTACTTGTTCTATTGCATTTTCATTTATTTTAATAAAATTAATTACGTTGATAACTTGTTTACTCTTTCGAAAAGGAGGTGAAAAAAGTATTTTTTTTTTCATTCTTGCTTTGAAAGTTTTAACTTTTGAGCGCTCCGCTCTGTCTTGGACGTCAATATTACGCCCGTTTTCGTAAATTCCCGCAACAAGCCTTATTAAGCTCATATCAAAACATCGACAGAAATTTACTATTCTAAATCATGAAAAATCCTGTGAAAGGTTTATTCTAGAGATGCATCAAGTCAAACTAGTTTGATTTTACTCAACAAACTTGACTTGACTTGAAAATCAAACTTTTATGTAAAAAAGTTTGACTTGACTTGATTTCTGTATCTTTAGGTTTGACTTGAAATGAAACTTCTTCAAACAGTTTGAAGTTTGTATATCATATTGCGCAACGTGTTTATTTCCAATTCTAATAAAATAAGAAGAAGAAAAAAAATTATGGATCTATTAGTGTTGTACATTGTAAAAAAATATCTGCCATTTAACTTCTTTGAAGATGATATAACCCACCAATTATACAACTACATTAATCCAAACTTATTTGTCCCTTCAAGAAACCATCTGAAGTCACGAATATTTTCCAAATTTGATGTTTTGAAAAATTCGGTAAAGATACTTTTAAATGCTTGTGACTCAAAAATTTCGTTTACAATGGATGGATGGTCTTCCCATTCGATGAAGGGCTACTATGGAGTAGCTGTTCATTTTATTGATAGTAACTGGACATTACATTCATTTTTATTAGATTTTTTACCCGGAAAAGGACAACATACTGGCGTTTCAATGGCAACTTTGTTTTTTAAAATAACTGCTGAATTCAATATTACACACTCTATTCAAGGTATTACTACTGACAACAATAATAGTAATTTCACTTTTTTTAAAGAATTGGGAAACATAATAGAAAATTTTGATGGTGCGAATAAGCATTACGTGTGTTTTGCACATATTCTTGACTTAGCTGCTCGACATTTAATGAAAGTGTTTGAGTTAACGTCTGAAGAAAACCAAGTCGAAGACTCTGATACTAGTGATAACGAAAGTACAATATTTGAAAATACTGCAACAAATGCAAAGTTTAAGGTAATTTGTGAAAAACTCCGAAATGTTAAGATTAAACTTCGCAAAATTTTGTGACTCATTAAATTTACACATGACCATTCCCAAACTGGAGGTAAAAACCAGATGGAACTCTACATTGGAAATGCTGTCCTGGGCGTTACAATTCAAACGTTCGATTAATATTCTTTGTGACAATACCGATACTCTTTTAAATTTTCGAATACATGATACAAACTGGAATGTTATTGATAGAACATGTAAGTATTTACAAAGTTACAAAACACTAACTACAATTTTAGAAGGAGAGAAATATTCTACCCTTTCTATGGTGGTCATTGGGATCAATATGCTACTCGACAAACTAGAACGATGGGGGCATGAACTGGATAATAAAGAAAATAGAGACGATCTTGATGCAAAGATAATTCTTGCCCTTCAGGCAGCCCGTGATAAAATTGTTAAGCATTACAGTAGGACTATCTGGATGTATTGTATCGTTTTGATTTTGGATCCTGGTCATAAAATTGAAACGTTTTCTTTAACGACATGGGGACAATCCTTAAAAGATGAAGCCATCAAGAAATTTGAAGAAAATTATTATTCACCTTACACTGACAAAGAGTCACCCCAAACCCAAACTGAATGTACAGTTAGTGTGTTCGAAAAAAAAGTCTGATGAAGTTACCGATTGTGATTTAGACTTGTTTGGACTTTTCCAATCATCTCCAAAAATAAATAGAAACGAAAATTCATGGAGATACGAAATCGACAAATACGCAGCTGAATCACGAGCTGACTGTACCGATGACATACTAAAGTGGTGGAAACGGCACGAAACTGTATTTCCAACTTCATCAAAAATGGCGAGAGACTTTCTTGCCACCCCAGCAACATCAGCCTGCATAGAACGCTACTTTTCGAGAGCTTTTTTGACAGTCACAAAAAAACGAAACCGATTAAGTAAATGGCCAGTCTATTAGAACATTAATGTGTTTAAATTGGTGGCTTCAACAAGAATACTTAACAAATATCACACAAGGATCGCAGGAAGAGGTTACTATCTAATATATTGTTGCTTTCACTTAATTTGTAAGAGCTTTACTTTTTACGAAGAATTTTGAGGTGACAAGTTGGAGTTGATTAAAAAAATTGTTTAAAATAATGTATTTTCTTTTTGTTTTAAATAAATGTATTTGTTGTACCTACTTGCATATTTAACATAAATATTTTACCCATTTAAGGTAAATCTACTAAATAAATTATTTTTCAAACTCTTTCAAACTAGTTTGGCAAACAGTTTGATTTGACTTGAATTATTTGTCAGAAAGATTGACTTGAGTTTGACTTAATTTCAAGTCAATCTCAAACATTCAAGTCAAACTTGTGCAACTCTAGCTTTATTCTGTTCTTACAAAACTGTCAATATATTATTCGTGAAATAGTTACTATACGAATAAAATAGAGATAATTCAAGATAACAGGATTTTCTTTCATTTCATATCAAATATATTTTGTTTAAATTAGAGACAAGAATTATATAGTAGCAAATACAATTAAGGTAAAAAAACACGCTTGATAAACAATACATTCATTAAAATAACATAAAATTTTCAAGACCATAAATCTTGAAAAAAAAATAGATGATTTTTTGCTCCTTTCACTATTATACGACAATTATTTCTTATTATGATATAAGATTTGCTCACTGAGAACCTAAACACTGTAGAAAACTTTTTTAATATTTACAAAATGTTGAGATAGAACTTTGCAAATTTTTTTATAAAATCCATCTTTTCGTTTTTAATATAATGATAAAATAATATTTTTGTACAATTCTATCGTCAAATATGATTCAAAAATCGTGAAAAAATAAAAAAATCAATAGAATAAACATAAAAACCTCGCGTTCATCAAGTAGCAGAGAAGGACTTACTTAATCTTGGTCTGGCAGAATTTTGGTCAAGTATGAACTTGCCAGACCAATTCTATTCGAACGAGAAATAAAAAATAAAAATTTTGACGTTTAATTTTTTCTTATACTTTGTATAAAAAATTTGTTGTTGTAATAAGTTCGTTGGAGGCGGTCTGGCAAACATTTGCCTCAAGAACAAGAACGCCAGACGAAATTCTGTATTCATCTGGTCAAAACGCCATCGTAAACTAAAAAATTATGCTTAAGTTATGTAGATCGATTTTACAAAAAAATTAAATTATTAAAAAAAAATATGGACACGTCAAAGACTACCAGACCAATGGTTTATTATTCATCTAATATCCACAAATTAATAAAATATACTTTTGTACTGGTTGACCACCCTTTCACGAAGGTCGCCGGTTGGAACAGGGGTTTTATTTAAAAAATGTTTGGTTTGTAATGGAGATAATTTCAAAATATGGACCTAAAAGAGATCTACTATTTTTCATGATAACATTTTTTGATATCTCTTAAAATAACCCATATACCAAACTTTGTCGTAAGATTGGTACACCCTGTATATTTGTTATTATCTAATGGTTAATAGATACAGTTTTGACGAATTTCAAATATTTTTTTCATGTAATGTTAGTTAACCTACTATTAATTGTTTATGTACGGTGACACTATGGTGTTGCTAAGCTACAAACGTCCAAACCACTATTCAAAGTTTTTTGGAATACGCACGAAATTTTTTAACTTACGATTCATCCAAATTATTTTATGAAGGGCTTCAAATATTTACGACCACATTTAAAATAGATACATTATAGTTTACTTACATAACAAATGTAATCCATTTTTTATTGTTTTTAATAAAGTCCATTTTGGCACAACAACACGTTGTCGTATTCTACAGTCTGCTAAACTGATATTTAAGTTATTAACGATTCGTATTATCGCTGAATATATTTAGTTATCTACGTTGGAATTCCTACGTAAATATAAAATTTGTATGTAAAGAATTAATTACACTAGAGTTCGAAACGTTTTTTTTTTAAATAAACCTAAAAATTGAATGCTAGATAAACAGCAACAATGACGGAAATTAAAACAAACATTGTAAGCATAATATCACTCTTAAATTATTATTAACTAATTGTAGTTATAATATATTTTTATCATCTTGATAGCACGTTTTCAAGTAAGCGACCCTAAAACCGAAATAAACCATAGGCGGACATTGGAATATCAAAATCAATTATTTCGATTCTACAAAAGCGAATAAATATGGACAATAAGTAGGATATTTGAACGTGGAAACATAAAACCCAAACATAAAAATTACGTGCACATACAAATAGTACTCTCATAGGCTCCGCCCAATTGCATCTCATACTCATTCGATCCGGAATAATGTCTAGATTATTGTGCCAAATAATTGAATGAGCCCATAAAAACACCAAACACCAAAAAAAAAATTGTGTTTGGTTTGTAGCTTATTGTTCGTAAATTATAAATATTTTCAAAATTTGAAAAAAAGAGGATGAAATTTAGTAAAAAAAAGTTCCAACGCCCGGAACTGTACCTCCATTATTTATAATTTTAATTTAACGCTGAAAATAGCCCTCCGTGCGCCATTGTTAGGTTACGCGCACGGCCTCGAAAGCGAGTACGTCACTTAAAAATTTTTTTAAGTACTTAAAGTTAATTGAAAAATCTAAAAAAATTATAGTATAATCTAAACACTTTGAAGAATTGATTCCCGTTGGAATTTTTCATAAAAACAAATTTTTCAATATGCTAGACGATTGTTAATTAACAAAATTTTTTCAAACTTCCTTCATCGTTCTAAACTAAAAAAAATGTTTAAATAATTGCCGTAAAAGTATTTCGCTTCGTGGAGCTCTTCTTATATACATACAAAATAAGATTGCGTCATCATAGTTTTAAAAATGTTAATACTTTGTTTATAATAAGTAATGTAAGTTAGCAAAAAATGGCATTTATTGTTAACTTAAAAAAAATATTATAAACAAAGTATTAACATTTTTAAAACTTTGATGACGCAATCTTATTTTGTATGTATATAAGAAGAGCTCCACGAAGCGAAATACTTTTACGGCAATTATTTAAACATTTTTTTTAGTTTAGAACGATGAAGGAAGTTTGAAAAAATTTTGTTAATTAACAATCGTCTAGCATATTGAAAAATTTGTTTTTATGAAAAATTCCAACGGGAATCAATTCTTTGAAGTGTTTAGATTATACGATAATTTTTTTAGATTTTTCAATCAACTTTAAGTACTTAAAATGAATTTTTTTCAAGTGACGTACTCGCTTTCAAGGCCGTGCGAACAACCTAACAATGGCGCGCGGAGGGCTATTTTCAGCGTTAAATTAAAATTATAAGTAATGGAGGTACAGTTCCGGGAGTTGGAACTTTTTTTTACTAAATTTCCTCCTCTTTAAGGATCTTTTTTTAAAATTTCGAAAATATTTATAATTTACGAACAATAAGCTACAAACCAAGCACTATTTTTTGAAAGTGTTTAATTGTTTATAACTTTTGGAATTTTTTATGGGCTAATTTAATTATTTGGCACAATGATCTAGACATTATTCCGGATCGAATAAGCTAAACCACATAATTTTAATAAAAGTATGTAGAATTAACACCATTTTAACCTTATAGACTAGACTATATTGTTATCACTACCTGGAGTTCACTAAATAGCGTAAATACGTCGAAAGTTATTAATTAAATATATGTGCTACTTATATAAATGAAATAAATATTGTAATAAAATAAATCTATAATAAAATACCTAATAGGATATTATTCTTACCCAACTACACTGCACTGTCATGGCAAATTTTTCACTTCTAAATATATTTGAATGGTAATGGTATTAGGGATCTATTGTCCTCGCTACCTGCGGTTCACTATATAGGAAGAATCTAGCGAAAGCTGCTAACTGAACACTTATTTACATGAAGAAGCGCTTACAATTCTGTTTAATTCATTGAATCATCCTGAAGTGTTTCAGACACGTTTTTGAATTTATAATGAGCTCTTCAGCTATCAATATGATAAAAATACACTATAGCGTAAACAACGGAAGTGAAATCAAGCATCGACTCATGCAAATGCTCGTTGCATTACAATGCATCATTTTTTGTAGATGTAGATAGTGATTGTTAAATGATATAAAAATAATAATTGTCGAATAAGCAGACGAGTTTGGAAAAAAGTCGATTAAAGAAGATGGATCAGTAGATAAGAAAGTTTTCTTATATTTAAATTTGACAGAGTTTTGAAGAATCTGATCAAAAGACAAGAGAACCAATCATAACTATCTGTCTGATCTGGTAAGATGGGAGAGTAGGGCAATCCCACAGATCCTAGGCCTCATTGGCCCTCCTGGAAGGCCCTCTCAGTACGTCAACCAGCGTATTTAACATAGTTGATAACGTCCCCAAGATGAAATTCTGGAGGCCGAATACGGATTTACGAATGGATGACAGAGCCGAGCAATCGAAGAGAATATGCTCTTCCTTGGCTAGTTTGCAGTATTTTGTTTCATCCCAACTTTTCTTGAACTCATAGAAACTGTTACATTTGAGGACCAGGCAGAATCAAGAAGTTTATGAGCTGCTGCCTTCCTAGTCAGGACATAAGCCGCGCGGTTACTTTTAGACTCACCAATGCCTTTGGCCCACGACAGTGTGACTATATTGTTGTTTGTCGATTCAACCAAGACTTGGTGACATTCTAGTACTGACCCTGATGTGATACGTGGTCTCTTTAGGACTTACTATTTAGTCCAGTCTTTGGGGATTTTTACCTGGAAATAAGTCCGGAAGTTTTGAAACTTTGCAGGTTTGTAGGTTTGGATGTCCAGAACTAAAATTCACAAAATGCACAATCCGAGACATGGCGCCCAAAAATAGTTTTTTCCATTAATATCCAAAACTGTGCGTTTTTCGCCGGCATTGTTCATAAGATATACAGGATCGGCTAATATTTATCTTCCATATATAGAAGAAGGGTTGAAAGAAAAAGGAATACACGGTAAAATAATAAAAGTTATCCAAAACATATATAAGACAAACAAGAATTTCATAATACGCAATAACTTGAAATCCGAAGGATTTAGAACTAGCATAGGATTGAGACAAGGAGGAGGACTAAGCCCAACTTTATTCAATGTACATATGGACACCATTATAAAGAAAAGCGAACATAAAACTAAGAAAATTTTCATTGGACACAGAAATTTAGAGAGAGTAGAAATAGCGGAGAGCGGAGGGAGTTTTTGTAGATGATGTAGTACTAATAGCAGGAAGCGAAACATAATTACAAGAAAACATAAACATCTGGGACCGTATTCTTGACTGAGGGAGAGAAGCTTCCCGAGAGAACAGATATTTTGTCTTTGTCACTGCAATGACAGAGTAACCAAGCAAAATAAAGACAAAATATGTGTTCTATCGGGAAGCTCTACTCCTTCAGTCAAGAATACGGCCTCTGGAAAGAAGTTATGGAAGAAGAGGGCATTAGAATAAACAACACAAATAAAACAAAAATACTAATAATAGGTGACCAGAATATTCATACATACATCAAAATAGATAACATAAAAGTCGAACAAGTTAAAGAATTTGAATACCTAGGAGTAATGTTTGACGAAACGGGAAAACAAGACAAGGAAATAAATGAACGAATTGCAAAAACAATTAACCTGTACTACGCTATGAACAAACATTTTATTAATTAAAAAGAAATATCCAAAGAAACAAAGATAAAAGTATACAATACAGTATATAGAGCAGTACTAACTTATGGATGCGAACCTTGGACTCTCTCAACCAGACAACAAAGTAAAATTCAAGGAGCAGAAATGAAGTATCTAAGAAGAGTGGCAGGAGTAAATATAATGGACAAAATCAGAAATACAAAAATAAGATATGAACTGACAGTACAACCAGTATTAAAATTCATACAACGACATTTCACATCCACAGAATGGATAACAGGACTAACAGGAGACAGGTAAAACGGAGATATATGAGACAAGAACACAAATTGAGAAAAGAAGAGGGAGGCCAAGACAGACATGGAACAAAATGATGGGTAAAATATTACAAGAGAGAGACAAATCCTGGGAAGAAGCAAAAACTTTAACAAAAGATAGAAAAACATGGAAGAATTTCATATACAGATACATTCAAACACAAACGGAACATAGGGATTTAATGTATTGTCCGATCTAAATAGTCCATGAATATCAAGTATTGATCTGGTCAGCTGGATTCAGACCAATGTAAGAAACCCCAGAAATCCCAAAATTTGTTAGTTATGTGCGAACTGCGATTTAGTATTGAATAATTATTTGATGGGGGTAGTAAACGTCGCTACATATTGAAACAATATGTTTACGTTTTATGTTGTTCAAATCGAAAATTAATTGTTAAATTCTCTTTAAAAATTAATGTTTCGAGTTAAGATAATATGTTTTGATTTCATTTGGCAATAACGGCTTTCAAAATAAAAATGAATTCGTAAATAAAACAAAATATGATTCTTTAAATTGAAACAAAGTTATGGGCTTGAACACTATCACCTATCGACTGCTGTTTACTGACTGTCTGACGCTAATTAAGGACCGCCCTCAGTTGAGAATACGAAGTGGTGGGAATTGTACGATATGTTATAGGTGTCCAAATAAACGATTGTAATAATCGTGTTTTTAATCTATTGAAGCGGATGTTGGTCGACTAGTTCAAAAGCAGTTCTGATACAATGCTTAAAATCCCTATGTTCCGTTTGTGTTTGAATGTATCTGTATATAGAATGAAATTTAAACCCGACACCTAAAGGTACAAGTAGAATTGTAGAATCTCATATAGGAGCAACAGTGAGCACTATACATAAAAATATATAAGAACAAATTTATTCATCACCAAAATAAATAGTTGTAATCAAACAAAATCCTGTGTTTTCATCCCAGAAAATGCCGTTAAAAATTTTAAAACAACGATAGACAAAAATTGGGAATAACTTTTACAGATAAGTACATTGGCAACACATCGATTAAAAGTAAGGACAATTAACACACGCCCAACTATTTTGGTAGAGGGGACTGATCTAATTGTGAGTTTCACACCTATAACAATTCTTGTCTCTTTCTTTCAAGTAGTGTTGTTCATATTATCCTTGTGTAAATCGTATGACCTATTGAACTTTTTCGCAATATGTATGTCCACGAGTGAACAGCATACTTCCCCTCCACGAAACGCCCACTTCTCTAGACATTGTCTCTCTGTTATTCTATAGATTCTTCTCTTCCACTCAAAGAATGGCGATACGGAAGATAATTATTTGCCGAATCTGTATATATGCTCTTTTTTACTCTATTCTCCAAATGATAATTCCAGGTTAACTAATAACTATGGAAGGTAGACAACACACAAAAACAAATGTGGTATGATGAACTAAAACGAACATTAAAGTGGAGAAACAAAGAAATAGAAAAATTTGGCAAACGAGGATGCGGTCTACAATTTATCTTCGTTACTTTTTAATATCTATCTTGAAGAGATTATCTTCGTCACTTTTTAATATATCTGGAAGAGATTTTATAAAGTAACTTCGTTACAGTAATGCGTTACTTCAGAACTAACGCGTTACCTTTTTTGGTCAATGTATAAATGTATACTAACATCCCATATTTACCTTTTTGATAAGAATATGTTGACTCGTTTTAGAGTAACAGTAAAAAACCACTTCTGAAATTTCTACTTTGACATGCTATAACTTTTTTACCATAATTTTTTTATATAAGCAAGTAAGCTTAACTATCTTTTTCAAATTTCGGATATCTTTAATAGTTTTTGAGGCAAAAAACCGAACCATATATTTTTTTTACTCAATTGTTTAAAACTTAGTCGATTTTTGCCGACCTTAATTTTCAGTTAAACATTTTTTAGATGCCGTTTCTAATCGAATGTGTCCTAAATCATAATTTTCGGTGGTTCGGGTCGGGTTTAGAATAAAATGGCGTAGGTATTTTGAGGGAAACATCCTTTTCAGGAATAGCAGTTCAAGGAAAAGACTTTATTGAAGGAATTGGACATGTAAACCTGTGCTGACATCTATTAACAAACGATTAAAATATTTTAATTATGAGTTTAAATTATTGCTATAAGCTATATTTTAAAAACAATAATTTCTCTCTATTTTACAGATTCATTTGTGAATTCACAAGAATGGACTTTATCACGTACAGTACCAGATTTACGGCTAGGTATAGTTGGTGCTTTATCATCGGGAAAATCAGCTCTAGTTCATCGTTACCTTACGGGCTCTTATATGCAAGAAGAATCTCCTGAAGGTGGTCGTTTTAAAAAAGAAATCGTAGTTGACAATCAGAGTTATCTTCTTCTTATTAGAGATGAAGGGGGACCGCCAGAATTACAAGTGAGTTAAATATAAACAAACAACCTATTGGGAACTGACAGGTGGGCGTGGCCTAAAAACATGTCATCATGTCGCACTTTTAAAATTGTAATTCATATGATAGTAATTTTTTTTTAACATTTGTTGTCATTTTACAATCTACTTCATCAAGAGTATTCAGTAAAACAGTTCAATGTTTTAAAACTATACTTTAGTATCGTTAAAGGGTACCAGTCAATTAGCTACTGTCAAATCTCGCATGAATTGATGCAAATACTAAACTAAAACAAATTTTATTTAGTAACCATATAATAAACACAAGTTCGAGGGAGAGACAACCCTGGTTATATACGGCTTAAAACCACAGAAATAAATATCAATTGCAGCGTTTAAAGGAATTGAATAAAGATGACAACAAAAAGAATGGAGAAGAAGTGATACTGAATGAAGTGTACTTGACTCCGACGCTGCGTATGCTCTGGTACCATACTTCTAGTATGGTTTCGCAAGTCGAAAACGTCCAGTACCCATACTAGGTATACCATAGTATATGTGGTATACCAAGAAAAAATCGTCTTTAGATTGCTTATATACCTGGGAGCATTAACAATTGATCGCAGTGTTTTCGACTCGAATCTCTGTATGGTTTTTATTCTAGTGGGTTTTGCACACCCCCATAGTTGCACGCCATATGTCCAGATAGGTTTTAGAATTACTTTGTATAGCAGCAGCTTGTTTTTAGTTGATAGTTTCGATTTTCGGCCTATTAGCCAGTACATTTGTTTGTTTTTGATGTCTAGTTGCCTTCTTTTTGATTGTGCATGTTTCTCCCAAGTTAATCTTAGGTCTAAGTGCAGGACCAGGTATTTCAGATCACTTTTGACTGATACAAGGACTCCATCGATGGTGACTGGTGGGCAGTTGTTAGTTGTTGTGGCAGGTAGTGAACAACTGATATGGATTGGTTGTTTTTAATCCTCAATTTTTTATACCATGCATTAAATTAGTTCAGATGAATTTGAATGTTTATTGAAGAGGCAACTAGACCCCTTTCTACAGAGAGAATAGTAACATCATCAGGAAAGGCGGCTATTGTTGTGTTATCTGTTTCATGCAAGTCATTAGTGTATAGGAGGTAGAGGAGGGGACCTAGTACACTTCATTGGGACACCCCAGATTTTACAGTATACCCCTCTGTTATTATATCACTGAGCTTAAATGAGAAGTGTCTTCTAGTTAGTTATGACTTTAGTAGGAAGTAAAAGTTTTTATTTAGAGAATTTCTTACCTTGTAGAACAGATCTGCATACCATACTTTATCAAAGACTTAAGAGACCTCAGGGAATAATCCATTGCAGAACACTTTTCTTTCTAGAGTTTTGCTAATGGTGTTGACTGTTCTGGAATTGATGGGTGGTAGATATCTTCTCTTGGAATAGTCAGTCAGTAAGTAAGGTCATATTCATCTTGGATTATTTTGAGCAAAAGTCTTTCAAATATTTTCATAGGGATGGGTAAAAGACCGGTCTGTATGATGAGATAACAGTAATGTGAATGAACAAAATGCAATTAAACAATTTTGAAATATTATCTTGGACTAGTAGGAACTGAAATCAGAAAAACATATATGATGTAGAATCAATTTTATCTGTAGAATATTTCATTAAGGGCCGATCCTACCGCTTACAGTTATCTCTAACTTGAAGTTAGTTCTCAATTAATTCCTACCGCCTCTTGGTAAATCCCAATTTTAAATAGAAGTCCAACTAGCAATTAGAGCACAACTGCCAGTTTGCAAAACGGAGGAATAAATTGTGAAAAGAGTAGTGAAGTTTTGTCAACAATTATTGCATATGTATCCAAAGATCCCATATGAAATAAATGCTATATCTAAAAGTGGAGAAATTATTTAATGTAAGACAGGCTTGGGTGGAAAGTGTAAACATGCTGTAGCAACATTATTCTGTTAACGAAGTTAAAAATGACTGACCTGAACTAGTTATAGATATTATAATAGAGTATGCCTTGCAAATACTTCAGTAAATAAAAAAATACATTTTATTGTCTTCCATGCACCAAAATAATATTCTATAGCCACTAAACAATTACCTGGCTTCGAAAAGTTATGAAAAACCTCGTTTAAATCCTTATTTGTTCTGCTCTGAAAATCTCCAATTGAACACCAGATTCTATAAGTACTGACAATACTCCAACTTCCATTTTTAATTACATTTATTAATAACTTGACTATCAATGTAAACAACCACTCAACTATTACTAGTTTGATTTTTCACCACTAGATGGTATGACTCAATTGGTCAGTTCCCAATAAACAACTGAAAATTAGCACTTATTCATTCTATTGTATTAAATTTAGTAAAGGTGCAGGTTTTGTTTTGTTCACTCGTATTTTGTATTTTGCCAAAAGGCTGTTAGATAGTTGTCACTTTTACAATAAAAGATAATTCAAGTTAAATGTGCCTAATTCATTCATTTTTCATTCATATAATCGTATATAATGCAAAGTATTGACATAAATCATGACAGTTTTTTTCTGCAGTTTTGTGCTTAAATATTATAATAAGAAATAATTCATGTAAAAGTGTACATTGCTTACTGTACTTACTATTTATTTCATTTCTTTTCAGTTTACAGCCTGGGTTGATGCTGTTATTTTTGTGTTTAGTCTGGAGAATGAATCTTCTTTTAATGCAATTTTTAATTATTACACCAAAATGGCCCAATATAGAAACTCGACAGAAATTCCTTTAATTTTAGTTGGTACACAAGGTAAGAAATCCATTTTAATTCTTCTTAAGCAGGACAGGCACTGAATCGACTCGACTCGTATCGGTGTTGCGCGTGCTCCAATCTATTTGTGAAGGAATCAAAAATTTTTATTGGGCCTTGTCGTACCGAGTCGATTCAGTGTCGTGTCCTGCTTTAGTTGTTCCAATTAGTTAGTCTATGTTGCCTGGAGTAAAAGTAATATCCAGAGATTTTGTCAGGACAACTTTTTTGAAGTATTTGTGTAATCAACTTCAAACCCTATTTTATCTACAAGTTTTATAATAATACTAAAGTCTTCAAGTAAAATATGAGTAATCTAAAAACATTAAAAGAATTTGGTATCCTCAAAAACCCCGCAACTCTTGCCACTAATGAAAATCAAGTCAGAATTTCCATAATCTTCCAAATCCACATCAAGATTAAGATTAATATGGGGCTTATGTGTTTTGTTTTTTCCACCCCATAACATCAATTATATAAATCTGAAATTAACAAAATGAATTAGTTGGTCGAGATGAATCAATTTAAGTATAAGTTTTTAAATATTTATATTTGATTTGTCCAGGAGATGCAAGAAAAATGTCAAAAAGGTTGCAGCAATTGTTGTAGTTTTTACATATATTAGAGACTGGCGAATTTCTAAAAATATTAGTACGCGGTGGTTTAGTGTAAAATGTTTGATTTCCTCGTGACGCTAGCCTAGGAATCAGAAAATTAAGTTTTTCAATATGATATTGACAGTTCACAGTATTAGTTAGTGTTTTATGTAGAAAAACTAGTGAACAGCATTCTCTTCTGATAACAAGGCTCTTAAAATAATGCCGTACTAGTAAATGGTTATGAGATGTACCGATACTTGGATAAACCCTGTCAATTTTAAAACTTAATAATTTTAAAAATCGTTTTTGCACAGATTCAATATTTTTAATATGTGTATGATATATGGGATTCCATATTCATATTATGGACGCATATTCCAGCCTAGAACGAACAAATGAATAACATAAACTTTTTAATGCTGTAATATCGTTAAAATCACGTAAGCATCTTGCGATAAAACCGTAGGTTCGGCTAGCTGCAGATACAACACTTTCTATGTCGGGAGTAAAAGAAAGCTTCCTATCAAAAATTACCCCCAAATCCTTAACTACTTCTGCTCTCTCTAGCACATTCTGTTCAACCATATAATCATATGTATATAGGTCAGACTTAAGAGAATATGACATTACCGAATTTAAGTATAGCTTGTTAGTTGAACACCATTCACAAATTCGTTCCAAGTTATTTTGTAATATGTGACAATCATTATTTTCGACAATTTTACGAAATATCTTCATATCATCAGCATCAACATTCAAGACATCATTAATAAATATGTTGAATAGCAAAGGTCCCAGATTAGAACCCTGAGGTACACCAGACAGAGCTAAATATTATTAATGATGAAATAAAACAATTTAATTTGTTTAAATCTTCATTTTTTATTTTGAACTAACGTTCAAATTGAAATTAGTGACGCGTTTCGCTACACAGTAGATTTTTCAAACAAATTAAATTGTTTTATTTCATCATTAGTATGGATCTTCATCAAGTAAAGCCTCATCTATTCAATTTCTAAATATTATTTGTGATTTGTGACGACTACATATCACAAATTGCTTCCGATTTGATAAGAATGAAGAAAATAAGTTCATCATACCAGTAGACAGTCCAGTTTTTGATAATTTACCTAGTAACAAATTATGATCAAGTCGGTCGAAAGCTTTTGAGAAGTCTGCGTAAATATCATCAGTCTGTACCTGCTCATTAAAAATTTGTGCTATACCCTGAGTTACATGTAAAGTTCATATAATAGCCCTCTTGGTGTGCGTCATTGATTGTTAATGACATTCTAACACATTACGTTGGAAGAAATGGAAAAAAAGGCAGGTCTGTGATTAATCCTAATCAAAATATCATAATAATGAACCGTTTAAACGTATTACAAACGTTAACCCTAATCTTTGACTTACAAAAATTTGATTGGTTGATGTTTAGATTACGCGCAAACGCGATCTATCAATCGGGCGAAATTACATCGTTCAAAATACGATGCAGGCGTTCCTTTCGTAGCGGCAATGTGTCTTACGTCTTTTTCTAATGTCCCACTGACAGTTCTCGTCAGGTCTGTACTTTACAGTCAATTATTATTTAATCTTATTGAACCCGCTGTATAATTCTTTTGCAGAACTATATTTACTAATATTAAATTATTTTAATATGTAAATTGAATATACAATTTGTTTTATTTTGCAGTGTTTTGATATCCCAAGTATTATTAATTTCATAGCCTTTTCGGATTTGGCTGAATACGATCCTGATGATTTTATTTATGAAATTGTCAAAATAACAAAGAAAATATCGACATACCCAATACATACCCGGATATACGTTACAAACGATGACGCACACCAAGAAGGCTATTATATGAACTATAAAAGATTCGTAACAGCAGAGCGACCTAGCCATGTTGATGTACTGATATCTGCCCATTAACTGAAGAATATAGAAATATTGTAAAAGAACACCTTGGCAGAATTACAAATAATAGTAATTGGTCTAAAATTAGATATCAAAGCGGACACCCTTTTTATATATAGGACATACCTTTGATATTTTCCATATAGAGAGAACTGTACTTGTCTTCAAACAAATATTAATAAGGGTAGACAAGGACATTTGCACAATCTTTTATAATGAATGATGGTATGTGATCAGGTCTGGTGGTCATCTTTGGCTTCAACTTCTTCATGGCTTTCAGTACTTGTTCTTCCTCAAACTCAGAAATATTAATACAACTATTATTTATAGTATCTTACTTAGAGATAAATCTTATGGCTACAGAAAATATTTGCTAAAAAAATCAGCAAAGGAGTTAACAATGTCCTCAGGCGAATCCTTAAGAATTCCTTTTTGGCATAGTGAATCTGCCTCTTCATTGCCCTTGTCATCTGAGTGGCTTGGTATTCAGTCTAAAGAAATTCTGTTTTGACTGCCCAACTCTTGGGGGGTTTCCAAGTAATCTCAAACAAGTTTGGAATTTATCTGCATGAATCTGATTGCTTTTATAGCCGCTTGGCTGTCAAAGTATATGGCAATGGTCTTTTTCTTGAACTCTTGCATTAAAACCTCCTTCACAGTGCTGTATTGCTGCAACTTCTACCTGGAATATCGTCACGTGTCTGCCTAAGCTCAGTTAGACTTTTGTCTTTCGCTTGGCTATGTATACTCCTGCTCCTACACCTTCCTCGGTTTTTATCTGAGTATCAGGCTATTTATGCATTAATTAAAGGTCCTTCCTTCAATTTTCCCAAACCTGTATTTGGGAAGCATCTCCTCCGATGGCATTTCCATTATGGGCTCGGGTTTCAGCTCTTTGTATAGCTGGTAATACGTCTTAATGCGGCTTATGGGCCCTTACCATATGGTGACTGATCTGGTTTCGCCTTGTAGCGACGGTAAATAAGATTCAAATTTAAAATGATTCATACCAAATCTGTACAAATAACGCTCATTGTACAAAATATTTAGACATTAATGTAGATTGAAAGAATGCATCATAAACAACTAAATTTAAAAATAAAGGACATATACTGGGCGATGGAAAAAAACTACTACTTGATAAAATCATGATCAACCAAATGGGACTATGGCATTAATGTGTTTGTTTCTAAAGCAAATTTAACTAAACAATGATGCCAATCAAATATACTTGAAATTATAGCAAACGCTCTTAGTATGTATAGACTGATCTCAAACCAGTACAATGACACAAACAATTGTTAGAACCTGTAAAGAAGAAAGCTAAAAAAATTCTGAGATATGATTAAAATTTCCCAATCACTTCATTTACGGATATCACTGCTCTTTATTCGTCAGTTAGGATAGTTTATTATTCAGAGAGTTAAAATGTCTACTATTGTTAATTGTAATTGACTGTGGTGACTTGATATTTTTTTTACATATTATTTTAGACGCAATAAGTGAGAACAATCCTCGGGTAATAGATGATTCTCGAGCAAGAAAATTGGCAAACGACTTAAAGAAATGTACTTATTATGAGACATGTGCAACGTACGGACTCAATGTAGAAAGAGTGTTCCAAGATGGTAATTTATTTCTATTTTGTTTAATTTTTGTGCTAAGTCTACTTGACAAATGTATTTTAGCTTGTCAGAAGATAGTTCAACAAAGGCACGCTTTAACTCCATGCTTGACACCTACTAATTCTAGACCTTCTACTCCAAATAGTCATTATTACCCGAACACTGTATCTGTACAAAGAAATTTTTTACAAAGCAATAATGGATACTCTCAACATGGACAATCACAATCCCACATGTCTCCTGGACATAACCATACGTTATCACACAAGGTAAGATAAATCACTACTTTAAGTTTTTTAAAGGTGTCCTTATTTTCTAACCAGCATCTTCAGAAAATACACTACTGGACAAAACTAACACAACAATATGAAATTATCCAAAACATTAATGTATCTTTTTCTTGTTAGTTTTGCAGTTTATCAAATATTTTAACAGTAGACTATGCATAGGATAGATATCGAACTAATTCACTTAGATTCACAAATTTAAAGAATAGGATAGAAGATAAACAATTGTGTGCAGTACTTGCATTAGATTTTCGTTAAAAGTAAGGTTATAAATTGTTCCTTTTCTAAAAGTAATACGTTTTTTGTGGTGCACTGTTTAAGTTTTTGCCCCAAAAAGAACAAGGAATTTAATAGAAGTAGTGTGGGAATCTGTTTTATTAGACAAGGAATATTGTCAAAGTTATGTTCCAAATTTGGTAGTTAAATATTGTTCCACAATAAATCGTATGGTAAGATGCTTGAAATAGGTAAGAAATGATTCTATAAGACCAAAGCAAGGAAAAAAATAATGCACTAACGACCGAGATGATCGTTTTATTACACAATTTGCTTCAAGAAAGTGAACTGCCACTAGTTCTGTGATCAAAAACGAACTTGAAACTATCAGCAATGTCATAATTTCTTATAGAACAGTTGAAATTCGGTAAAGTGAAGCTGGATTAAATATGCGACCACATACTGAACCCTTGCTTACTAAGGAGAACAGAGTTGCCAGGTTACATTTTGCTTGGAATCATCAAAATTGGTCTGTGAAAGTTTTATTGACACATGAAAGTAGGGTTAGCCTAAAACTTCCAGATGGTTGTGAACAAGAATGGCGAAGACCAAAAGAAGGAGGAAAGAGGTTTACTGGGGCCGGATTCTTGACTGAAAGAGCAAAGCTACCCGATAGAAGAAATATTTTACTTAATTACAGTCACCTGTAAAAAATTGTCATCTTTTATTAAAGCGTGTTATCAATAGATGTCAAAGATAATAGTTTAATACTATTATCTTGCAGATACACCAACCCCGTTTAACTTAGAAGTGTAATTCAATGTCTGTCGGGGCATATAGCCCGAGAAGTAGTTGTTGCTTCTTAGTGAACGGTCTGTTTTTTGAAAAATATTTTTCAGGCGTTACAATTCATTATAGTATTAAATTATTATCTTTGACAGCTATTGATAACACGCTTTATTAAAATATGGCAATTTTTTACAGGTTACTGTAATTAAGTAAATAACTACAAAACCGAGATGGTTTTTGTCAATATAGAATTTTGGTTTGTGGTTAGATGTGGGAATGTCGCTGTTATCGCATTCTTAGCATTTCCTTTACTGAGGTTAATGTATTGGTATGGTTTCAACGTTGTCTCCAGTCCAGGATTATACTCTCAGGGCTTCTGAACGGATAGCATCAACCTTGTACTGATGAGGCGCAAATACGCCGTAACCGGTCTACAAGTGATGTCCCTTCTAATCACAAACCAGAATGGTTGGTTATATCTTGCAGATATACCAACCTCGTTTAACTTAGAAGTGTAATTCAATGGCTGTCGGGGCATATAGCCCGAGAAGTAGTTGTTGCTTCATGGTGAAAAATATTTTTCAAAAACTTTGCAAGGCGCTATAATTTATAATAGTATTAAAATATTTTTTAGACGACGCCATCTGAAAGTTGCTCGTTCTGTATTCATTTACATACCGAAAGTTGCGTTTTGAGTGTTCCATGTAGTGAAAGTGACAGTTCCGTACTGCAAAACACTTTCGGGACGCTCTGGAGTGGACAACTTTAACTTCTTTAAATGTGACTCTAGTCACTTCAATGTTGACAGTTGACAGTTTCACTTCGATGATTTTGCATAACCTTAAATTTTTAATTCTCTGAAATTATTTGTTTTATCCGAAGTTTTGTCTAAATTAATGAATAACAATGAATGATGATGAAAAAGAAAACATCAGCGATGAAGAGGTACTCGAATCCACGCCACCTGATCTCACCGAAGAAAGCAATGCGGCCGTTCTTAATTCGTTGCCGGATAAATCTCGTGCAAGGTACGAAAAACAGTCGTCTAAAAAATGTTGTGTATGTCGCGGCTGAAATACTACTTTGTTGGACTCGTCTGCTGCTCGCCTCGCAATTTTCAGACTCCTCCAACAAAGTAGCACTTTCAGTCCTTGGCATACAAATAACTATTGTATTCATCACTGTAATGATGGAGTGAACAAGGAATATGAAGACAAAATATGTGTTATCTGGGTATGCTCTATTCCCTAAGTCAAGAATCCGGCACCTGCAAGGATTCCATTCGACAGTGGTTCTGTTGTGATCTGGGGTGGATGCATAGACACTCACATAATTAGTTCCTGTCGGTACGAGATCCATAAAATCTAAGAATATTATATTAAGAATATTTTAATAAAACGGTCGGTCGTTTTTTTGTAACCCAATTTCCTGTTTATGCCCGACGCGCTCGACTTCGCATGACTGGGGAGGTACTTGATTATCTTGATCAAGTTGATATACCAGGTAAGCAATGACCACCAGAAAGCCTGAATCTGAATCCCATCGGGCATCTATATAATCACCTCAGAAAAAGTGTTAAACGTCGAATACCTGCACCTAGAAAACTGCGGGAACTTTAAAATGTAGTTATTCCAGCATGGGAACAAATTCCTCAAGATTTCATTCAAAATTTAATTAATAGTATACCTAAACGCCTGAATACCATGATTTTTTTTTTCAACAATACGTTGTTACTTAAGAATAATTTTAATTCCAATTTTATAGAGAAATATTTAAGCTCATAAATGAAATGAAATAATTGGTTTGAGATTTCTTAACATTTATTGAAGGCTAGAAACAAACATTCTATCATATCCTTGAAGATAGAAAGAAGTTTCAGAGCCTCTTGATGAATAAATTTAATCATTCAATGATTTATTTTTGTTGAATTTTATAATTTTTTTATTTTAAAATAATGTATTGAAGGATAGATGCAAACGTTCCTTCAAATCCTTTTAATTAAAAAATTATAATCGTTTCAGGACCCGCCAAGTATTCAGACAATCGATTTACGTCAAGTTCATACTCTAAAATCTAACACCTCGAACTTTATCCGGCGAGAAGCTGCTGACAGTAAGGAATTGATTTATAAATCCGCCGATGAAAAATGGAACTCTTCTACATCTACCATCGGTAGTCATGCTTCGTCTCAGGTAAATATCATGAAACATTGAATTACACTTCATTAGAAGAATATATCAATTCAATTTTATATATTTTATAATTTTATAGGGATTAGCATTACAAACCGTAGAGAATAACAACGTATCTAAATTTGCCGCTCCGCATTCTCTAGATAACCTTCAAAGTAGTACCAAGGACGGTAAAGATCTACCAACTCCCAATTCGACGCCGACGACATCGAGAAAAAGTCGACGGAGATCGAATCTTTTTACTCCGAGTAAAAAGGGGGATGATAAATTGAAGAACGGTGGAGATTTTGGTAGCGGAAGAGCTATTCCGATCAAACAAGGTAAATTTTTCCATTAGCAAATTATTTTTATACTAAAATTGATATTATTTTTTGTCCACCCTTCTTTTCCTTTTTACTATCCCCCCCTTTTCCGTATCCCCCCTTTTCCTTTCCACTCTACTCCCCTATTTTCCTTCACTCTCTTCCCCTCCCTCTTTGCCTTCTCTTTCTTAACCTCTTCTTTTCCTACCCATTTTTCTCCCTGCATTTTTTTCTCCTCTTTCTTCCACTGGCATATTTTCCTTTCACACTGTTTCCTCTTATTCAATTTCTGTTCTGTTTCTAGATTTTCCCATTTCTTAGTCATATTTCCTTATTTTTCCAAATCTTTTCTCTTCCCTTCTCCGTTTTGCCACTTGTCCTCTCTTTCCTATTCCATTTTCCTTTTTTTCTTTGCCTCTCATAATTCCCTTTCCTTTCTTTTTCCCATTTTTCTCTCTTTTTTTTTCCTTTTCCTCCCCTTTTCTCTCTTTTTCCTTTCGTCCGTTTTCCCTTTTCCTTTCTTTTATATTTTCCCCTTTTTCCTTTTCCTTCTCTTAATTTTTCGCTCTTTTTCTCTTCCTTCCCGTTCTTTCTCTGTCTTCCCCTATCTTTCTCCTTTTTTTCTGTTTTTCTCTCTCATTCTTTCTCTTTTTCTGCCTATTTCTCGCTCTTTTTCTCCATTTTACTTTTTCTTTTCCTCCCTCTTTATTCATATTTATCTCTCATTATCTTTTTCTTCCCTCTCTATCTCTGTCTATTCCTATCACGTATATTTCGCTATCTCTATCTCTCCTTTTTATCTATAGTAACCTTTGATCCTCTTACCGTCTATTTTCTCACTTTTCATTTGTCCCTCATTTTTCACTATATTTTTCTCCTTTCCGTTTTCCTCTTCAGCATTTCCTGATCATTTTCTTTTCCCTTACTCTTGGCCCTTTCCCATTCAAGTTTTCTTGTTCTTTCCACCCCAACTCCTTTTTCTGGTTTCTTCTTCCATTTATTATCTCCTTTTACCACTTTTCTTTAATGACTAATGTGTGAAGTTTTATTTAACTGGAAACTTGAAGCAAAAATTAATTTAAAACTAAAACTAAGAACATAAAACCATGTAATGTAATGTAGATGCTCATGCAAGAAACTAAGAAATATGACCAACTTTCAATTAAGAAATCAATTTCTTCCATGAATTCGAAACAACGCATGCGTGAAGTCCTGACCATAGATCACTTACTGGATCTGAACTTACCGAACAGCCTCTATTTGTGTTAAGTTATTGTTTACATTATTTGTTTACAAAATTTTTATAATCTATTATTATTATTACAATAAATTATGAGCTGAGAACTGAAGTTCTATAAAGTTCATATAAACAATAAAAAGCACACATGCTATAAAAATATAGGCGATAGCTTATTGTAAAATGGAAAGAAAAAGAAAATAAATGAGAAGTACATATACAAAATTAAGAAAGCTGAACAAATTGGTCTAACATGTTAAATATAGCTCTAAATAATACTATCAAGTCACCACGTTGTCTCATATATAAATCTTTATTCATTATTAATTATGAATATTATATATATGAATATGAATTAGTGCATACATTGATAAATAACGATATAATCGGTACGCCGGTGGTCTGGCTCCGTTAGTCCATGATGCAACATTCTCTCCCTCCATTACGGCTCCTTGCGGTTAGGCATTATCCGTTTGTTATCCTGATCTATGAACTTTAATAGATCCGGTCGAACCTGACAGCTAACATTCCCTCAGAGATCTTGTTGTTTTTTACCTGAAAAGCTATTGAAAAACAGGTCACATATTTATGGCATCTGATCTATTCAATTAAAATTTGTTAATGTTAAAATGTTTAAAAAAATATATATATACCCTTTCATACCTCATTCAATCTTTTGTACAACCCAATTCGCGCTCTCTCATCCACCTCCATTTATACTATGGTCTAATTACCGGTTTCAAAGAAATTGTTTGAGTGCTAATGTACAAATATATACATATTATTTGTGTCACGGGAGTTCTTTTCTTTTTAACCCAAAAATTTGTGTTTCCTGGATTAAGGTTTTCTAAGTACTTGTTCCAGTTACTGTTACTCACTCTTATCTATATTTAGCGGTAATAACCAGTCGGAACACCATTTAGAAACTGTACTGTGTGATTGGAAAGACAGGTGATTTGTTGTGCATTATCTTCGTAAAAAGAACAGTTATTTTTTATATGCTTAGGAAGATCAGCCGTATATAACAAAAATAGCAATGGTCCCAGAACAGATCCTTGTGGAACTCCACTTAAAACAGGTTTCAGCGGAGAAAATATAGTATTAACGCGCACACAAAATTGTCTTGAGGTGGGAAAGTTAGATCCAGCTCTTCAAATATTCTCTGATACTATAATGTTCAATCTTATGTAGTAATCTATGCGTTGAAACCCGGTCAAAACCCTTGGCAAAATCAAGATATATAACGTCTATAAGTAAACCGTTATCAGAGGTTAGTCCAATCATTTACACACAAAAAAAGATTTGTTAAAGTTGAACGTCCTTGTTTGAAACCATGCTGCTGGGAGGGGAGAATATTTTGTTGAAGAAGAAAAGAAAACATTTTGTCACATATAATTGATTCCATAACCTTGCAAACAATAGGGACATGACTGATTGGCCTATAATTGTTTGGGTTAAGTTTGTTTCCTTTTTTAAATATGGGAGTAACTGAGGCAGCTTTCCATATCGGTGGTAGTGTGTGAGTCTTGACAGATACATTCATTATACGTGATATGGGATGACATAGAACCTCGCACATGATTTTAAAATATGAGATGATATATTGTCCAGGCCAGGCGATGAGTTGGATTTTAGCGATTTAAAATTTCTTAATTTATCTAGCATGAACAGCTGAATATTCTTGGTTTAAATTGAATCTTAAATTAGTTTTAGATTAGTTGATGTTGCATGAATCCACCTTTAGTCGTCGTGTTGGCCGTTGTAAACCATATTGTATATATTACTTTCTTAGTGAAGAATCGTTTTTTAGGTTATTTGTACAAAAGGAGCAGTAAACCGCTAAACAAAGAATGGAAAAAGAAATACGTAACTTTATGTGACGATGGTCGTTTGACATATCATCCTAGTCTTCACGATTACATGGAAGATATCCATGGTAAAGAAATTTCATTGCAGTATGTTACAGTTAAGGTACCTGGACAGAAACCTAGAGGTTCTAAATCGATTATTACGATCGCTGGAGGGGGTCATATTGGTATAAACGAAGGACTGGGAGGAATCTCTCTTGCAGGTTAGATATCTCATCACTTAACGTATTTTGTTATATTTTTAATTTTCAATAAAATATTAGTATGAACATAATTTTCCAGGTAAAGAAAGAAAACCTCCAGAAAGAGTTCCTCTGGATTGCTTCGATCCCACAAAAGATTCGGATTCTAAATATTCAGCACAGCAACAATTCAGCGGTGATGAAACGATCGTATTTTTAAGCAGTAACTTTTTAAACGGTGATAATACAAAAAATGACAATCCTTATATTAAGAAAAGACATCGAAGGGTTAAAAGCAGTGGTGTTAAGAACTCTGAATATGACGGTAAGTAACAAGATTTTTTTTCACAATCAACTTCAATAGCCACAATAAACTATAATTTAGATACATCCATTACCTAAATCTGGATCAACTATTTGAGACATTCTAATGTTTGAATCTGTCAATAGAATGCCCGACTTTGTCGTGTTCCTCCTTCACCTTGAGATCGTGCATGTTACCCTTATCAGATATTCTGACCTATTTCTTACTAGGCGCATGACAAGCTGGAGCTGGGATTGGTAGAATCAAAAATGCAATTCATTTCATACGTCAAAAGACAAAATTGAAACAGCTCATTTGATAGGACATAGACAACAGAGATCAAGGCACACAATAAAGAGTATCAAGGACATGTAAAGAACTGGACGAAATGGGATTCCAGGAAACCAACAAGCAGATACGTTGCTGCATCAGTTCCCCTAATGTCCTTAGATTCCATTTTGTCTCTCACTTGGGACCATAGATATAATATAGATAGAGCAGATATACTATATTCGCGTGTGTAGGAGGAAGAGTAAAGTCATTAAAGAAAGAAAATAATGATGCTGTCACCTCTCTCTTTCTGCTGATCTACTCACATTTATCAAGAGAACGCAAAGTGACGTCTGAATCGTCAGAAAATGAATTCCCTCGCATGCGCAACGCGTTATAAAATGAAGAGAAAGGGTCACGATTTGATTATCTTCCTCTTTACATTCCTTAGGGCCGGTTTCATAATATGTTGATAAAGTTGACTTTATAAAAAGTAGGCTTTTAGGTAAAGTGTCCTTTCCAACTACAATAAAGTGAGTTTAGTTTCATAATAGTTATTTATGTAATAAGGATCATAAAGACGATCATTATGGTACAAGTCGTGAATATTATTGGGCGAGGCGTAGCCGAGTCCGATATCACGACCTGTGCCATAATGACTGTCCGATTACTAAGAACTTCAGTGAACTAACTCTTTACTGTCCGTTTCACTAATTCTCTCGAACTAACTGTTTCAATAATAATTCACGCACTCAAAAATCCGCGTATATATAGTCCTTCTCAACTCTAGAAAAGTCCAGTACCTTCCGCGCTCGCCCTATGCACAAACAAAACCGTTGTACTCGAATGTTCTCGAAAGGGGGAGGCGCAGCCACCAAAATTTAGAGTCGAGAGACAGGGCCGGCTTTGAGTTGGTGACCTCGCAACAATACATACCCATTTGTACAAGCTATTCGATGTCCTATTTGCTCTAAAATATGTACAACTGTCGGCTTTTTTAACCTAAATCTTTCGAAAAAATACATATCGCCGTATTCTTCAAAATATCGGTGACGTACTCTATATATTTTAGGCCGTCTACTTATTTCATCACCAGTGAAACAACTCGAGTCCTACAGTATATTAATTTCGAAATAATTTCGTTTATATTGTGACAAGTCGATTTGTTTTGTTGTGTGTTGTTTGCCATTCGGCACTTTACGGCTCAAGTCGACTTAACACTGGTTTGACCATTATGACACATGAGACCCAATTATATTTCGCTTTAAAGTCTCCTTTAATAGTAATTTATGCAACAAGTGCGTAAAGTGGTAACCTACTTTTTTCACGAATGGAGAAGTTGAGTGAAGAAAAGACACTTTATGCATATGTTGCATACAATATCTTTTCTACAGCCCTATACAAATAATAAAATCAAAATAGTAATTTGGAATATTTTAAGTAAACCCCCTATATCTTCGCCCAGTGTAATTTGGCACTTGAGATATGCGCGAACAAAAAGTAACAGACACTGCTTGAATAAAGATAGATATATTGAGCGGACTATTCTCGTACGACCCTCGCACTTTGCTTCAACATAGTCGTAGGTACATGCCGGCTGCTGAGAAATATTTACAATAGTATTTAATTATTTGTTATAATTATTGGTATATTACCTGAATTGTGGGTTCATAAATAATCACTTAATAATAGGGTGTTCACAAATATCTTAATAAGAGATTACAAAGTTAGGATCTTATATTTCCGGATGGACTTTATTTTTAAATAAGACATTAACGCTTACAATTAATTACTAAATTAAATGAAAATTAAAAATCCCTAAAAGATAAAAACAAAAGATTATTCACTAAGCTAATCAGTTCCTTCGATGTCTTCAAAATTTAAAATTCTGGTTAAACTACCATCTTCAGCATGACTGTCTTCAGAAAAATCAAAATCAGAGTCACCATCCTCACTAGAATCATCTTATATGTCGATGATAAACTCATGTATGATTTGATCTAGTAGAGGTTCCTTTTTAAATTTTTGTGCATGGTCACACCTTGATTTCCACATTCCCACTGAAAAATTCTTGAAGAATTCGTCGCAATAGCCAGTAACTTTGTTAAAATTGAAACCTACCATTTTTTTATTTACTTTTAAACTCCATTCTAATAATTATAACTAAACTATAAGCTAAAACCACGCCTTCTATAAACTAACTAATGATAATAATTACCGTAACTAAAAACTAATCTAATACTACTACGCCACTGGAATTACTGCGATATTAACCGTTTGCGGTCAAAACAAAGACTGGGGTCCTCCATTTAAGTGAGTCTTGAGCGATAGGATGTTCTACCGCGCATCTCAGAAGTCCAAAGTCCATGTGCCAACTTACACTTGGCGAGTTATATCATTAATAATTAAGGTTGCTTTTAGCTTAGAATAGCTGGACCATAATGTAGAAGACTTGAATTTTCTAGACCTTTTTTCAAAAAAAGCTAATAGCAACCGCTCTGTAAAGCTATGAATATTGTTCTTGTTCCGCCATTTCATAGAAGTGTCATATTCTTTTACATAATTTTCTTTGAATTTCTCCGGCAGCAAATTTAATGTCGCCACATTTGGCCTTTTCTATGATTTCTTCGGGAGTACATATTATTTCAAACTCGGAATTTTCACTATCCATAATAATAATAATAGGAACAACTACTAAATTATGTAAAACAAATCGAATTATTGATAAAAAGTAAAAACTAACATCAAATCAGTTATATTTCATTTGCTGTCAATGTCAAAGGTAACTTGATATTTTTTCCGGTAAAGGTGAGGACGAATTGCACTAATTAACTGTATTGACTTATGGAAAGCGTGAAATAAAGTTAACGTTATGGCACTTTTTTTAACACTTTATCACTTTCTTCACTCTCACCATAAACAGCCGTTTCAAGCGTTACGAACTGGTGAAATAGAAGGTACTTTAAAGATAGGGCGTAGAAAAAAATAATTATGAAATCGGCCCTTGGACGTTTTCGACAGTAGACTCGCGTACTATATCTAAACTTATTCGTTTTTACAGATATCGATGCAAACGAATTCTATATAGTATCATTGGACAACAAACAATGGCATTTCGACGCCCCTAGTTCCGAAGAAAGGGACGAATGGGTATCAGTGATAGAACAACAGATTCTTAACTCGCTACAATTAAATGAAACTTCGAAAACTAGAAATAATCCAGCCGAAGCTTCTACAATTCAATCGATTAAAGCTAGAGTACCGGGAAATGGAAATTGCGTGGACTGTGATGCAACAAGTAAGTAGATTGAAATAAGTTAATCAGTGACATATTTGGTTTTAAATTATGTTTAATGCTGTAGATCCGGATTGGGCCAGTTTGAATCTCGGTGTACTTATGTGTATTGAATGTTCAGGCATACACAGAAATTTGGGATCTCACATTTCAAGAGTTCGGTCTATGGATCTAGATGAGTGGCCGTAAGTATAACGAATTGCGTTGTCTTCCCAGTTCACCCTCAATCTGCGCACGAATAGTATTATGTTTTTTTTTAGACCTGGTAATTTGGCAGTGATGTTAGCTATAGGCAATTCTTTAGCTAATTCTGTATGGGAGTCTCAACTTCAAAACCGGTGTAAACCTAATTCGCATTCTGCTAGAGAGGATCGGGAAAAATGGATTCGGGCGAAATATGAACACAAAGAATTTTTACCGCCTCCGAACAATACAATGCCGTTGGGGCAACAACTTATCGGTAAGTCAGTGAAGACAGGCGAGAGGTGTCGTAGAACACTTGGTAGGTACGAAATTCCTTTCGTTATGTATTGTATTATTTCCATTGTCCTTATGGTGTTATTTATCCAGCGAGTTGACTCATGCTAAGGTTTGTTAACTACCTTCTTGGAAAAAAACTGACATATTAAGAATAGAATTGATAGCAAAAGAATGGAACAAAAAGAAAAAATTAATCATGCGAGAGAAAAGGAACTATGCAAAGAAAGGGAACTTACACAAGCTTGAAATTCGAAACTACATAGAAACAAAGAAGGCGAAGTTGCCTATGAGATTATAACAGAAGAAAAACAAATGTATCGTGATAATAATACGATATGCGCCATAATATGTAACACTGAATTGCGTATGTCTGCTTTTTGACGTATGATAGTAGCAGCGTTATGTGTTTTTATTAGTGCAAAGAACGACTGACGAAAAATAGTTTATTGTTGAGCATTATTTTCTTGAACCACGAGGCACCACCAAGTATTGGTTTTGCCATCTGTCTGGATCATCCTCATCAGACAGGATTCCTTATAGGCAATGTCTATATTGTTTTGAATAGATACTGTGTACCTTTCCAGTTCCTCATTATTGCCAGGAGTCAGGACCTCTGTTTCCTGCAGAGCTCCTTTTACGAGTCGATTGTAGACAGCTACATCCGTCCTCTTCGGGTCACGGGATTTTACAGGATTATCCAGGCTTACCGCATAGGTCTGCCAGCGGTGGTCTGACATAGAAAAGTCATCCGACACTTGCCAGTCCTGGATTTTGTTTGATATTTTAGCTGTCGCCAGCGTAATATCTATTAATTAAGGCGTTGATATCCTTGCTGCCCCAGTTCAAGTGGTGAGAGTTTGAGTCGCAACCCAAAATAAGCTCCACTCTCTGGCTGAGACAGTGATCCACTAGAACCTCCATCTCTCTAGTCGGTGGTAGGGTGGCTGCATCTGAAGGGAGGTAGACCGATGCGAGTATCAACCTCGTATATTTGCCTCTACCATCCGGACATTCCACTTTAACCGCAGTAAGGTGCAGAATTGTGCCATCGGAGAGACTGTATTTCCTAGGAACGGAAACAGCTTACGTAGGTTGCTGATTTCTCGGTAGGCTGAAAATTTGACCAGTTAGGCTACTGAAACCAGTAAGTTCGATCTTTATTATCCAGGACTCCTGGATCAAAGTTATTGCATCCTCCGATACATCAAGGCGGCGACATAGTGTTGTATAATATTTACCTTTTTCCCAACGTCCCTGCTCATGAGAAAAGGTAGTCGGTTGTTGACTTTAGAGGTCCATCTGCTTGTCCGCTAGGGGAGAGACGACCTCGCTGACTTCAGGTGCCTCCTCCGCCAGATCATCGACTGCCATCTGCTTAGATGCGTCGACGTCCTTTTCGGGACCCATGGTGGCCTTGGGGTCGATGTCTACTTTAGGTGGCTCGACTTCCAAGGATCTCGGGTCTCCAGAAGTACCCTCGGCTTCTTTTTTGTGACCCTCATTGTCAATGAGGTAAACGCGTAGCTTTTCTTCATCGACCTCTTCCTGAGGACATTCATATCCTCGTCTCCGACCCCGAAGACGAAGAGGTGTCCTTGAGGGTTCTCTTTTTCCTCATGGTGGATTGTGCACCGTCTTGCTATCGCCAGATTGAGATTTTGCGCCTTCAGCCGACCCAGCACTCTCTTCTTTACACCGAATTTCGTCTCCGGGATCCAGATCGAGGCTTTGGGAGCTTATCTACACTGACGACCGCCAGTGATGCCTCCTTCCACGGCTTAAGGTTGTTTGTGGTTTTTTTCAGCCACTCTAACGTCACATCGTCATCGCAGACCACTCTGATGATTTCACCGGAGTATGTCCACGACTTGAACGTGGGCGCTTCACTGTTGCTGCTGGAGGCAGAGAAGATGATCTTGCCCAGCTTCTCCAGCAGTTTGTTTTTGATAAGACTCTCCCGTTCTGCGGTAACCTCTCCGTACGGGTTCGCCTCGTCTATTACTATCTGTCTACTACGTCTATTATGTATAGTGTATATCCCGCGGTTCTAATTTCAACTATCCATCACATTCCCCCGATCTTACACCCCTACGTATGGGGTTTGTTAAAGGAGAAAGTCTTCAGCACTAAAGACCCACCCAGAACTGTTACTGATTTACGTTAGAAGATCGTCTTGTTTTTCAGGAATATGCTGCAACCTGTGTTCTCGAATATGCTTGAAAATCTGCATGTCCGTTATGAACAGTGCCTACTGTGCAATGGCGTACATTTTGAACATGTATTGTATAGAAATAATAATATATAAGTAATAAGTAATATACTTCAGTATTGTATATTTTGGCGCATACTGTATTTTATTGAACGAAACTTCTTTTATTGTTATCTATTTTCAAAATATAAATAGTAACCCGCATGCCGAGGTTTGAAACTGTCATATTTGAATGTATACATTAGGCGATTTTTTACGAGTGACTAGTTTTCCCAGTGGTTATTTGCGGTAACACTTACTAAAATAAAGCGATTAAGATAATTGGTTGTAAATGTCCTCATCCACTACAAGAAGGACATCTGATCCTTCATATTTCAAGCATATATCACCATTCTTATTTTCTTCAGCTCCATTATTATATTTGCACATAAAAAATCGAAAACTTGAAGTAATCACATGGCAATTCATGACGCCTGTACTCCAATCAACATAACTTCACAACTAAAGGCGGATTTCCGTTCGGACGCAGGACTATAATCCTTAAGTTGGTAATACCAGCTTGTGCGCGAATTCACGTGGAAAAATTTGAGAGGTTTAAAGTGTTTGACGTTTTTTTGAATTGATCTGTCATATCCATACCTGTAATTTGACGCGAAAAGTTGAAGAGTACCGTTCTTCTGCGTTATGCACGAGCATCGCGCGTTGCAATACATATGGTGCGAGTTTCTGCGACCTCACCGTTCTGCGTATGAACGGAAATTCTCCTTTAGACGATTGAGACATTTAAGTTTCAAAACAAAAATGGATGTGAAAACCACTGCCAGTTATAGTAAAATTAATACCTATTTAGAGGTACCAGCCGTTTTAGTAACTTAACGTATGCGGCTTCTTGAACCATCTGAACCCGCATGAAAAAAATTAGGTTATGACCTTTGTCATGTCAAATGCTTGACATATTTCTTATTGCATTGGCGTAGTGACTTGAAATTTCATATTATCAGTGGCGGTTTGTAATAATACAAATTAATTTTATGAAATTCATAAAATTCTAAAGATGTTGACATAATAAAAGAATATAAAAGAAGCGCACTAATTTTAAAAACATTGTTTTATTAACTAGATACATAGTTTTCTTAAAAAAATATGGCAATTCAGAGTTCGATTAAGTACAAATTCTAGATTTTAAAAACAAGACAACGTGATCTTCAAAGCAAAGTTTAATTAGTTTCTAAATCAGAATAACTTTCGGAAAGTGATAGTTCATCATCGGATTCATTGGATACAGAGATCACCATAGATTCGATGTTTAGTAGGTCCAGTTTGTTTTCTACTTCCCATGCTTCAGAAATAATTTTCTCTGTATGATTTATGTAATTCTGCCAGTGTTGCTCCGGTACATTTTTTACAACGTCATTCCATACTTTTAAGACTTCAGTAGGTGACCTTGCAGTTTTCGTAATAGCTTGGTCATAATGCCTTTTAGTTTCTGACCATACCATTTCGATGGCATTAAAATGGCAATGATAGGGTGGTAGCCTGAGAACACAATGACCATGCTCGGCAGCGTATTTGTCTAAATGATAATTTTTTTCTGGCAAAACTTGCTTTTCAATTATATTCCAAACAGCATCCTTTAAAATGTGATCTGGAAAAGGAATATTCTTTTTTTTGATCCATTCTAACATGCGTGTTTTACTCCAACTTTTTCTTGGGATTTCTTCATCCAGGCGACTGTGATACGTTGCGTTATCCATTATAATTAACGATGGTTCTTCCAAGTTTACAATTAGTTGCTGTTTAAACCAATTTTCAAAATTTTCGGTGTTCATGTTATCATGGTAATCGCCTGTTTTTTTAATGCATTTAAAAATAAGCGATGCATTTGCCACAAAACCTTTTTTATTACCGGCATGAACAATTAAATATCGTGTCCCACTTCCAGTTATTTTTAAATCACTGTGTTTAGTACCATCTTGCCATATTCTTCTGTCCCCGCTTTTACTAAAAACCCATGTCTCATCCAGAAAAACAGGTGTAAAGAGCTTTTCGCTTTTAGCAGCATGGTATTTGTTCAAAAATAATATTCTTTTTAATCTGACTGCAGGCATTTCCAATAAATGTTTTCTTCCATCCTGTTTTTTGAAATGAAAACCCATTTTTTTAATTTCCAAATATAACGAACCTTTGGAAATCTTAGTTTCTGGAGACTCTTCGATAAATTGCCGTAAAATAGTTTCTACTGTGATTTTATCCTTTCGCGCATACATTTTATAAATTACTTCCCTCAAACAATGCAGGGTATTTTTTGTAATTCGGGTTTTGCTCCGGGAAACGCTTGCAGACATATTTCTTCTAAATTCGAAATCTGTAGCTCTGTTTGGTTTTTCAAGATTATATAATGTGCTTTCTGGAACTTTTAGTGCTTCGGACGCTTTTTGAATTGCCATAAATCGAGATCCTAAATCGTTTTGAAAATAGTTTACTACATTAAGCATAAGTTTTTTGGATTCATCAGAATATCGCATTTTTATATCTTATTTTGCGTTATGACATTAACATGAAATCAAAATTTGACGTAACTTCAAAAACGTGACATCTAATAAATTAGTTACGACGTTCATTTTTGTTGGTAATTTTTTGTTTCAACCGATTTATTAATAATAAATAAGGATGGTCTTATTCTAAATGGGTATAAAATTTACTATACCTACCTCTTTACTATGGACACTGATTTGAAATTTTCAGTTACAGTTTATGGCACAAAAATTTTCAACTTTTTATAACCCGTAACTCGCTAATAATCGCCTATTGTTGCAAGTCGAATTTAAATGTTTATGTTTATTTTCAGATTCTGTATGTGCATCAAATATTAAAGGCATAATAACCGTATTAGCCAGGGCTAATGTTCAAGAAGTAAACACGACCGTTGGTCCGAGAGATTTAAGAACTCCTTTACATTTGGCGTGCGCAATGGGAAATCTTGCAGTAGCTCAACTTTTACTCTGGGTAAGTCTGATCCATTCGATCTTGGTGAAGATGGTTATCAGGGGAAGTTCATATTGATTTACTGTTTCAGCATAACGCCGATGTAAAATGCGTGGACCAAGACGGCCGTAATTGCTTGGCATACGCAAAAGCGGCGGCTAGTATTGCCACTGCGAAATCTCAAAGCTCTACTAGTAGTCAAGATATTGAAGTTTCGGCCGTAGCATGCAAGGCACTCGTCGAACTTTTGCTTTCTTACGGTTGTCCAGAGGCTGCGGCTGTGTCTATTAGCGGAACGATACCCAGAAGAAAGAATAGTGGCGCGAGTCAATCGGTTTCAACTGTACAGTACAATAAAATAACGTCTAATGTCCTTTAAAATAGAAAATCTTATCATTTCTAAATTACATCAATATTTCTCCCAATGTATTTATTTCTGAAAAAATATATATATAAATATGTAATGAAGCAAACAAAATGTAAAATAATTTTTATTAAAATTTAATTATGTAATTTTTGTAAACATTTAGAATGATCACGTGTTATGTATGTTTAAGATTAGTATATAAAAATTCTTATCGCACTGAAAGAATTATTTTACTGTTTCAAGTCACAAATATATCAATACCTATCGAATCATATAACGCTAGGAGCGTTTAAAATTTGTCGTATTCATTATTGATGATAGATGTCGCCGCGGTCGAAGACAAGTTCACACCACATAATTAATGATTCACAACGTGTATTTGCGAAAAGCAAACGTTCACTTGAACGACAGTAGTTATTAATCCTGATAAAAACTTGTTTCGAAATAGCTATAATTAAATGCTTCAGTGGAGAACACCTCAAACTAAAAAACTGTTACTGATGAGTGACATTGACAACTGATGACAATAATAAGCTAGTAATCCAACCCTAAACTTACTGCCATCTCCCAAATTTTCCCATGTAAAACTTCCCTACATGTTCACCAATCAGTTTCGAGGGTCAATGGATTGATTGATTATACAGTCGTACTGACCAGTCAGAGTCTTCAAGTCAGTAAGTAAGTAAGTTCATTCATCTTTTAAAATTTTACAAACACAAGTTACAAAAATAAAACATCATGTCATAAAATTGCTTAGACTTGTCACAATACAGAAATAAATCACATAAACGAATAGGGTGTTCAACTAAAAATAGATTCTTGGTAATGATTAGCAGTTCGTCAATTCTAAGGGAACAAATTACGTCGCACCTTATTTTATTAAATTTAATAGTGTTGTTTTGTTTTTATCCCCATTTAGAAAATTCTATATTAAAAATTTCTTAAAATCCGCCATTTAGATTTTGACGTCACTAGTAGGAGAGGGTGGGCCACGTCGAGACAGGTGCACCATGAGCACCGTACAGTAACTAACGACAAGTAAATTCACTTCGTCGATTCAGTGGTTGCCGAAAATTTCCTTACCCCGCCTATCGTCTGCTAAGTTCTGGCGAGTTTAAATCGAGAAAGTGGGAAGTACAGGGGTTGCGCGGCGATAACGGGGAGTACGGCGCCAGAGAGACGATGTACCTTAAATTTCAAACGTTCCGACGCAAGTGAATCTATAGTAAATTTTATACCCATTTAGAATAAGACCATCCTTATTTATTATTAATAAATCGGTTGAAACAAAAAATTACCAACAAAAATGAACGTCGTAACTAATTTATTAGATGTCACGTTTTTGAAGTTACGTCAAATTTTGATTTCATGTTAATGTCATAACGCAAAATAAGATACAAAAATGCGATATTCTGATGAATCCAAAAAACTTATGCTTAATGTAGTAAACTATTTTCAAAACGATTTAGGATCTCGATTTAAGGCAATTCAAAAAGCGTCCGAAGCACTAAAAGTTCCAGAAAGCACATTATATAATCTTGAAAAACCAAACAGAGCTACAGATTTCGAATTTAGAAGAAATATGTCTGCAAGCGTTTCCCGGAGCAAAACCCGAATTACAAAAAATACCCTGCATTGTTTGAGGGAAGTAATTTATAAAATGTATGCGCGAAAGGATAAAATCACAGTAGAAACTATTTTACGGCAATTTATCGAAGAGTCTCCAGAAACTAAGATTTCCAAAGGTTCATTATATTTGGGAATTAAAAAAATGGGTTTTCATTTCAAAAAACAGGATGGAAGAAAACATTTATTGGAAATGCCTGCAGTCAGATTAAAAAGAATATTATTTTTGAACAAATACCATGCTGCTAAAGCGAAAAGCTCTTTACACCTGTTTTTCTGGATGAGACATGGGTTTTTAGTAAAAGCGGGGACAGAAGAATGTGGCAAGATGGTACTAAACACAGTGATTTAAAAATAACTGGAAGTGGGACACGATATGTAATTGTTCATGCCGGTAATAAAAAAGGTTTTGTGGCAAATGCATCGCTTATTTTTGAATACAATAAAAAAAACAGGCGATTACCATGATAACATGAACACCGAAAATTTTGAAAATTGGTTTAAACAGCAACTAATTGTAAACTTGGAAGAATCATCGTTAATTATAATGGATAACGCAACGTATCACAGTCGCCTGGATGAAGAAATCCCAAGAAAAAGTTGGAGTAAAACACGCATGTTAGAATGGCTCAAAAAAAAGAATATTCCTTTTCCAGATTACATTTTAAAGGACGCTGTTTGGAATATAATTGAAAAGCAAGTTTTGCCAGAAAAAAATTATCATTTAGACAAATACGCTGCCGAGCATGGTCATTGTGTTCTCAGGCTACCACCCTATCATTGCCATTTTAATGCCATCGAAATGGTATGGTCAGAAACTAAAAGGCATTATGACCAAGCTATTACGAAAACTGCAAGGTCACCTACTGAAGTCTTAAAAGTATGGAATGACGTAAAAAATGTACCGGAGCAACACTGGCAGAATTACGTAAATCATACAGAGAAAATTATTTCTGAAGCATGGGAAGTAGAAAACAAACTGGACCTACTAATCATCGAAACCTATGGTGATCTCTGCATCCAATGAATCCTATGATGAACTATCACTTTCCGAAAGTTATTCTGATTTAGAAACTAATTAAACTTTGCTTTGAAGATCACGTTGTCTTGTTTTTAAAATCTAGAATTTGTACTTAATCGAACTCTGAATTGCCATATTTTTTTAAGAAAACTATGTATCTAGTTAATAAATAAAACAATGTTTTTAAAATTAGTGCGCTTCTTTTATATTCTTTTATTATGTCAACATCTTTAGAATTTCATGAATTTCATAAAATTAATTTGTATTATTACAAACCGCCACTGATAATATGAAATTTCAAGTCACTACGCCAATGCAATAAGAAATATGTCAAGCATTTGACATGACAAAGGTCATAACCTAATTTTTTTCATGCGGGTTCAGATGGTTCAAGAAGCCGCATACGTTAAGTTACTAAAACGGCTGGTACCTCTAAATAGGTATTAATTTTACTATACTTGTCGTTAGTTGGTGTACGGTGCCATGAGGCAGTCGTTATAGTTTTTAAATTTGGTGCCGCATAAAGATCCCTTTCCTGACATACAACTAGTTAGCAGTGATCCTGTGTTATCGCTTGTAGTGTTTGTTTGCGATTATAATTTTCATCGGTATAAGTCGTTTTTAATACCAGGTACGTTTTTCGTTACTCTATATTTACTTGAATTTTAACAAACCGAACCATTAGGATATTCTAGGTTTATGTGGTGCAATCTATTAAATAGATATTAGTTTGAAATATTTCGAGGTTATAAGGTGGTAATTTTCGTTGTTATGATTTTATATCGATTTTAATATTACATTAGCAGTAGGGCCACTTTGAGACATCTATATTGGGCTACGATGAGACATGTATCAAGGTGGTCCATTATGATTTGGTATGTATTATTAGATATATTTTTTTATTTAGGATGTCACAAGGTCGAAAGAGAAAGACTGACAAAGGAATCCTTGATAAACGCAGTGAAAGATGTCCTGGGAAAAAGAATTTAGCCTCAGAAAAGTGGCAGAAGTTAATGGTGTTACATTTCAAACATTAGAACGTTATGTAAAGAAAATCCAGACAAACAGTTGTCTTTTAAGCCGCAGTTTGATACCAGAAGAGTTTTAAACGATGAGCAAGATGTATTATTATTATTAGTTACATTATAAAATGTAGCAAAATGTGTTACGGAAAATCTACAAAAGACGTAAAAAAATTGACTGAGCTTTGTACCTATATTAAAATTGATATGCCCGAAACCTGGTAAAAAAAAACAAAGGTGCTGGAGTCGATTGGTTGCAAGGCTTTATTAAAAGGCATCCAGAAATCAGCATTCGTCAACCTGAAGGATGTAGCTTGTCAAGAGAAACTTCGTTCAATCGTCATAATGTTGATCTTTTCTTTAATAATTTGGAAGATGTCGTGAAACGTCATAGTGGATTTGATGAAGGCACGCGTATTTTAAATGTTCAAAAATCTGCGAAAATTTTGGCCCCGAAAGGAGTTAAGCATATCAATAAAGTAACAAGTGGTGAACGGGGAATATTAATAACAACTTGCTGTATAGTCAGTGCAGCAGATGTGTATTTTATTTTGCTTTGTCAATATAGTTTATTCTTAATTCTTATTAAAGTATCTTGTTTTGACGACAACCTTTCCCTGTTTAGGAACAACTCTACCACCAGCAATGGTTTTTCAAAGAGTGAATTTTAAGCCCCGCGTGTTGAATGGAGCTCCTACAGAAACTTTGTGCCTTGCAAATCCATCCGGATGGATGAACAGTGACCTGTTCGTGTCCGTCATGAAACATTTTATTCATCATTTGGGAAGTTCAAAAGCAAGTCCAACCCTCCTAGTCTTAGACAACCACGAAAGCCACTTTTCCATAGAAACTTTAAATTTAGCCAAAGACAACGGAGTTATCATGCTAACACTGCCGCCACATTGCTCTAATAAACAGCAACCTTTGGATGTTTCAATATTTGAAGGGTACACGGGAAGAACAGGCTAAGTCAATTTTTGGCGAAACTAAGATAATAGCGCCATCCACTAGCAAAACTACGTAGTTTTTAAGCCACATACATAAACAAGGGAAAAACAGGCCAAGTTCCCTAAAATAAAATATTTTAATATACGCATACACCAGAACAACAGGCAAAGTCCTCGCGGGTCAGGGGAAAAACAGGTTAAGTCATATCGCTTGTGATGATTCAGCTGTTTTAATGTTTTGTTGTTATTATAAGGTTAGATTTATTTTTTGTAGTCGTGTCATGTTCGGACAGCAGTTGATTCAATAAATAATACATGCTAATATTGGATAGTGCTAGTGTCGGTGTGAAAAATACTACAAAAAAAATACCAATACGGGGAAGAGTAAGTGATGCAAGTAAGCGAATGCGTTTGCAAAGCCATGAATTGGGTGAGGAATGCTGTTGCAAACGCTTGAACTGTTCTACAAAAATACCCGCAGTTGCTAAACTAAAACTTTTAAGTGACTTAATAATTTACCTTCGAGAAATGACCAAAATTTGTATTTATGCGGTCTAATGAGTGTTATACCTGTGCAAAAAATAAAGAAAACCAGAGAACGAGGCTTCTCTTAGAGATTGTGCTGTTAATTATAAGGTAAGATATTCTCTTGAAAATAGAGGTATTACTGAAACTGCTGTTTGTCGCAAATAATTTATGGCTTTACATGGAATTACCAAAATGAAAATTGAATATCTCGTAAAATCTCTAAAAGAGCGTGGTTCCGCTCCTAAAGACAAAAGAGGGACTCATAAAAACCGCCCAAAAAAATTAAGCACTGAAACAACACAAAAAATTAAAAATCATATAGGTTCATTTAGAGGTCGTACAAGTCATTATAGTACCAAGGACACTGATAAAACATACTTACCAGAAGAGTTAAACCTTAAAAAGATGTTTGTAATGTTTAAAAAACTTCATCCGGAATGCATCGTTTCATATGAATCATACAGAAAAATATTTACAAGTTGCTTTAACATCTCCTTTGGATATCCTAGGACCGACACGTGTAGTACTTGCGACACATTCCTAGCTAACGTAAAATGTTTAGAAAAAAATATAGCTAGTGAACAGAGTGAGACTACTAGGAAGGCAATGGAACTTGACTTAAAAAAGATTATCACTTATAATAAAGTGCACAAGATAAAAGCCCAAGAGTTTTATAATCGAAAAAAAAATCTAAAGTCGCTAGTAGTCGGGACCTAAAAAGGGAATCGATTACGGAAAAAACTTGCCTCTGCCGAATATAACGACAAACGATGTTTACTATAAAATGCAGCTTTCTATGTATTTATTTAACATACAAGTCTTATCTACAGGAGCAAGTTTTTTCTATGTTTATCCAGAAAACATTGGAAAAAAGGAAGCAATGATGTAGTTTCTTTATTGCACAACTTTCTCTACAATCATCTGGATCCTCAAGTTCGAACGTTGGACATATTCTGTGATTCCTGTAGCGGTCAAAACAAGAACTACACATTTTTCCGGTTCCTGCATTACGGTGTACATGAAGAAAAACGCTTGGATTCTGTAAAAGTTACCTTTCCGATAAGAGGTCACTCTTACATGGAAAACGACAAGAATATGGGCATTTTAAATCATAAGGCTAGGTTTGAAGCACCAGAAGATTTATGTGAGTTAATAAAATGCGCAAGAGCGAAACCATCTCCATTTGAAGTGATTCAAATTACTGAGACAAACCAGTATATTTTTCGGCAGTGGACGAACCATTTAAGTAAATATTACAAAAAAAAAGTCCTTTTCCAGTTCGTCCAATTAGAGAGTTGGAATTAACGAAGGAACATCCACGTTTGGTTAAGTATAGGGATTCTTATAATGGTCAGTGGGTGAGCGGAGTTGTGAAAGATAAGATTGTAAAAAGAGCAACTACGTTAAAGAAAAATGAGTTTGTACTTCCTAATTCTAGTTATGAAGGTAAATTATAATGAATCAAGAATATTATTTTTATACATAATGTATTTTTTTAGGATTACTGAAAATACCTGCCGCAAAATTTTTAGACCTTCAATGCCTTAAACGATTTTGTGGTCCAACTGCTCAAGAATATTTTTCTTCTCTCCCACACACCTGAGGTGCTCATTGTTTTCTTTAAGCTTTATTTAAGGTAACTTGATTACTCAATAAGAAAATTTAAAAAAATTGATTTTTTTTAGATAGAAGACAAAAAAGCTGGAGGCTTGGGAATGTTATTTTAATAACATTTTTATTATTATTAAGTTAGGTGTTACATTATTATTTTGTACCTTATATTAAAATAGACGTTGGTTTAAAAATATATAGTTCAAAAACTGGTGAAAAGCAGGCTAAGTCAATACATTTTTTGAAAATCCGCTGTTCAAAAGACTTCAAATTTGTATAGTCAATAGTTATAAGACATATTAAAAAAAGTAAGTGAAATATGAATAAGATATTACAGAAGTATAGTTATCCAGGATACTAACCTTAAAACAGCGATAACTTAAAACCAGAAATTTTTGTTTTTCCCGTGTACCCTTCATTTGCTCCGTTCAAGACTTACTATAATAGTGCAATAGATTCCTGGATGATGAGGAATCCCGGAATACCTGTGACAATTTATCAAGTTGCTGAATGCGTTGGCTATGCATTTGATAAGTCAATGACTCCATCTAACATTAAATCGGGATTTAAAAAATGTGGTATATTGCCTTTTGATCGACATATTTTTGATGAAAGTGACTTTTTAATGAGTAGCGTTACTGACAGAGATAAACGGGATACTTTGCCCGAAGAAGCTACTTCAAACAATACTGATTCTGTTGTCAAAGAAACCACTAAAAACGTAACATGTTCTAATATCCTTTCACAAAAAGGTGGTTTTAAAAGCCCGGAGCAAATATTTGGTTACCCTAAAGCCTTACCAAGGAAAGCTGGAAAGGTAAGAAGAAAGGGTAGGAGCAAAATTGTAACTGATACACCAGAGAAATTGGAAATAGAGCAAAAAGAGAATGAGAAGAAGCGAAAAGCGTCTCTTATACGGGCTAAAGGAACAAAAAGAAAATTAATTTCAACCAAAAAGGCTGAAGTGCAATTATCCTCTTCTGACAATATCGACAACGAATCATTTGATTCCGATTCTTCAGATGCAGAGTCGCTTAGCGAATTCGATTTTAAAAAATATCAGGATAAGCCTGAAGCAAACTCTTATATATTGGTTGTTTTTTCTGTGTTTTATGTCGGCAAAATTATTAGCATTCAAGAGGCTAATTTTGAGGTGAAGGCGAAGAAAAATAATAATGTGTACAACATTATCGTTTAACTTATATAAAAGGTAGTTATGTTCTTATAATTTGTCTTCTATACTGTAAGAACCCGTTAACAAAATAGAAAGCGTTTTTGCACAGAAATTCATGTAACTCTACTTTGAATTTACTGTAGGTTCCATTACCGAGAGTCCTACACGCGTGGTTATGACACCCCGATCACCTCCAGAATCCTGACCAATATTTAGTCCTCGACACATCAGCCTTTACACTGTGCTTTTGGTTGTACCATTTATGTGAAGAGACTGGTTGTCATCAGG